>CALYLW010000666.1:64078-121499 GCA_944989445.1 Ampullaceana balthica
TGTCTCTGGCTTTCAGAGATATCTCAGGGGCATCACCATCAATGACCACTGTCTTTCATGCAAGTGATCTGCTAGTGAAGAATAGAAATCAGCACTCGTTTTCAAGTTCACGTGCTCATTTTGTAGAGCTTGACTGAATATGTGAAAATGTAACACTTCTTCACAAAAGACAAGCGTGAGAGCCAATTCTAATTCTTGTATCTTCTTTGCAATTTTTGTCTGCTTATCTTCTGGTGTCCCCCTTCTGTGACAGGTCTTATTGTTAACACTCTAACGCTTCTATAATCTGAGGATGAGACTTTAGAATAGCTTTAGTTCCAACAGCATGTGCTTCCCATCTGGTATCGGAAAGAGAGTTTACCAGCGTTCAATCCACAAAGCATCCTTTCAGAATCTTCCATCTGTTGGTTGAAGCTGAGAAAAAAGTATCGATCAGTTGCACTGTATGGAAGAAGTTTACTGCCTCTAAACAAGAGTCAACGGCACTTCTGCCTACCAGATTTAGTGAATGGGTAGCATAGGGTATGTAGATAGAAAACTAATTTTCCTCTAGAATTTTGTTCTGCATGCCGTTGAAATACCAAGAATTTTAGCTGCGTTATCCGGGACTGACCTTTGCATTTCGTAAAATCAATATTGCAAACTTCATGTAAGTACTGCAACTCTTGCTTAGCCATTCTTTCACCGATGTGACTTTGCAGCTTCAAGAAAGTCAAAAAGCGCTCAATGGGCTCTCCATCTACCACACATCGAAGAACAACGCTTAACTGATCTATATGTGAAATATCGGGTATTGACAAGCTGAAATATCGGGTATTGACAAGCTGAAATATCGGGTATTGACAAGCTGAAATATCGGGTATTGACAAGCTGAAATATCGGGTATTGACAAGCTGAAATATCGGGTATTGACAAGCTGAAATATCGGGTATTGACAAGCTGAAATATCGGGTATTGACAAGCTGAAATATCGGGTATTGACAAGCTGAAATATCGGGTATTGACAAGCTGAAATATCGGGTATTGATAAGCTGAAATATCGGGTATTGACAAGCTGAAATATCGGGTATTGACAAGCTGAAATATCGGGTATTGACAAGCTGAAATATCGGGTATTGACAAGCTGAAATATCGGGTATTGAAAGCTGAAATATCGGGTATTGACAAGCTGAAATATCGGGTATTGACAAGCTGAAATATCGGGTATTGACAAGCTGAAATAACCGGAAGCCTTTACGTCACCTATAATTACTTGATGGACTTTTGGGGACATACTTTTAATCAGTTCTTCACATATAGTTTGAGATACATAAGAAGGATTTCCGTTTCCAGAATCTCATTATTTCGCAATGTGTGATGTTAAAAATGAATTAAACTGACTGACAAACTTCAGCAACCCTAGGGATCAAACTGACTGACCAACTCCAGCAACCCTAGGGATCAAACTGACTGACCAACTCCAGCAACCCTAGGGATCAAACTGACTGACCAACTCCAGCAACCCTAGGGATCAAACTGACTGACCAACTCCAGCAACCCTAGGAATCAAACTGACTGACCAACTCCAGCAACCCTAGAAAAATTCAATTTTGTAAAGATCCAAATTTTTCATTTGTCCCTTTAAAAGCGATTTCAGGGGTGGATTAAGAATGCACGGGGCCCCTGGCTGCAATTCCAGCTGGGGCCCTGTACAGCCACTTTATTGTACAATTTAATAAGTTTGTGGTCCCTTAATTTAGTCTTAAATCATTGGGGGCCCTTGGCTTTAGCCCAATCAGCCTTCCATTTTATCCACCCCTGTGCGATTTAATATTACATTTACGATTTGCTAACGTCATGTCGTTTATGGATAATATACAAATTTTTCTTGAGGACTTGTGGTGCTCCCCAAACGTGCCTTGTTTGCCTATAGGTTAATCCAGGCCTGTCTCTCCCGTTGTACATAGTTGGTATAAGGCAAAGATTCAACAAGTTATCCTAAGGTAAAGACACACCAAGTTGGTCTAAGGTAAAGACCCACCAAGTTGGTCTAAGGTAAAGACCCACCAAGTTGGTCTAAGGTTAAGACCCACCAAGTTGGTCTAAGGTAAAGACACACCAAGTTGGTCTAAGGTAAAGACGAACCAAGTTGGTCTAAGGTAAAGACGCACCAAGTTGGTCTAAGGCAGGGGTCTCCAAACTTTTCTGCCGGAGGGCCACATTAACTGTCAAACAGCTGTTTAAGGGGCCAACTACACACAGTATTGTGGTAAAATTTAGGTAAAAATAGTATCTTTTTGGAGATTAAAAGGTCTCCAGGGGCCGGATGACAGGGCGTCGCGGGCCGCATTTGGCCCACGGGCCGTAGTTTGGAGACCCCTGGTCTAAGGTAAAGACACACCAAGTTGGTCTAAGTAAAGACACACCAAGTTGGTCTAAGGTAAAGACACACCAAGTTGGTCTAAGGTAAAGACACACAAAGTTAAAAAGTATACAGTACAAGCCGATGACAACTCGAGGACAACTCGAGGACAACTCGAGGGCCTTATCAGCTGAAGATTTTAATCTGGACACGTCTCTCGGGGTACTTGAATATCAGATTCTTTTACCCGTCTCCCTATCCCAACGTTTTCCACACAAAAAAAAACATCACCAAAAAAAAATGTTTATCAATCTGTCATGGCCTATATAAAGTCTATACAACAAATTCCTGGCTCCTGTTATTTCAAACCAATACATAGTAGAATATCTTCATCAAACTATTTTAGTAGACCACTGCAAGACATGATAGTTAAAATAGGTACACGGTCTAGGGATCATAGTGAGGCCACATTAGTCAAAGTATATAAACAAAGAACTGGTTATTTTCTGGCCCCCATCCACCCAACAAATACTATAGAAGTTAACGACTTTAAGGCGATAGTTCATTCGACTAGCCGCTTCTGTTAGCACAGCAGTAGTCTGTGTGGTCATTTGATGTCTGGACAACAGAAGTCGATGTCTGGACAGCAGGATTTGGTGTGGTCAGTTGATGTGTCGACAGCAGGGGACGATGTGGTCAGTCGATGCCTGGACATCAGGAGACGATGTGGTCATTGATGTCTGGACAGCAGGAGACGATGTGGTCAGTTGATGTGTCGACAGCAGGAGACGATGTGGTCAGTCGATGCCTGGACAGCAGGATTCGATGTGGTCAGTTGATGTCTGGACAGCAGGATTCGATGTGGTCAGTTGATGTCGGGACAGCAGGAGACGATGTGGTCAGTTGATGTCTGGACAGCAGGATTCGATGTGGTCAGTTGATGTCGGGACAGCAGGAGACGATGTGGTCAGTTGATGTCTGGACAGCAGGATTCGGTGTGGTCAGTTGATGTCTGGACAACAGGAGGCGATGTGGTCAGTCGATGCCTGGACAGCAGGAGACAATGTGGTCAGTTGATGATGTGGTCAGTTGATGCGTTGACAGAAGGAGACGATGTGGTCAGATGATGTCTGGACAGCGAGAGTCGATGTGGTCAGTTGATGTCTGGACAGCGAGAGTCGATGTGGTCAGTTGATGTCTGGACAGCGAGAGTCGATGTGGTCAGTTGATGTCTGGACAGCGAGAGTCGATGTGGTCAGTTGATGTCTGGACAGCGAGAGTCGATGGAAACCCTGAAGAGTTGGGAAATCTCCTTTTTAAATTCTTATATTGAGCCTAAAAAAATATATCACAAAACGGAAATAATTTTAGAAAACAACCATTGATGACCTTGAAACTTTCAATCGTTTGATTGCAGACCTTGAAACTTTCAATTATTTGATTGATGACCTTGAAACTGTCATTGTTTGATTGAAGACCTTGAAACGTTCAATTGTTTGATTGATGACCTTGAAACTTTCAATCGTTTGATTGCAGACCTTGAAACTTTCAAATGTTTGATTGAAGACCTTGAAACGTTCAATAGTTTCATTGATGACCTTGAAACGTTCAATAGTTTCATTGATGACCTTGAAACTTTCAATTGTTTCACTGGTGACCTCGAAACGTTCAATTGTTTCACTGGTGACCTTGAAACGTTCAATTGTTATACACAAATAACCTCTCTCAGTGAGAGCCCTATAACTCGTTAAGAGTTCTTGCCCTCGGGCTGTGAGGTGCAAACGGTGGTAAATTTCTTGTGTGAGAGGAACGGAACAATAACACAGGGACAGTTGGTGGGGTTTTAGTGGAGTTTTATTTGGGAGCCAGCTGACTCGACTCATCGAGGTGTCATTTGTCGACCCTCCAAGGAACGAGGCTGTCACGAGGGGACAACATAAAATAAGGACAGAGTTTTATGTGTTTTGTTTTAATTATGGGTATGTGATATATATTTCCGTTTACGATTGAAACTTTTGTTTGGCTTGACAATTACAAAAAAATATTTCAAATAATAATAAATCTACGTCTATTTATAACTGGTGCCAAGTATCTGTGAGTATGTTTATATCAAAATAAAATTATAATAAAGAGAAAACTAGATTTTGTCAATGCTCACCCTCATTCACTACAATTATTTGTCATTAATCAAACCGAAACTAACAAAAAAGTGAGTTCGTATTTTATTAAAATCCACTCCTGCTGTCCAGGTATAGCTTTACCACATCCACACCTTCTGTCCAGGTATAACTTGACCACATCCACTCCTTCTGTCCAGGTATAATTTGACCACATCCACTCCTTCTGTCCAGGTATAACTTGACCACATCCACTCTCTTCTGTCCAGTTATAACTTGACCACATCCACTCCTTCTGTCCAGGTATAACTTGACCACATCCACTCCTTCTGCCCAGGTATAACTTGACCACATCCACTCCTTCTGTCCAAGTATAACTTGACCACATCCACAGCTGCTGTCCAGGTATAACTTGACCACATCCACTCCTGCTGTCCAGGTATAACTTGACCACATCCACTCCTGCTGTCCAGGTATAACTTGACCACACCACTCCTTGTGTCCAGGTATAACTTGACCACATCCACTCCTGTCTGTCCAGGTATAACTTGACCACCCCTTGTGTCCAGGTATAACTTGACCACATCCTCTCCTTCTGTCCACGTATAACGTGACCACATCCCACTCCTGCTGTCCAGGTATAACTTGACCACATCCACTCCTGCTGTCCAGGTATAACTTGACCACAGCCACTCCTGTTGTCCAGGTATAACTTGACCACATCCAATCCTTCTGTCCAGGTATAACTTGACCACATCCACTCCTTCTGTCCAGGTATACCTTGACCACATCCACTCCTGCTGTCCAGGTATAACTTAACCACATCCACTCCGGCTGTATAGGTATAACTTGACCACATCCACTCCTTCTGAACAGGTATACCTTGACCACATCCACTCCTTCTGTACAGGTATAACTTGACCACATCCACTCCTTCTGTCCAGGTATAACTTGACGACATCCACTCATTCTGTCCAGGTATAACTTGACCACATCCACTCCTGTTGTCCAGGTATAACTTGACCACATCCACACCTTCTGTCCAGGTATAACTTGACCACATCTACTCCTGTTGTGCTAACACAAGCGGCCAGCCGCATCAACCACGATATGTCATATACAGTTCGATGAACTCATATTTTAAAGAGTATTTCTTTGGGTTGAAACCCCCAATATCGTGAGCGATCGGTTCGTGAGGAAAATGTTGGTAATGCTATTCAAATCTTAACGCAACTCTTTACAATCGTCTGTTTAAGTATAGAGAGCCTGAGACTGTGGATTCAATGAGACGTACAAACTTTAAGACTAAACGAAGTCAATTTAAACAAAAGAACTGAACTTAAATCGTTATAACAGACGAGTCCGATTAGATATTATCGCCATGCAAGCCAAGCCAGAACAGCGAAGAACAAGTCAGGCAAACGGACAAGGGGCCGTCCATAAAGTACATCACGCTATTTTTGGCTATTTTTACCCCCCTCACTCCTGTCACAAAATGTCACAAATTGTCAAAAACTGTCACACATCTCGGACCCTCCCCACCCACCCCACCCCCCAAAGTACGTCACACTTTCAAACAAAACATTTGTTTTTGTATTAACAAAAAATTCAAATTTTATCTAAAACACACGTCACGTCACACATTGCCTAACCCCCTCCCCCCCCACCTCCCCCCTCTCACAAACTGTCACAATTTATGGACGGCCCCCAAGCAGACCAACAGACGAGTCAGAAACATACCATAAAACTGTAAGGCAGACCAAACGACGAGCAATGGAGAATATAGACAGTTGTCTTGGACTCTAAGTGAACAAAAATGTGAGCTGAAGGACTTCTCCGCCATGGACGCAACCAAAAGAATCACTTGAGGCGTCCACATGTGTATGGCTGATATTTGCCTTGGTGTACTCTTGATGACGTCACTGTTGTTAACTGACGTCATGGGTTAGGTAACTGACGTCATGAGTTTGGTAACTGACGTCATGAGTTAGGTAACTGACGTCATGAGTTAGGTAACTGACGTCATGAGTTAGGTAATTGACGAATTTTAAAAACAGCGCACCAAATTACTGCACCAAAAATAACTCTTTTCGAACGTTCCGCAAAAAATTGTTCAATATGATAATAAATGAATCAAATAAAAATAAATAAAATAAATGAAAGTTCTGTATTACGTTATTGTTTAATCTGATGTGTATTTATTTTGAAAACTTCCGTCATTTTTTACGGGTGATACGCTAGTTTATTTAATAAACATTCAAATACTTTCCATTAAAATCTTAATTTCAGTTTCCGAAAATAAAATGTTTACCCCTTTTATAAAGTACCAAAGATAATATACATATTAATCAACATATATAATATAATAAAAATATATAATTTGCAATGTCACGTCCTTCCGTGACGCTATGCGTGGTAACTCCCGTTAAAAGAATATATATATAGAAGTAAGCATGTTGCTTTCGAGATTAACAAAATGTCTTTCAGGCCATAAAATATTGTGACGTGACGTCATTATTTGAGCTTTTATTAATGTGTGAAGTGAACGAAGTAAAAAGCGCCATGTTTAATTTGATGTGATTAATAATATTATAATTTGTTTGTATTAAATGTCCGTTTTTGTGTATGTGTCTATGTAAATATTCTATACGTAATTTTAAATTTAATTTTCTATATCAATGTATAACATTCGTTTTTCGGTTTATGAAATTTACAATTGGTTGTCGTTTGGTTGTCAAGTTTTGATGCGTTTTGAACTACAAATCCATTATTTATTACTGTAAATGAAATTTGTCAACTTATGCTTCAGTTTAGCGTTTGTTTTTTTCTTTGTATACACTTTGAGATTGCATATTTGTATGTTTAAAAAAATAACATATTTAAAAATCGGACTCCTCCCCACAATAGTTTTTTTTATTGTTATTTACATGTAATATTTTAATGCGTCTTAGACTAATTTGGAATAAAAAATATTTGCTTTTAATTAAGAACTGGAGGAGGTGCTGACTCGACAATAATGAAAACGTTTATGAGAATTCCTAAAACGTGTATATTAAATTTTATATACGATTACTTGAAGATAGTTTAATATTTTCTTTTATCCAGTGATTAACTTTACTTCAAAGGTTTCATGCAAAATAAATAGTTCTTTGTTATTCATATTTCTAAATAGTTACAATGTTCTATTTACATGTTTTTGATAATGTAAAGGTAATAATGTATGGACCAATGGGCGCATAAACTGACAAGTCATAATAGATCTTGAAAAGGTGCTGACTTGACAATAATAAAAACGTTTATGTGAATTACTAACACGTTTATTTTAAATTGTAAAAACGATTAACAATTGATAATTTAATATTTTCTGTTATCCTGTGACAAACTTTGCTTACTACGTTTCATGCAAAATAAATAGTTCTTTGTTATTAACATGTGTAAAAATTACATTTAATTTTTTACATGTTTAATTAATGTTGTGGTAATAATGTATGGACAAATGGGCGAATAAACTGACAAGTCATAATCATCAATGAAGCTTAAACTGCTTCAAATCACAGATGTCCTTGATGTGGATCACATTACAGTCACATAATTTATTTTTAACGCCCTGTGCTGTATAATTGGTGCAGTCATAATTGGTGCGCACTATTCAATGCCGCAAGTTAACGTCCGGCTGACTCCTCAGCAATATTTGTTAATACTTTGAACTTCAAACTTCTTTGCTGTAGTATCACCTTATGCAGCGTGTAATTCACTATGTATTTACTATAATCCTGATTATATCATTATTATTCATGCAAACTTATAAGATGCGAAGCCTAAGCTTGGATGTTTTCTCATAACACATGTATTCGTATATATAATCAAAATATATAATCTGCTATGTCCGTTCGTTACGCGATATTTTAGAAAGCGCACCGCTAAAAAACAATAGCTTTGAAAAAAATACTGCACAAAAAACAGAACAAAAAAACGCATAAAATTGTTCAATATGGAAATGAGATTTAATTGTTCTCTCTAGGTCTCTATATTTTCTGATTATTTACTACGCGGTTTTCAGGCAAAAGGGACAATTACAAAAGCTGAAATATATCCATTTTGAAAACTTCCGTCATTTTTGACGGGTACTGCACTAGTCTATATATATAATTCTCTTCTTGGTCGGATCCTGCGAGACAAGCTGCAAGTATGTTCAACAGATACTAGTTTTAGAAAGCAGCGCACCAAATTACTGCACCAATGCATCAAAAGGTGTGCAAATTAAATATGCGCTTTAAAAAAATAATTATATGACGTCATTGTTTTCGCTGATATTTTAATTTTGTAAAAGGGGAACAATGTAAAAAGTTATAAAATACTTTGTGTACATTTCAGAAAATTTAATATTTCGTATTGATCAAACAAGGACAAGTTAGTTGGGATTTTGAAAAAGGTGGGCCTGCGGCGCCCAATTTATTTAGGGTGCCTACGGCGCCAACCTTTTTCAAAAGCCCAACTAACTTGTCCTTGTATGATAAATACGTAATATTAAGCTTCCTTAACTGTAGACAAAGTATTTCATTATAGGAGTTGTAGGGCGCCTGCGTTTTTTTTTGGTCAAAAGCCCAAGTAACTTATCCTTGTATGATAAATACTAAATATTCCTGAAATGTACACAAAGTATTTATATAATATTATTTTTACAGTGCTAATCACCACACGATATTTTTACTAATTGTAGAAAGCAGCGCACCAAATTACTGCACCAAAAAATAATTCTTTGAGTCAGTCAGCATTGTTTACAACACAAATGCTGACGTCAAAGGTTCGTGCGTTGTTTGGTTAATGTTAATCTGGAAACCAAAATGATTATGATTTTTAAGTCTATATTTTCAATTTTTAAAAAAGCAGAGTGATGTCCCTTAGCGTTAGGCCAAAGTGAGTCAGTCAAACATAATCAAGGGTAAATATATATATGGATAATAAATGATAATAAATGATACTAAATGATAATAAATGATACTAATTGTACAATAACCTCTAAGAACATATCCTTGATACCCGAAGCCAGTTTCTTTCTTCTACCACCTTGATTGAAGTGCACTGAGCAGGACATGTCTCACCTGAACATGCCTACCTGTGGCGGTTCTTATCGCTGCGACCAGGCAGACAACAGCAACGTTTACCTCATAAAATACGAGCGCCTTTGTTGCCGGGGGACTGGCCGGGTATCTGGGCAAAACCAATCTGGCAGGAAGCTCCTTTGGAACCGAGCGGAGAAAGGAAATCTTCCAGAGAAAAGGTTACCTCTGGATACCGGAGAGTGGCCGCCATTTCTGTAGGAGAGATAACTCGGGGTTAAGGGGAGATGACGCCGCTTGTAAGGGAGATAACGAGAGCTATTTTTCTTTTTTCTTTTTATTTTTTTGTGAATACGGCGACGCCTGTATAACGTCACCATGTATACAAACGAGTTTGGCGGTGCGTGTGGGGGGGGGAGGACGGTTGTTCAGGAGCAGAATCCAACAAAATACTCAGTTAGGTACAATAGTATTCATTATCGTTAGCAGTTAGCAGTTAGCAGTCTAACATTTACAGAATCCGCCCTTTACTTTTCTACAGAGACTAAGGAGTAGATTTGTCATAGGCAATCACTCACTAAGCACCCAACACAGGGCGCCATAAAACAGGGAGCCGTCAACACAGGAAGTTCCCCCACACACAGGGAGCCTACAATACAGGAAGTCCCCCCCCCCACACACAGGGAGCATACAATACAATCCTGTTCCTATCTTTAAATGTTCATATCTTCTGTTGATTGCTCCAATTGGTCGCATCTTGTTATGTTTCGTTTTTACAACATTCGTATCTACCATTGTTCGCACCTCCCACTGTTCCCACCTCCCACTGTTCCCACCTCCCACTGTTCCCACCTCCCACTGTTCCCACCTCCCATTGTTCCCATCTCCCAATGTTCCCTCCTCCAAATGTTCCCACCTCACAATGTTCCTATTTACAAATGTTCCTTTTTCATATGTTCCTATATTTCAATGTTCCAATATTCAAATGTTCCTATCTCCCAGTGTTC
Organism: Ampullaceana balthica; assembly: GCA_944989445.1. Lineage (NCBI taxonomy): Eukaryota > Metazoa > Mollusca > Gastropoda > Lymnaeidae > Ampullaceana > Ampullaceana balthica. The sequence goes on from CALYLW010000666.1 coordinate 74,604, forward strand.
TGATGTTCCAATGTTCCTATCTTCTATAGAGTTACGTCTGACTGAGTCATAAAATGTACTTGCTGGTTTATAGAGTTACGTGTGACTGAGTCATAAAATGTACTTGCTGGTCTATAGAGTTACGTGTGACTGAGTCATAAAATGTACTTGCTGGTCTATAGAGTTACGTCTGACTGAGCCATAAAATGTACTTGCTGGTCTATAGAGTTACGTCTGACTGAGTCATAAAATGTACTTTCTGGTCTATAGAGTTACGTCTGACTGAGCCATAAAATGTACTTGCTGGTCTATAGAGTTACGTGCGACTGAGTCATAAAATGTACTTGCTGGTCTATAGAGTTACGTCTGACTGAGCCATAAAATGTACTTGCTGGTCTATAGAGTTACGTCTGACTGAGCCATAAAATGTACTTGCTGGTCTATAGAGTTACGTCTGACTGAGTCATAAAATGTACTTGCTGGTCTATAGAGTTACGTCTGACTGAGTCATAAAATGCGCTGTGGCTGGCTGTATTGCTGGTCTATAGAGTTACGTCTGACTGAGTCATAAAATGCGCCATGATGATAAAGCCTTAAATGTCGTCGCGGACTAAAGACATGAAAGTTTTTACAAAATCTAAAACGCCACAGAAAGTGCTATGAATTTATGGACCATTGTGCCTAGGCCCCAAAATGACCGGGCCTTGTCGGACACTGGACATATCTCAGGAGTTACGACCCTTGTCGGCCTCGTTTGCCTCAAGATTTGAACTTTTATACACAACGCCATCAAGCACCGCGGAATAGGTCAGAGATAACTCTATCGGCCTCGTCTAGCGGCGCCTTCAGTAGGTGAATTACCGGCCATCGGAGGTGGCCATGGAAGCCACTTTAGGAAAGTGATGCCTAGATAGTGGAGTACTGGGGCGTGATAAGGTGGGGGGAGGGGGTGTTGGAACAACATGAGATAAATATGTTTGGGGCGCCACGGAAAGTTAATGGCGGTGTCGCGTGCTCTGTGACGCGAGATGAAGATCTTGGCACGTCTTCTACTTTCACTGTAAGATTTCACTTCCGGAAGTATTTAAATCGCTAACTTAAAGGCGGAGAACGAAAGTAAGAAAATGTTAAAATGTTTTTAACTTTAAATCATTAAGTTTATTTCCTTTAAGGACAAGCGGACGCCATTTTACTAACACATTAAAGCAGACGCCAGTTTGCTAACACATTAAAGCAGACGCCATTTTACTAACGCGTTAAAGCAGACGCCATTTTACTAACACATTAAAGAACTAGTTTGTGCTGCGGCGCCGTGGCGCATGCGGCGCCCCCCCCCCATTTTAAGGGCGCCTACGGCGCCCACCTTTTTCAAAAGCCCACTAACTTGTCCTTGTATGATAAATACATAAGATTAAAATTTCTTAAATGTACACAAAATATTTTTTATGTCAAAAGCCCAAGTAACTTATCCTTGTATGATAAATACGAAATATTCCTGAAATGTACACAAATTATGTATATAATAAAGGTTGTGCTGCGGCGCCCACTTTTACTTAGGGCGCCTACGGCGCCCACTTTTTTCAAAAGCCCAAAAAACTTGTCCTTGTATGATAGATACGTAATATTAAACTACCTTAAATGTAAACAAAGTAATTTAAAATAGAGGTTGTATTTTTTGCAGTGCTAATCACCACACGATTTTTAAACTAATTTTAGAAAGCAGCGCAACAAATTACTGCACCAAAAAATAACTATTTGAGTCAATCAGCACTGCTTACAACACAAAATTTTAAAAAAGCAGAGTGATGTCCCTTAGCGTTAGGAATCAGCGATAATTGAGCGTAAATATATAATATAATATATGTGAGATCTTAAACTCATACTTAATTTCTATCACAGAACGATTGTATTATAGAATATTAACAGGAGCGATTTTATTGGTAGAATGAGAACTTGATGTGGCTGGAACATTGCTAGTTAGTACATGGAACACGATGAACGTGGAACATTGCTAGCTAGTACAGAGAACTTGATGAACATGGAACATTGCTTGTTAGTACATGGAACTTGATGAACGTGGAACATTGCTACTTAGCACAGGGAACTTGATGAACGTGGAACATTGCTTGTTAGTACAGGGAACTTGATGAACGTGGAACATTGCTAGTTAGCACAGGGAACTTGATGAACATGGAACATTGCTTGTTAGTACAGGGAACTTGATGAACGTGGAATATTGCTAGCTAGTACAGGGAACTTGATGAATGTGGAACATTGCTAGCTAGTACAGGGAACTTGATGAACGTGGAACATTGCTAGTTAGTACAGGGAACTTGATGAACATGGAACATTGCTAGTTAGTACAGGGAACTTGATGAACATGGAACATTGCTAATTAGTACAGGGAACTTGATGAACGTGGAACATTGCTAGTTAGTACAGGGAACTTGATGAACATGGAACATTGCTAGTTAGTACAGGGAACTTGATGAACGTGGAATATTGCTAGTTAGTACAGGGAACTTGATGAACGTGGAACATGGCTAGTTAGTACAGGGAACTTGATGAACGTGGAACATTGCTAGTTAGCACAGGGAACTTGATGAACATGGAACATTGCTAGTTAGTACAGGGAACTTGATGAACGTGGAATATTGCTAGTTAGTACAGGGAACTTGATGAACGTGGAACATGGCTAGTTAGTACAGGGAACTTGATGAACGTGGAACATTGCTAGTTAGCACAGGGAACTTGATGAACGTGGAACATTGCTAGTTAGTACAGGGAACTTGATGAACGTGGAACATTGCTAGTTAGTACAGGGAACTTGATGAACGTGTTCGTTCGTCCGTCGATACGACGAGGACCTCTATAGTCATCCGAGGGTTGTTTGTGCGTGCGCAGATGGCTGATGAGGCCGATCCTTGCACGGAAGGTTCGGGAACAGAAGGGACAAAGGACGAGTGGGACATCTCCAGGAGGGTTGACAGCATGGGCCTTTCGGGCTTGCCTCTTCTTTTCTGCGGCGGTGATCCGGTTTGACTTGGCACCTTCGTGGATGGAAGAGCGCCAGGTGCATCGGTCCATTGCAGCTCGTTCCCACGTGTCTGGATTGATGGCATTCGGACAACGTGCACTGCCCAGCGAAGCTGGGTCTGCATCAGGAGGGTGAAGATGCTGGGGAGACCTGCCTTGGTCAGTACCACTGTGTCTGGAAATTTGTTCTGCCACTTTATGCCGAGGATCTTCCTGATGCTTGTTGTATGAAAGTGATTAAGCTTTCTTGCATGACGCTGATAAACCGTCCAAGTTTCACATGCATATAGCAGTGTGGGGAGCACCACTGCCCTGTATACTTTCAGCTTGGTCTGGATGGTAATGCGTCTTCTGTATTAGACATTAGGGTACAACCTGCCGAAAGTGGAGGTTGCTCTGGCAATTCTGACGTTCACTTCGTCACCGATTTTGAGACAGTGTGCTGCCTAGGTATGTGAACCGATGCACTGTGTTGAGTCTCTGGCCGTTGACAGTGATGTTGGGCTCAACGTAGGGCCTTCCAGGCGCGGGCTGACGGAGGACCTCAGTCTTCTTAGTGTTAATTGTCAGACCAAAGTTTGTGCAGGCGCTGGAGAACAGGTTTACACTGCGTTGGATGTCGGCTTCTGAGACAGCGTTGAGGGCACAGTCATCAGCAAACAGCAGGTCTCTGATGATGTCTGTCATAACCTTGGTTTTTGCCTGGAGCCTCCGAAGGTTGAACAGTTTGCCATCTGTGCGGTACTTCAGGTTGACACCAACATCCTCGTCTCTGAAGGCCTCTGTCAGCATGGCGGAAAACATGAGGCTAAATAGTGTTGGTGCCAGGACGCAGCCCTGCTTGACCCCGTTTGTGACTGTGAAAGGATCAGAAGACTCTCCGCTGTCCTGGACTCTGGCCTGCATGCCCTCATGGAATTGTTGCTCCAAGACGATGAATTTCCTTGGGCAAGCGTACTTGGCCATGATCTTCCACAGACCCTCTCTGCCAACAGTGTCAAAAGCCTTGGTCAGGTCGACATAGGTGTCCAGAGGCGGACAAACTCATCTTGCTAGATGACTTCAACGTAAGAGTTGGCAAGGACAACGTTGCCTGGGAAGGAGTTCTTGGACACCATGGAGTGGGTCAATGCAACAGCAACGGTCTTCTTCTACTCCAGACCTGCGTTGAACATGAACTGCTGATCACTAACACGATCTTCCGCCTCCCCACTCGTAACCGGACGTCATGGATGCACCCCCGCTCGAAGCACTGGCATCTTATTGACTACGCCATCGTGAGGAAGAGGGACAGGGAGCATGTAAGCACGCGCTCTGTCTTGTAGGCTCATGGTCCAACATCTAACATGGTTCAATATCTAACATGGTCCAACATCTAACATGATCCAATATCTAACATGGTCCAACATTTAACATGGTCCAATATCTAACATGGTCCAATATCTAACATGGTCCAACATCTAACATGGTCCAATATCTAACATGGTCCAACATCTAACATGGTCCAACATCTACCATGGTCCAATATCTAACATGGTCCAATATCTAACATGGTCCAACATCTAACATGGTCCAACATCTAACATGGTCCAACATCTAACATGGTCCAACATCTAACATTGTCCAACATCTAACATGGTCCAACATCTAACATTAACATGGTTCAACATCTAACATGGTCCAACATATAACATGGTCCAATATCTAACATGGTCCAATATGTAACATGGTCCTATTTGTAACAGTCCCTGCTGCTATTGTGTTAACTTCACATTGACACAATACATGCCAGTAAAAGAGAATCTTGTCAATGTGCCAAATTAAACTATTTCTTTATATTTTCATTTCAAGCTGCCCCCTTTGACCTCTTTCCTTAAAATGCTTTTCCATTTGTCTTGCCTCATAGAGAACAAACAGTCCAAAACGAGGTTAATTTCCTGTTCTTGCAGAATAAAATAGAAAACTTTCAAAGAATATTTTCTTTTGTAAAAGCTAAACAAAATAAAAGACCCCCCCCCCAAACCTCCCCACCCCCCGGGGGTAGGGTACATTTTAATTAATTTTATCCTCTTAATTCTTCTTAAGACATGATTGTCCACGCCATTGTTATAATCATTTAATGAAAGAAACATCCTATGAATGTTATTATTTTGCTCCATTCCTCCCCCTCCCCCATTCCTCCCCCTCCCCATTCCACCCCCTCCCCATTCCCCCCTCCCCATTATAACGTGGTCATTAAATGGGAGTATTGCATTCGTCACAAGAACAATTAAAGCGAACTAATGCGTTCCACGAGCGCCTAATGCACTGCGCGAGGACACACCGAGCTCCGCCATGAGTTTAGTGCACTCAACGCACGCACAATTTGGTCATGTTCAATACATGGGCATTGAGTGTCAGCTTGATAATAGCAGTTTATGTCGGAGATACGTGTTCTCTATGTCATGCCCTTGTCCACATCTCTTTTTTGCCTTATTTAAAATTTTAAACTTTCTCTTTATTTTGAGGACTAAAAATTAAATATTCGAAATTTTGAAAAAAATAATTAATAAAACTAAACAAAACAATGTAACAAACCAGGTTTCCTTTGTATTTTCTTTGTGCTTTTTTTTTCTTCCATTTAATACATTCTCTAAGTATTAATTTTCACGGAGACAACATTAAACTAAGATCAAAGTTTATAGAAGAAACGATTATAAACTATTGATAAAAGTTCTGGAACAATGGATTCTAAATTATTGAAGGTTTTATTACAATGATTTCCCCACATATATTTTTGTTACAATGATTTCCCCACATATATTTTTGTACAATGATTTCCTTACATATATTTTTGTACCATGATTTCCCCACATTTATTTTTGTTACAATGATTTCCCCACATATATTTTTGTACAATGATTTCCCCACATATATTTTTGTACAATGATTTCCCCACATATATTTTTGTACAATGATTTCCTTACATATATTTTTGCACCATGATTTCCCCACATATATTTTTGTACAATGATTTCCCCACATATATTTTTGTACAATGATTTCCCCACATATATTTTTCTCATGTTTCCACCTACACCAACAAACATGAAAATGTAAAGTTGCCAGTGACGACGCCCCTGTATCTCCCCATCTAGCGGGTGTAAAGTTGCCAGGGTCACCGCCCCTGTATATCCCCACCTTGTGGGTGTAAAGTTGCCAGGGACGCCGCCCCTGTATCTCCCCAGCTTGCGGGTGTTAAGTTGCCCTTAAGCCCACTCTGGGGTCCTGAAGGCACAACTCGAGAGTTGTCTCAGCCTGGTCTAAACCTCGTCACGTGACTCGGCCCCAACGGCCGGAGGATTCAGCCAACCATGGTAAGCCTCACATTTTCTAATTATAGCATCTCGTTAATTGTGTGATTGTGTCCCCCCCCACCCATCCACTCCCTCCCTTTGCCCATTTCAGACCCCCACCACTCTAGAATTTTCCCCTTCCGGCCTGTGATTTCTCACCAAAGTCCTTCAACTTGACAATTTTATTTTTAATTGAAAAAAAAATCCCTCTTCTAAATTGAGCGTTTATTACAGTGGTTCTAAAATGAGCGTTTATTAGTACAGTGGTTCTAAATTGAGCGTTTATTACAGTGGTTCATAAATGAGCGTTTATTAGTACAGTGGTTCTAAATTGAGCATTTCTTACAGTGGTTCTAAAATGAGCGTTTATTACAGTGGTTCTAAAATTTACGGTTTTATTGGTTGGTTTGTTAAATATTCTCAGCATTAACATTATTGAAAACCCACCTGGAAAGTGGGTGCTTTAGTGGGTTGGGGTGTGATTGGTAAAGTTTGGGGGAGCGGGGTTGGGGGGGGGGTGAGGCTGACAAATAATTTGACAAAATTAGCAAAGTGTACGTCGCCATATATTTTTCCTTACACAGTTTGTTTATTCCGGCGTTGGGGACTGTGTTTGCTCAAATCCAATCATTTAAAAGATTAAGAACCCCTGGAACTACTTGCCAAAGTGATCGCCCTTTACTACTCTAACGTCAGGAGTCAGGAGCTATGACGGAAACATTATGAGGTAGACTCAGGCCCCTATAGATTCAGAAGTGAGACCCACTGTAGAAGCAACTATTGCATGCAACACTCATCCCCCTTCATCCCCTTCACCCTGTCTATTTTTAGACAGGCTCACGTGATTAGTTTGATGGCAGGGTAGCCAGGAGATGGACATTAGAGACAATCTACGCGAATTATCGCCCATGTTTATCGTCATTAGATGTGATTAGGCCCAGCATAATAGCCCGAAACGGGGGCTGGACCCCCCCCCCAATGGCAGGGGTCTGGACCCCCCATTGGCAGGGGCCCGTGGAACAATGTACCCTTATTGTGTTTTATACAATGTTGACCATCAAACGTTTTCCCCTTTCTCAGAGTGCAGTTAGTGGCCCATCACGTGATGTGACAGAACCTATTAGGTCGCCACTTTGTCTTGCAGCTGGTTAGCCTTAAGGAATTGCTGGAATCATTGATGCTGCAGATTTGACATCATAACTGTAGATGATGCTCGGCGGTCCTAAAACGAGGGATGGACCATCTTCGGACCGCGGGACATATATGGCCCGCAGAAAAAAATTAAAGGCAATCCAGGAATTCGAATAGTGTTCCGTCCTGAGTAGGTTTTATTGATTATTTATAAAAAATATCTATAGAACTCTTCTAGAGAATTATCACGTGGGCTGTCTAAAGTTCTATCTGTCCTTCTCTCACACAAGTGGTCTGTCTAAAGTTCTATCTGTCCTTCTCGCACACACGTGGTCTGTCTAAAGTTTTTTCTGTCCTTCTCTCACACACGTGGTCTGTCTAAAGTTCTACCTGTCCTTCTCTCACACAAGTGGTCTGTCTAAAGTTCTATCTGTCCTTCTCGCACACACGTGGCCTGTCTAAAGTTTTATCTGTCCTTCTCTCACACACGTGGTCTGTCTAAAGTTCTATCTGTCCTTCTCTCACACACGTGGTCTGTCTAAAGTTCTATCTGTCCTTCTCTCACAGACGTGCTGTCTAAAGTTCTATCAGTCCTTCTCTCACACACGTGGTCTGTCTAAAGTTCTATCTGTCCTTCTCTCACACACGTGATCTGTTTAAAGTTATATCTGTCCTTCTCTCACACACGTGGTCTGTCTAAAGTTCTATCTGTCCTTCTCTCACACACGTGATCTGTCTAAAGTTCTATCTGTCCTTCTCTTCCACACGTGGTCTGTCTAAAGTTCTATCTGTCGTTCTCTCACACACGTGGTCTATCTAAAGTTATATCTGTCCTTCTCTCACACACGTGGTCTGTCTAAAGTTCTATCTGTCCTTCTCTCACACACGTGATCTGTATAAAGTTATATCTGTCCTTCTCTTCCACACGTGGTCTGTCTAAAGTTCTATCTGTCGTTCTCTCACACACGTGGTATGTCTAAAGTTATATCGGTCCTTCTCTCACACACGTGATCTGTCTAAAATTCTATCTGTCCTTCTCTTACACACGTGGTCTGTCTAAAGTTCTATCTGTCCTTCTCTCACACAAGTGGTCTGTCTAAAGTTCTATCTGTCCTTCTCGCACACACGTGGTCTGTCTAAAGTTTTTTCTGTCCTTCTCTCACACACGTGGTCTGTCTAAAGTTCTACCTGTCCTTCTCTCACACAAGTGGTCTGTCTAAAGTTCTATCTGTCCTTCTCTCACACACGTGGTCTGTCTAAAGTTCTATCTGTCCTTCTCTCACACACGTGGTCTGTCTAAAGTTCTATCTGTCCTTCTCTCACACACGTGGTCTGTCTAAAGTTCTATCTGTCCTTCTCTCACACACGTGTCTGTCTAAAGTTCTATCTGTCCTTCTCTCACACACGTGGTCTGTCTAAAGTTCTATCTGTCCTTCTCTCACACACGTGGTCTGTCTAAAGTTCTATCTGTCCTTCTCTCACACACGTGGTCTGTCTAAAGTTCTATCTGTCCTTCTCTCACACACGTGGTCTGTCTAAAGTTCTATCTGTCCTTCTCTCACACACGTGGTCTGTCTAAAGTTCTATCTGTCCTTCTCTCACACACGTGGTCTGTCTAAAGTTCTATCTGTCCTTCTCTCACACACGTGGTCTGTCTAAAGTTCTATCTGTCCTTCTCTCACACACGTGGTCTGTCTAAAGTTCTTAATCTTTTGGGGGTCCATGCACCCCTTGAGATCCCCAAAAGAGTTCATGCACCCTCTCGTGAAACTTGCAGAAAATACATAATAAACTATGTTTATTTTAGGAACACAACAGTTTTGACAATAATTAAGGCAACAGGGAATTTAGTGAGAGATCTGCTGCTTCTTATGATCAATCAGCGATTTAAATCGGGGGACTGTTTTGGACAAAGGAACTCTCATGTCATCCTCTGCATTCAACTTATTCCGTGCCTTGGTTTTAATCGTCAAAAGTATGGAGAATCCTGATTCACAGAGATAGGTTGTGGCAAATGGAAGGAGAGTCTGTACTGCCCTCTTGGCTAGTTGTGGGTAGGAATCTAGCTGGGCGCACCAAAATTCAATCAAGGTGTTGCAACTGAAGGCACTCCTCAGTACTTCTCTGGTTCTCAAATTCAGGTCATCTTTAGCAAGGTCACTGTCATCAATGTTGTCCAAGTCACAGAGAAAAGGATTGCGAATCCAAAGGTCTTTCCTAGCAATTTCTTGACAGAAATACCCATCAAAGGACATTTGCAATGTTGAAAGGTGCTCTGAAATTTCCCCTTTGATGTTGTCAGGCAGTGATCCCTCAGTGCTTCCTTCTGCACCAGATATTATAACTTCATCCAAAAGTGGAAAGTAGGCCAAGTTAGACTTTTCTAGTCGTCCTTGGAATAGTGGCCGTTTGTTAAGGAAGGCTTGCAATCTCTCAGTAGCATCCATTGCAGTCACAGCAGGTCCTTGGAGAGATGTGTTCAACTCATTCAAGATAAGATGTCAGCCAGGTATTCCAAGTAATGAATGTAATTTGGACAGCCAAACTTGTCAGCAAGGTCACTCTCTTTTTCTCGCAAGAAAATGGCAAGCTCCACTCTCAGTTCTACTAACCAAGAAAGTATCCGTCCCCTGGACAACCAGCGCACCTCAGTGTGGTAGAGCAGAACTTCATGCTCAGAGCCCAGCTCCTGAGAGAACAACTTGAAGAGGCAGTGGTTCAAGGCATTTGAGCGGATACAATTTACAACTTGGACTGAAGTAGAAAGAACTGACTTAACGGTTGGAGGTAGAGTTTTGCATGCCATGGCCTGACGATGAAGGATACAGCGTGTAGTGATAATATCTGGCACTTCTTTCTTTACCAGTGCTGAAAATCCTGACTTATTACCGAGCATGGAGGGAGCACCACCTGTGCAAATTGAAGAAATTCTTGAAGTACAGTCAAACTGGTTTTCAGTGAAGAATGTCCTGACTAGCTGCAGCACATCAGCGGCTTTGGTGGTAGCTAGGAGTGGCTTACAAAAGAAATTCCTCCTTCAGCAATCTACTGAGAACATATCTCAGAAATACAAGAATCTGACTGCATTGTGCTACATCAGTGGATTCATCCAGCGGCATGCTAAATGGAAAGGACTGCTTCTCATCTCGCACAAGACTTGATCCAGAATGTCTGCAGCCATGTCACTAATCCTGTAATGAATAGTGTCTTTGGACTAAGGGACTTTCTCAACCTGCTTCCTCTGCTGGTGACCACACATCAGCTCCACCATCTCCAGAGCACAAGGCTTCACCAAAGGTCTCCAATGGTGTTGTGCTTCTTGTTCTTTGCAATAAGATATGCAACCTTGAATGATGCCTCCAGTGCAGGTTTCTGTGACAAAGAAAATCCAAGCTTGGGCAAGGTCAAGAAGCGAGCTCTCTTCTGCTTGAAGACCTCAACACTATCCTTGGAATTGGATGGATGGACTTTCTCCAAGTGCTCTCGGAGTCTAACAGGCTTCATGTTGTCATGGCACAGGATTTTTCCACGGAGGAAACACTGAGGCTTTTGTGTTCCATCTCTCTCTCTTTTCTATTATTTATTAACGATTTTGAGGAGGTGATGACAATCGGAAAGTCGTACCAGTCACAGACAATTTTTTAACTGACGAAGTTGATGTTTTTAATGACCGGCATTGAGTGCTCAACTCAAGATTTTAGGTTTCAATTACAAATATTCATGGACACCCCATTCATAGACACCCCATTCATAGACACCCCATTTATGGAAACCCGATTCATAGACACCATATTCCTAGACACCCCATTTATGGACTCCCCATTCATGGACACCCCATACATAGACACCCCATTCATAAACACCCCATTCATGGACACCCAATTATGGACACCCCATTCATGGACACCCAATTATGGACACCCCATTCGTGGACACCCCATATATGGACACCCCATTCGTGGACACCCCATTCGTGGACACCCCATTCGTGGACACCCCATTCGTGGACACCCCATTCGTGGACACCCCATTCGTGGACACCCTATTATGGACACCCCATTCGTGGACACCCCATTTATGGACACCCCATTTGTGGACACCCCACTTATGGACACCCCATTCGTGGACACCCCATTTATGGACACCCCATTCGTGGACACCCCATTCGTGGACACCCCACTTATGGACACCCCATTCGTGGACACCCCATTTATGGACACCCCATTCGTGGACACCCCATTTATGGACACCCCATTCGTGGACACCCCATTTGTGGACACCCCATTCGTGGACACCCCACTTATGGACACCCCATTTATGGACACCCCATTTGTGGACACCCCATTCGTGGACACCCCACTTATGGACACCCCATTCATGGACACCCCATTTATGGACACCCCATTCGTGGACACCCCATTCGTGGACACCCCACTTATGGACACCCCATTCGTGGACACCCCATTATGGACACCCCATTCGTGGACACCCCATTCGTGGACACCCCACTTATGGACACCTCATTTGTGGACACCCCACTTATGGACACCCCATTCGTGGACACCCCATTTGTGGACACCCCACTTATGGACACCCCATTCGTGGACACCCCATTTGTGGACACCCCATTTGTGGACACCCCATTTGTGGACACCCCATTCGTGGACACCCCACTTATGGACAATTCCAGCTGCGATGCTCTTTTCGTTGATAATTATTACATTTAACTCCTTGCATGGACATCCATAGTTTGAGACTGGAGTGCTGGACTATCCTGGCATAGACAACCTTGACATAGACAACCTTGACATAGACAACTTTGTCATGGACAACCCTGGCATAGACAACTTTGTTATAGACAACCCTGTCATAGACAACTTTGTCATAGACAACCCTGGTACAGACAACCCTGGTGAACACAGCCGTGTCATAGACAACCCTGGTACAGACAACCCTGTGAACACAGCCGTGTCATAGACAACCCTGGTACAGACAGCCTTGTGAACACAGCCGTGTCAAAGACAACCCTGGCATTCGTGTTTCCCTTTCTTGACCCGCTGTTTTGACCCGTTGTTCTGACGCGCTGTTTTGACCCGCTATTTTGAACTTGAGCACATCAGTTATATCCGGGCCATCATCTCTGGCACTACACGCTAATATCTCTGTTTAAGGCAGAGCCATGCCATAGAGCTAAATCACTGACTTTCATAATTCAAATTTTTTTGCTGAATTGCAAGGATAACAATTTTATGATTCTAAAACGGACTTCAAAGTCCAATAAACTAAATGACGATAACACCGAATACTATGAATAAAGCGATAATAATAAATTAAACATAATCGATTTCATTTTTTAAGTGGAGTGTCTGGTTTGTAGAGACATGAACATCTCTACAACATGAACATCTCTACAACATGAACATATCTACAACATGAACATCTCTACAACATGAACATCTCCACAACATGAACATCTCTACAACATGAACATCTCTACAACATGAACATCTCTACAACATGAACATCTCTACAACATGAACATCTCTACAACATGAACATCTCTACAACATGAACATCTCTACAACATCAACATCTCTACAACATCAACATATCTACAACATGAACATCTCTACAACATCAACATCTCTACAACATGAACATCTCTACAACATGAACATCTCTACAACATGAACATCTCTACAACATGAACATCTCTACAACATGAACATCTCTACAACATGAACATCTCTACAACATGAACATCTCTACAACATGAACATCTCAACAACATGAACATCTCTACAACATGAGCAGGTCTACAACATGAACATCTCTAAAACATGAACATCTCTACAACATGAACATCTCTACAACATGAACATCTCTACAACATGAACATCTCTACAACATGAACATCTCTACAACATGAACATCTCTACAACATCAACATCTCTACAACATCAACATCTCTACAACATCAACATCTCTACAACATCAACATCTCTACAACATCAACATCTCTACAACATCAACATCTCTACAACATCAACATCTCTACAACATCAACATCTCTACAACATCAACATCTCTACAACATGAATATCTCTACAACATGAACATCTCTACAACATGAACATCTCTACAACATCAACATCTCTACAACATCAACATCTCTACAACATGAACATCTCTACAACATGAACATCTCTACAACATGAACATCTCTACAACATGAACATCTCTACAACATGAACATCTCTACAACATGAACATCTCTACAACATGAACATCTCTACAACATGAACATCTCAACAACATGAACATCTCTACAACATGAGCAGGTCTACAACATGAACATCTCTAAAACATTAAAATCTCAACAACATCAACATCTCAACAACATGAACATCTCTACAACATGAGCAGGTCTACAACATGAACATCTCTAAAACATTAAAATCTCAACAACATGAACATCTCTACAACATGAACATCTCTACAACATGAACATCTCTACAACATGAACATCTCTACAACATAAACATCTCTACAACATGAACATCTCTACAACATGAACATCTCTACAACATCAACATCTCTACAACATCAACATCTCTACAACATCAACATCTCTACAACATGAACATCTCTACAACATGAACATCTCTACAACATCAACATCTCTACAACATCAACATCTCTACAACATCAACATGTCTACAACATCAACATCTCTACAACATCAACATGTCTACAACATCAACATCTCTACAACATCAACATGTCTACAACATCAACATCTCTACAACATCAACATCTCTACAACATCAACATGTCTACAACAATGTCAACCCAACTCAGTATTCTGACCATCTCTACAACAGCAAAGTCTTGAGAAAAGCTTCTTGTCGTATGGAGTTGACCACAAGTGACCATGAAGAGCTTGTGTCCAATCAAGGAGATGCACAGCGAGAACTACGCCCCTGCTCATCTTGTCCATAATGGACGAGATTTGACCAGTTTCCGTGAGTTGGACTAAGTAACATCGTATCCCAATCACGGACCCAGGGGTTGGGGCGGTGGGGCTTTAGGACCAGGCTCAAAGGCGCTATCCGACGTAACAAGAACCATCCATTTCCTGGCAGGAAGCGGTCAGTTTATATATGCCTTGATTTAAGTTGGTAACACCATGTGTACACGACTAGACACAATGGGGTGTTAGGGGAGGATAACACCATGTGTACACGACTAGACACAATGGGGTGTACATGGAGGATAACACCATGTGTACACGTCTAGACACAATGGGGGTGTACATGGAGGATAACACCATGTGTACACGACTAGACACAATGGGGTGTACATGGAGGATAACACCATGTATACACGACTAGACACAATGGGGTGTACATGGAGGATAACACCATGTGTACACGACTAGACACAATGGGGTGTACATGGAGGATAACACCATGTGTACACGACTAGACACAATGGGGTGTACATGGAGGATAACACCATGTGTACACGACTAGACCCAATGGGGTGTACATGGAGGATAACACCATGTGTACACGACTAGACACAATGAGGTGTACATGGAGGATAACACCATGTGTACACGTCTAGACACAATGGGGTGTACATGGAGGATAACATCATGTGTACACGACTAGACACAATGGGATGTTAGGGGGGGATAACACCATGTGTACACGACTAGACACAATGGGGTGTTAGGGGAGGATAACACCATGTGTACACGACTAGACACAATGAGGTGTACATGGAGGATAACACCATGTGTACACGTCTAGACACAATGGGGTGTACATGGAGGATAACATCATGTGTACACGACTAGACACAATGGGGAGTACATGGAGGATAACACCATGTATACACGACTAGACACAACGGGGTGTACATGGAGGATAACACCATGTGTACACGACTAGACACAATGGGGTGTACATGGAGGATAACACCATGTGTACACGATTAGACACAATGGGGTGTACATGGAGGATAACACCATGTGTACACGACTAGACCCAATGGGGTGTACATGGAGGATAACACCATGTGTACACGACTAGACACAATGAGGTGTACATGGAGGATAACACCATGTGTACACGTCTAGACACAATGGGGTGTACATGGAGGATAACATCATGTGTACACGACTAGACACAATGGGATGTTAGGGGGGGATAACACCATGTGTACACGACTAGACACAATGGGGTGTTAGGGGAGGATAACACCATGTGTACACGACTAGACACAATGAGGTGTACATGGAGGATAACACCATGTGTACACGTCTAGACACAATGGGGTGTACATGGAGGATAACATCATGTGTACACGACTAGACACAATGGGGTGTTAGGGGAGGAAACACCATGTGTACACGACTAAACACAATGGGGTGTTAGGGGAGGATAACACCATGTGTACACGACTAGACACAATGGGGTGTTAGGGGAGGATAACACCATGTGTACACGACTAGACCAAATGGGGTGTACATGGAGGATAACACCATATGTACACGACTAGACCCAATGGGGTGTTAGGGGAGGATAACACCATGTGTACACGACTAGACACATTGAGGTGTACATGGAGGATAACACCATGTGTACACGACTAGACACAATGGGGTGTTAGGGGAGGATAACACCATGTGTACACGACTAGACAC
This sequence comes from Ampullaceana balthica, assembly GCA_944989445.1. Classification (NCBI taxonomy): domain Eukaryota; kingdom Metazoa; phylum Mollusca; class Gastropoda; family Lymnaeidae; genus Ampullaceana; species Ampullaceana balthica. The sequence goes on from CALYLW010000666.1 coordinate 90,798, forward strand.
AATGAGGTGTACATGGAGGATAACACCATGTGTACACGTCTAGACACAATGGGGTGTACATGGAGGATAACATCATGTGTACACGACTAGACACAATGGGGTGTTAGGGGAGGATAACACCATTTGTACACGACTAAACACAATGGGGTGTTAGGGGAGGATAACACCATGTGTACACGACTAGACACAATGAGGTGTACATGGAGGATAACACCATGTGTACACGTCTAGACACAATGGGGTGTACATGGAGGATAAGTGGGCGTGGTGGTTGTGAACTGTTCTAATCCTGTTGAACAGTGGTGGCATCCTAATATGTACTTTACTACGTCGTCTTATACACTTGGATAGACCACGTGACTCGTGGCCAAAACGTATGGTGTTATGGTGTTATGGTGTTATGGTGTTATAGCCCATGGCCCAAGTGTAGCTATCATTGACCTGATTTGATGTAAAACATAAGAAAGTTATTCATTCAAATAATGCTTTAACATTGGAAAATAGTCCGTTTATTAGTCCCCTGTACAAGCATGCATTGATTACAAACTGACCGTTCTCGGCCACAACTTATGTTTTGACTCATGCCCGTCCTATCTTACCGAGCTTCTCTCTGTCTATTCACCCACTCGTCAGCTAAACTTTTCTGCAGACAGACGTATTCTGTGTTCCTAAGTCACGCACTAAAACATTTGGCGAAAGTTTTTCTTCTAATAATAAATAATAATAAATTGAGTATTTATATAGCGCTGTATCCCAGTAAGGAACTGGGCTCACAGCGCTTTACATGAAAGAAATAACATACCTATAAGTATTAAATTAACTTTCATATCATAACAAACACAAAAATTACAGTACATTATACATAAGCTACGTTAATCATTTACAAGAAATGTTGTTTCATTAATTTTGAAAATAAATGTTGAAATGTTAAGTGCAGTCTTGAAGGACTTGGTTGTTTGAATACTACGTATGTGTAATGGTAGAGAATTCCATTGTTTGGCTGCACAAAAAGAGAACGACCTTTCACCAAATGTTTTGGTGCGTGTCGTAGGAACAGAGAGAACGCGTGTGTCTGCAGAAGATCGTAGCTGACGAGTGGGTGACTAGACCGACAAAAGTTCAGTAAGATACGATGGGCATGAGTCCGGAAAGAAGTTGTGACAGAGAACGGCCAGTTTGTATTCAATACGGGCTTGTACAGGCAGCCAATGAAGTGAGTGAAGAAGTGGAGTAACATGTAACATGGTCATGTTTTTTTTGCCTTGAGCACCAATCTGGCAGCTGAATTTTGAACTTTCTGTAGTTTTTCAATGCATTTTTTGGCGCACCTGACAGAAGAGAATTGCAGTAATCCATACGAGCTAGTACAAGAGCACAGACTAGAGTTTTTGTTGCACTAACTGTTAAGTAATGACGGATTGAGCTGATCTTCTACCTCCCTCCCCCTTTTCAAGGACAATGTAATTCACTATCATTACACATTCGAATTATACCAACTACTAAGGCCTTCAAGACTGCACTAAAACACATCTCTTCAAACTTTACTTTCAAAATTAATTATTTAACAGTAAAACATTTCTTTACAAGATAAACGACATAGCTTCTGTGCACAATCGTGTTTTATGTTGTAGTTAGTAAATGTATGTTTTACAAAGAATGCAATTTTAATATATGTGTTTCTATTTTATGTAGACTCTAAACCCAGCGGCTTGCTAGGGTCCTGTGCTATATAAATTAGCAAACTATTTTTATACTAGTGTACACCCGTCAAAAATGACGGAAGTTTTCAGCTGAAATCTATTTATTTTATAACAAATGCACTTTTTAGGGCGCCTATGGCGCCGACCTTTTTCAAAAGCCCAACTAACTTGTCCTTGTTTGATAAATACGAAATATTAAATTTTCTGAAATGTACACAAAGTATTTTATAAAATAGGGGTTGCGTTGCAGGGCGCCTACGGCGCCCGTTTGTTTTTTTGTTTTATAATTAACCATCATCAAATCCCCTTTTTACATTGATCCCTTTTCCAAAATTAAAATATGAGCGAAAACAATGACGCAATATTATATTTTTTTACAGCGCATTTTTAATTTGCACACCTTTTGATGCATTGGTGCAGTAATTTGGTTTTCCCCGCTTTCTAAAATTAGTAGCGTCAGGACAGACTGACTTGCGTGACAATTGCAAATTATATAGTTTTATTGTATTACATACCAGCACTTTCTATAATAAAACATAGTCACTTCAATATCAACCTATACTCTTTGTAAATTCTTGGTCACCTAGGTATTACCATATAACCATAATTCCCAAAATGGGCGCTACCGCCCCTTTGTGGGCGCTGAAGCGATCCAGGGGGCGGGGAAGGCCACGGGTCATTTGGGGGGGGCGGTGAAAAACTGTAAGGGGCGGTGAACGGATAAACAAAGTAAGAGGAGATTTAGAAAAAAAAATGATTTATGTATTCCGTTCATAAGGTTTATTATTTTTTAAAAAAACGTTTTGGACGTTGGTTCGGTTACTACATACTACATACTACATACTACAAACTACATGCTTCCTCACTTGCATTCAGATTTTTTAATATCTGCAATTGAGCGATTCCAGTCTGCAAGAACATTTCAAATAATTTTAAGGGGGTTAAAAAAATGAGGATTTATCTAATTTTCAAACATTAAAATAAAAGTTTATCAAACAAATGACTTTGAGAAAAATCCTTTCAACAGCAACCACACAAGATGGCAATTGCTTGCTAGCTCCTTACAATATTGCGTTTAAATTATTGATTGCCAAATCGGGTAAACCTCATACAATTGGTGAAGAACAAATTATACCGGCTATAAGTAAATTAATACGGACTGCAATACATAAGCACATACATATTATCCACACAAAAAAACGTTTAGCAATAATACAATGCAAATAAGAATTGATGAAAAGGCTCAAGGTGTTGAAGATTCATTGTGTGGCTATTTAAAAACATCTCTGTTCAACTTGATGAGTCAACTTTGCCAGGAAATGAATATTTACTTTTGTCATAATGTTCAAAATTCAGCTGCCAGACTGGTGCTCAATGCAAAAAAACATGACCATGTTACTCCACTTCTTCGCTCACTTCATTGGCTGCCTATACAAGCCCGTATTGATTACAAACTGGCCGTTCTCTGTCACAATTTCTTTTCGGACTCAAGCCCATCGTATCTTACTGAACTTTTGTCGGTCTACTCACCCACTCGCAAGCTAAGATCTTCTGCAGACACACGCGTTCTCTCTGTTCCTACGACACGCACCAAAACGTTTGGTGAAAGGTCGTTCTCTTTTTGTGCAGCCAAACAATGGAATTCTCTACCATTACACATACGTGGTATTCAAACAACCAAGTCCTTCAAGACTGCACTTAAGACACATCTTTTCAAAATTTATTTTTAAAATTGATGAAACAACATTTCTTGTAAATGATTAACGTAGCTTATGTATAATGTATTGTAATTGTGTGTGTTTGTTGTGATATGAATGTTAATTTAATACTTATAAGTATGTTATTTCTTTCATGTAAAGCGCTGTGAGCCCAGTTCCTTACTGGGATACAACGCTATATAAATAATCAATTTATTATTATTATTATTATTATAATGTGGTTCACAAAGGAATCACTAATTTACCAAAAATTATTATTTGATAATATTTGCAAACTGATTTCAAAAAGTAAATACAATTGATGAATTGAAATTTAAATTGAAAAGCGGGTACCAACAATTCTGGCTGGAAAAGGAAATCCTGAAGCATGGGCTGTATTTTTAAATTTTTTAATTACATTTACTTCATCACATTTAGTGGAAAGTAGATTCAGTGCGGTAACTTATTTATTAACCAACCAACAAACAAACAAACAAACAAACAAACATAAACAACAAAGTGTAAAGTGCAAGATTACTGCTGACAAAAATAGAGCCGATTACTAAATTGGTAGCAGCATACCAGGTTCATCTTCTCATTTATATGATTCCTAATGTTTAATTTTTTAATTTTGTTATTTGTGTGTGTGTTGAACTGGTGTGGTGTGTCTAGGGCAGGAAATGCTCATCGGTGGCTCGCCTTAATCACGGACACGTAGCCGTTGAGTTCGCATTTGATCTCATCCCCCCTGGCCGGTGCTTCAACTTGGAAGTAATACGCCCAGTGGTGCCGTGTCAACACCACCCCCTCACGTTGGTTTAGCCGGTCAGCTGAGACCGTTGCCCGGGGTGTGGCTCCCATCCACACGTGAGAGTTTCGAGAGATGGGCGAGGACCAGTGAGCTTGACCACCCGATGGTGCAGCTGTCAAAGCGTCAAAGGTACTACCTCTGCCTAGAGCCCTCTACAAGGTACTACCTCTGCCTAGAGCCCTCTACAAGGTACTACCTCTGCCTAGAGCCCTCTACAAGATACTACCTCTGCCTAGAGCCCTCTACAAGGTACTACCTCTGCCTAGAGCCCTCTACAAGGTACTACCTCTGCCTAGAGCCCTCTACAAGGTACTACCTCTGCCTAGAGCCCTCTACAAGGTACTACCTCTGCCTAGAGCCCTCTACAAGAAGCGAGCAATAAAAAGACCAATGGTCTCCTCTAATATTCTGGAACTATGCGATGAAAGAAGAAAACTTAAGGGCGTAAAGAATACTGCAGAAGGAGCACCCAGATACAGAGAAATCAATAAAAAGATCAGGAAAGATATGGTAAAAGCAAAAAAGGAATGGATAGAACAACAATGCTCTGACATCGATGAAAATCTACTAAAGAACAATTCAAGAAAGGCTTACAATATTGTTAAAGACTTGACATCCACCAAACAAGGTCGTATCTCAACCATACAAGATACATCCGCAAAATGTATCACAGAAGAACAAGAAATTCTCAGAAGATGGACCGAATACTGTTTGAGTTGTACAATGAAGACTCCAAAGGCGATGCATCAGTGCTCAACTGCCCAAAGTCAACTAACACAGACATGCATTCTATTCTCCACGACGTGGTGGAGCTGGCTGTTCAAAAATTGAAGAAAGGGAAATCAGCTGGAGCGGACAACATTCCGGGCGAACTGATTCAAGCAGGAGGTGACCCCGTAATAAACTTCCTAACTAACATATGCAACAAGATCTGGCAGACAGGGCAATGGCCAACCCCCTGGACGCAATCGCAGACCACAAGCAGAGCAAATCATTTTAGAAGAACAGGCGGGCTTCAGAGCAGGAAGAAGCACAACGGTGCAAATGTTTAACCTGCGAGTGCTCTGTGAAAAACATCTCCAACACCAAAGTGACCTCTATCATGTCTTTATAGACTTTAAAAAAGCGTTCGACAGAGTGTGGCATGCGACACTGTGGGCAACTATGCACAAATTCAACATAAATGCAAACCTCATTGAAGTGATCAAGAACCTTTACAACAGAGCAACCAGCGCAGTACTCTTCAACAGCAAGCTGGGAGATTGGTTCAAGACCACTGTTGGTGTCAGACAAGGATGTTTACTTTCCCCCATCCTCTTCAACCTCTTCCTTGAAAGGATCATGACAGATGTGCTAGAAGACCATGTCGGAACAGTAAGCATCGGAGGGAGAAGCATAACCAACCTACGCTTCGCCGATGACATAGACGGCCTAGCTGGTAGCGAGGACGAACTAAAAGAATTCCTTGCAAAGCTAGAGAAAACAGCAAAGGCGTACGGCATGGAAATCAATGCAGAAAAGACCAAGGTCATGGCTAATAGTAAATTCACAAGCGAGATTCGGATAAACGGGCAAAAACTCGAAGAGGTTTCCACCTTCAAATATCTAGGGGCTATAATATCCGACGAAGGCTCAACGCCAGAAATTCTTGCCAGAGTAGCCCAAACAATGGCAGCATTGAGTAAAGTAAAGCACATCTGGCAAAGCAAGAAGCTCTCCCTGAGATCAAAGATCCGGCTAATGCGCTCTCTGGCGATTTCGGTCTTCTTGTATGGTTGTGAGGATTTGACGCTCACTGCAGACCTCCAAAGAAGAATCAATGCGCTAGAGATGAGATGTTTCAGAAAGATATTGAACATCTCCTACACAGCGCACATCACAAACGAAGCGGTCAGCAACACAATAAGTACTGTCATTGGCCCCTACGAGGAACTTCACACCTCCATTAAGAAGAGGAAATTACGATGATACGGACAAGTGACAAGAACTGGAGGTCTCGCAAAAACTATATTGCAATGCACAGTCCAGGGAGGAAGGAAAAGAGGTAGACAAAAGAAGAGATGGGAGGACGATATCAAAGAGTGGACCGGCCTGTCATTCAGTGACTCTCAAAGGGCAGCGCAGGACCGTGACAAATGGCGTGTGTTAGTGAGCAGTTCACGATGGTGCCCCAACGACCCAACAACGGGTTAAGGGATAGTTCAAGTTCAAGTGTTGAACTATTCTTGAATTGTTGAACCAAGTTACTGGACATGATTCGCATGAATGCATTCAAATTGCAGTCAATCTGTTCTTAGACTTATGTATTTTCATACAAGAAAACGCTTGCTTCAAGATGTATTGTATCTGGACCAAAATAGTAAAAAAATGTGGCATTTAAGTTTTTTAAAGTGTGAAAACGCCACACCTAGGAAAAGCCACAAAAAGAAAAAACTCTAGCAGAAAAACTAGCTTTAACTACTCTTTCAGGTCATAATTGCCTTCAGGTTAAGCAATTCTAACTGTATATACTCTGGGGCCTTATCAGCTTCTGCACTAAATTGCGAACTGAGGATATTGAAGAGTGGTGCCAGGTTCGTATACTCTTGGAACCTCCTTTCAAATTCCATAGCAAAGGCATCTAACTTAGCCTTATACTTGTCAGCCATTTTACCAGAAACGGTTTTCTGTTTCAGAAAAGAGAAATGGCAAAACCTGTTTTCATCTTCTTGCATAGAGAACAGGAAGAGTTTTGCCTGAAATGATTTAACATACATATACATTTCATGCGCAAACAAGCTATTGCCCTGAAGTTGGACATTCAGTTAATTCAAATTTCCCATAATGTCAATGACAAGCGAGTCATTGAGTCTGACTTTCCACTCTTCATTAACTATGGTAGTAACAAAATCACAAACAAAACCTTTCATCTCCAGCAACATAACTGAGATCTCATACTTGTCTCTATAACTTGCCCAGGCTCAGCCAGCGGTGGTAGATAATATCATAATATTCAAATCTTCAAGCAGTGCCTTTATCGCCTGTGGTTAGTTGCCCTGGCTGTTACAAAGCTTATTATACTGACAAATGCTTGAAATTCAACAGAGCCTTACAAAGACTTTCCTGATGGTTGACACAGTGGAGAGGTAAGAGTGTATGGTCAGGAAGATATTCTTTAATTTTATTGTTCATACTACTTTTTCCAGTTAAAGCATGCGCTCCATCGGTTATTGCACTTGCCATCTTGTTCCACACCCAACCCAGTTATGTTAACACAGTTCTCAACAGCATTGAATAAATCCTGGTCTGTAGTTGTTTCTTTGAGTGGGTTAAACACTAAGTAATTCTTCGTTAACCTCGAAGTGAGGATTCATTCCCATATAAATACCAACAATTGTGCTGTTCCTCTAGATTGGTACTTTAATCCACTGCGAGAGTACCAAAAAAGTATTTGCTTGCATCTCGAAGTTGTTACATCAAATTGTCACTTTTTTTTGTTGTCAAAACGCCTGACTAAAGTTCCCTTGATAGAGAAATGGTGTCAAATTATGTTTTCTGTTCTGGACACATAATGCTTGCTGCATCTGTCAAGTATTCCTTACTCACTGTCAGAAAAAGACTTGCTCCGTTTTACGATCTTATGGGATATCTCCAAACTGGCTTTCGTTGCAGGATCTTGTATTTAAGACTGTTTGGTGAAAACATTTTACTGCTTCTTTATATTATTAACAAACTTCTTGCATTTCCTTTTTTTCTTGGTTCGTTAAATTGTGCCCGAAATACACATGTTTTGTTTGGTGGTATCTTTTTAAGTCGTACTCCTTAAAGACGATCACACACTTTAAAGCAGGCTGCTTTCTCCCATCGCCGTGAAGCTATATTTAACAGTTAAATCGTCATTGTAAAAAAGAGATTCGTCCTCAATCTTACACTCTTTGGTAGCACTCATTGTTAAATCAACGATTATTTGCTTTTAAATTACAACTTTTTAAAACTGTTCGAAATATCAAAATGTAACACGTAATCAAAAGCGAATTCCGGTTGAGCTGAAATGTAATTTCGAATAGGTATGTCAACAATTAATGACTGATGATTCTGGAGCCATTAAACCGATTATATAACTCTAGATTCGAATCAAATCCTCAGACAAAAATTCTAAGCAAAAATATTAATTAACATGACATAAGCGACATAAGATCGGCACGTGTACATGCCTTAGGGCCGCATAATATACTCAGGCTGGCTGCATGTGACCCGCGGCCCATGGCTTGCCCATGCCTGTGTTAGAATAATAATAAAAAAATTCGCGCTAAGTAATATTTTTTTTCTGGAAAGTGGACGGTAGACCAAATAAGATTTGGGAACCACAGCCATATACTCTATGCAACACATTAAAAAAAGTTTTACAGCAAAAAAATAACAAGGAAAAGAAGGTTAATCACAAGGTTAGTGAAGGCAACCGCCACTGACCACAACAACCACTGACCACAACAACCACTGATCACAACAACATCCACTGACCACAACAACTACTGAGCACAACAACATCCAATGATCACAACAGCATCCATTGACACACAACATCCACTGATCACATCACACAACATCCACTGATCACAACATCACCACACATCCACTGATCACAACAACATCCACTGATCAAAACATCCACTGACCACAACATCCACTGATCACAACATCCACTGACCACAACATCCACTGATCACAACAACATCCACTGATCACAACATCACTGACCACAACATCCACTGACCACAACAACATCCACTGATCACAACAACATCCACTGATCACACAACATCCACTGACCACAACATCCACTGATCACAACACATCCACTGACCACAACATCACTGACCACAACATCCACTGATCACAACAACATCCACTGATCACAACATCCACTGATCCACAACATCCACTGACCACAACATCCACTGACCACAACAACATCCACTGATCCACAACATCCACTGATCACAACATCCACTGACCACAACAACATCCACTGATCACAACAACATCCACTGACCACAACATCCACTGACCACAACAACATCCACTGACCCAACAACATCCACTGACCACAACAACATCCACTGATCACAACAACATCCACTGATCACAACAACATCCACTGACCACAACAACATCCACTGACCACAACAACATCCACTGACCACAACAACATCCACTGATCACAACAACATCCACTGACCACAACAACATCCACTGACCACAACAACATCCACTGACCACAACACATCCACTGATCACAACATCCACTGATCACAACATCCACTGATCACAACATCCACTGACCACAACAACATCCACTGACCACAACAACATCCACTGACCACAACAACATCCACTGATCACAACAACATCCACTGACCACAACAACATCCACTGACCACAACAACATCCACTGACCACAACAACATCCACTGATCACAACAACATCCACTGATCACAACAACATCCACTGACCACAACATCCACTGACCACAACAACATCCACTGACCACAACAACATCCACTGATCACAACAACATCCACTGACCACAACAACATCCACTGACCACAACAACATCCACTGACCACAACAACATCCACTGATCACAACAACATCACTGATCACAACATCCACTGATCACAACAACATCCACTGATCACAACAACATCCACTGATCACAACATCCACTGATCACAACAACATCCACTGATCACAACATCCACTGATCACAACAACATCCACTGATCACAACAACATCCACTGATCACAACATCCACTGATCACAACAACATCCACTGATCACAACATCCACTGATCACAACATCCACTGATCACAACAACATCCACTGATCACAACAACATCCACTGATCACAACAACATCCACTGACCACAACACATCCACTGACCACAACATCCACTGACACAACATCCACTGACCACAACAACATCCACTGACTCACAACAACATCCACTGACCACAACATCCACTGATCACAACAACATCCACTGACCACAACAACATCCACTGATCACAACATCCACTGACCACAACATCCACTGATCACAACAACATCCACTGACCACAACAACATCCACTGACCACAACATCCACTGATCACAACAACATCCACTGACCACAACATCCACTGATCACAACATCCACTGACCACAACATCCACTGATCACAACAACATCCACTGACCACAACAACATCCACTGACCACAACATCCACTGATCACAACATCCACTGACCACAACATCCACTGATCACAACATCCACTGACCACAACATCCACTGATCACAACAACATCCACTGACCACAACAACATCCACTGATCACAACAACATCCACTGACCACAACATCCACTGATCACAACATCCACTGACCACAACATCATCCACTGATCACAACATCCACTGACCACAACATCCACTGACCACAACATCCACTGATCACAACAACATCCACTGATCACAACAACATCCACTGACCACAACATCCACTGATCACAACAACATCCACTGACCACAACAACATCCACTGACCACAACAACATCCACTGACCACAACAACATCCACTGATCACAACATCCACTGATCACAACAACATCCACTGATCACAACAACATCCACTGATCACAACATCCACTGATCACAACATCATCCACTGATCACAACATCATCCACTGATCACAACATCATCCACTGATCACAACAACATCCACTGATCACAACATCCACTGATCACAACATCATCCACTGATCCACAACATCCACTGATCACAACATCCACTGATCACAACAACATCCACTGATCACAACAACATCCACTGATCACAACAACATCCACTGATCACAACATCATCCACTGATCACAACAACATCCACTGATCACAACAACATCCACTGACCACAACATCCACTGATCACAACAACATCCACTGATCACAACAACATCCACTGATCACAACATCCACTGATCACAACATCATCCACTGATCACAACATCATCCACTGATCACAACATCATCCACTGATCACAACATCATCCACTGATCACAACATCCACTGACCACAACAACATCCACTGACCACAACAACATCCACTGACCACACAACATCCACTGACCACAACATCCACTGATCACAACAACATCCACTGACCACAACAACATCCACTGATCACAACAACATCCACTGATCACAACAACATCCACTGATCACAACAACATCCACTGATCACAACAACATCCACTGATCACAACATCATCCACTGACACAACATCCACTGATCACAACAACATCCACTGACCACAACATCCACTGATCACAACATCCACTGATCACAACAACATCCACTGACCACAACATCCACTGATCACAACATCCACTGACCACAACAACATCCACTGACCACAACAACATCCACTGATCACAACAACATCCACTGATCACAACATCCACTGATCACAACAACATCCACTGACCACAACAACATCCACTGATCACAACAACATCCACTGATCACAACAACATCCACTGATCACAACAACATCCACTGATCACAACAACATCCACTGATCACAACAACATCCACTGACCACAACAACATCCACTGATCACAACAACATCCACTGATCACAACAACATCCACTGATCACAACAACATCCACTGATCACAACAACATCCACTGATCACAACAACATCCACTGATCACAACAACATCCACTGACCACAACAACATCCACTGATCACAACAACATCCACTGATCACAACAACATCCACTGATCACAACAACATCCACTGATCACAACAACATCCACTGATCACAACAACATCCACTGATCACAACAACATCCACTGATCACAACATCCACTGATCACAACAACATCCACTGACCACAACAACATCCACTGATCACAACAACATCCACTGATCACAACAACATCCACTGATCACAACAACATCCACTGATCACAACAACATCCACTGATCACAACAACCACTGATCACAACAACATCCACTGACCACAACAACATCCACTGATCACAACAACATCCACTGATCACAACAACATCCACTGATCACAACAACATCCACTGACCACAACAACATCCACTGACCACAACAACATCCACTGATCACAACAACATCCACTGATCACAACATCCACTGATCACAACAACATCCACTGATCACAACAACATCCACTGATCACAACAACATCCACTGATCACAACAACATCCACTGATCACAACAACATCCACTGATCACAACAACATCCACTGATCACAACAACATCCACTGATCACAACAACATCCACTGATCACAACAACATCCACTGATCACAACATCCACTGATCACAACAACATCCACTGATCACAACAACATCCACTGATCACAACAACATCCACTGACCACAACAACATCCACTGATCACAACAACATCCACTGATCACAACAACATCCACTGATCACAACAACATCCACTGATCACAACAACATCCACTGATCACAACAACATCCACTGATCACAACATCCACTGATCACAACAACATCCACTGACCACAACAACATCCACTGATCACAACATCCACTGATCACAACAACATCCACTGATCACATCATCCACTGATCACAACATCATCCACTGATCACAACATCCACTGATCACAACAACATCCACTGATCACAACAACATCCACTGACCACAACAACATCCACTGACCACAACAACATCCACTGACCACAACAACATCCACTGATCACAACAACATCCACTGACCACAACAACATCCACTGATCACAACAACATCCACTGATCACAACAACATCCACTGATCACAACAACATCCACTGACCACAACAACATCCACTGACCACAACAACATCCACTGATCACAACAACATCCACTGATCACAACAACATCCACTGATCACAACAACATCCACTGATCACAACAACATCCACTGATCACAACAACATCCACTGACCACAACAACATCCACTGACCACAACAACATCCACTGACCACAACAACATCCACTGATCACAACATCCACTGATCACAACATCCACTGACCACAACAACATCCACTGATCACAACAACATCCACTGATCACAACTGCCACAGATCACGCCAATCGTGGTCTGGATTTTTGCTGATAAAATGAAAATCTTGTAACCGCCTTTTCCCTCCCGGGAAATGACGTCACTTATACCCCGATCACGAAACGCATGCGCAGTCACAACCCTTTTCGTCCGGAGATGCCCGGTTAAATCAAATTAATCAAATGAATTTTTACCTCCCCTAGATCTCGAGCTTACAGCCTGGGTACCGTACTCCTTCTCGCGGCCAAGGGGAGGTAAATGAATTGAATGGCACCCGGCGCCCCTTTTTCATTCGAGCCTGTTGGCTGGAGGATTTTCTGTCCTGGCCAGTTTGCCGTCTGGAAGGAAAACTTGCGGTCGGTTTCTGGATAATTCGGGCTGTCGTCTCTAATAACGGGTCCCTCCAAGGGAACCAGGCCTGGGCATGTTGGTGAACGGGGGTGGGGAGGTGGTGGGGAGGTGGTGGGGGGTGATTCGTGTGCAGCCCCTGGGGTGTGTGGTGGAGAATGGCATACAAGCTTAGCGTCAGGATCAGGGCACGAGGGCAAAAACGCGCGGGCCGAAATGAGGCAAGTTTCGTAAATATCTAAAAATGTTTCAAAAGATACAATAACAAACATGGACGAAGGGGGGAAAAACATCAAGATTGAATTTATTAAGGGTGGAAAACACACAGAGAGAGAGAGAGAGAGAGAGAGAGAGAGAGAGAGAGAGAGAGAGAGAGAGAGAGAGAGAGAGAGAGAGAGAGAGAGAAGGGAGTGAGCGGGGGAGAGAGAGAAGGCATTAATGATGGAGGAATTGCTGTGCCGCTATCGTTATAGAAAATGATATTGACAGTGACAAAAATTTGTTGTATTATTTTTACTTTTTCTTTTAGAGAAGTTTGAATAATTGCGAAATTGAAAATATCCAAAATTTAAAAATGATCCGAGTTTTTAATTTGACGTTCAATGTCAGAATTTCACTTTAATCATAAGATATTATAATATTTAGAATATTTTAATTTTCTTGATAATTATAATTATTTAAAATACCTTTACATTATCTCAAATAATGATCTACATTGCGCTCTTCAAAATTTGCCTATAATGTTCTTCTGTGCTAGATATAACAGAAGAAATTCAGTAATCAAATATTTATCATTCTATAAAGCCTATTTATGTCCAAGTCGTACAATTACAAGCCAGTGTACTTTCACCAGAGTGATTCAGTTGCTACTTAGGTGAGATTTTCAAATCGAACCAAAAGTACAGATATTGATCTCTGTACGACCGATACCGCGAAAGATCCATAACTCACTATAAACGCTGTCAGACGTCAGACCAGGCAGGTAAAAGCACAGGTAAAAAGCACAGTTTTGAATAGCCAGGTTCCTTTCATTCAAGAATCACACGGTAGTGCTACATTCACCCGGCTGTTGACGCACTATCAAAACTTCCAGCGACCCGACTCTTCTCTAACGGCCACGATCATATAACTCAATGAGGGGCTCAAGTTTGCCAAAACGAAATATCAACGCACTGCCTAGATCACCATGAAAGACGAAACACACCAACAATCATTTTTTATAAAAATATTGAACGACAAACCAAAATTATTAGAGACAGACCGGATAGAAGGTCGAATTAGATTTCAGAAAATGATTGAATGTAACCATGGTTCCCACGACATTTCTTTTGTTTATGCCAACACAGATTTGTAACCGGAAATTTGAGTTTTTACAATAATATTTTTGACCAATTAACTTAAGTTGTAATGTTAAGAGAACGATTTTTTAAAAAGACTAACAACTGATTTTCCTACTAACTTGCATGCCGACTAACTTGCATGCCGACTAACTTGCATGCCGACTAACTTGACGGTGATGACCTTGAGAACCGGTAAACATGTGTGCAGACTAACTAACTAACTAACGTGTCAACAACTGACGAGTAGTTTGTCTTGAAATTGAGAAACTAAGTTAACCTGTAGTTTGTTACGTCAAATCACGATATGGAATCACAGTTTTTAACATTGCTATGTAGCACATTGCTGGCAGGAGATTAAGTAGTCAACATATTGTTGGAGATTTAACTGTTAGTGTTGGGTGATGAGTCTATCGTGTATATCAGTTGTGCATGTGAGTGTGGATGAACGTGATAGAGGGAGAGAGGGGGGGGGGAAGACACACCCACATACACACACAGACACACACACACAGACACCCAAACACACACACATCCGCACCCACACACACACACACAGAGACACAAATGCACCCACATCCACACACCCACACACATACACACAAACACAGAGACACACACACACAAACACTCACAAACACACACACATACTCACAAAAACAGACTCACACACAAACACAGAGACACTCACATAAACACACACACATACAGATACACAAACACACACACATACACACACAAACTAATACACATATACACACAAAAACACACACACATAGATACACAAATACACAAACACATACACACAAACACACACACATACGTACACAAATGAACACACACAAACACAGACACACATACACACATACAAACAAACACACACACACATTCACACAAACACACACAAACATAGCGACACACAAACACAGAGACACAAACACAAACACACACACAATCACAAACACACAAACACAGTGACACACACAAACACAAACACACACACACACACACATACACACAAACACAGACACACACACAAACACAGAGAAACACATACACACACATACACTCAAACACACACACACAAACACAGACACACACAAATATACACACAAACACACACACACAGCATACACCCCCAAGACACACACACATACATACACGCACATACACACACACACAACACACACACACAAAGAGAGAGAATGAGAAAGTCAGAAAGAAAGACGAGTAATAAACACAAATGAAAGGGAATGGTATTCTGACCCCTTGACTCCAATCATCTGGGCTGTCGGCAGTGACGTAGTGCCGAATGAACAGTCGATTGGTCCAAATGTTCAGTTAGGATTAGGCTTCTTGTTGCCACGAAATGGAACATCCATTCATCGGGTACAGTTGACGCGGAAAAGCAAAGTACCGTAGAAGCTTTATAGAAGATATGGTACAGTCAATGATAGGTCTAACTAATGTACAAAAGAGTTGAACGAGACATGGTACAATAGACACGGCACAATAGACACGGTACAGTAGACATTGTACAGTAGACGTGGTACAGTAGACGTGGTACAGTAGACATTGTACAGTAGACGTGGTACATTAGACATTGTACCGTAGACGTGGTACAGTAGACATTGTACAGTAGACGTGGTACAGTAGACGTGGTACAGTAGATATTGTACAGTAGACATTGTACAATAGACGTGGTATAGTAGACATTGTACAGTAGACGTGGTACAGTAGACGTGGCACAGTAGACGTGGTACAGTAGACGTGGTACAGTAGACGTGGTACAGTAGACGTGGTAAAGTAGAAGTGGTACAGTAGACTAGGTACAGTAGACATTGTACAGTAGACGTGGTACAGTAGACGTGGTACAGTAGACGTGGTACAGTAGACGTGGTACAGTAGACGTGGTACAGTAGACATTGTACAGTAGACGAGTTACAGTAGACGGGGCACAGTAGACGTGGTACAGTAGACGTGGTACAGTAGACGTGGTACAGTAGATGTGGTACAGTAGATGTGGTACAATAGACATTGTACAAGAGACGTGGTACAGTAGACGTGGCACAGTAGACGTGGTACAGTAGACGTGGTACAGTAGACGTGGTAAATTAGACATTGTACCGTAGACGTGGTACAGTAGACATTGTACAGTAGACGTGGTACAGTAGACGTGGTACAGTAGACATTGTACAGTAGACATTGTACAATAGACGTGGTACAGTAGACGTGGTACAGTAGACATGGCACAGTAGACATTGTACAATAGACGTGGTAGAGTAGACGTGGTACAGTAGACGTGGTACAGTAGACGTGGTACAGTAGACGTGGTACAGTAGACATTGTACAGTATACGTGGTACAGTAGACGTGGCACAGTAGACGTGGCAGAGTAGACATTGTACAGTAGACGTGGTACAGTAGACGTGGTACAGAAACGTGGTACAGTAGACATTGTACAGTAGACGTGGTACAGTAGACGTGACACAGTAGACATTGTACAGTAGACGTGGTACAGTAGACATTGTACAGTAGACGTGGTACAGTGGACTTGGTACAGTAGACGTGGTACAGTAGACATTGTACAGTACACATTGTAAAGTAGACGTGGTACAGTAGACGTGGTACAGTAGACGTGGTACAGTAGACGTGGTACAGTAGACGTGGTACAGTAGACGTGGTACAGTAGAAGTGGTACAGTAGACGTGGTACAATAGACGTGGTACAGTTGACGTGGTACAGTAGATATTGTACAGTAGACGTGGTACAGTAGACATTGTACAGTAGACGTGGTACAGTAGACATTGTACAGTAGACGTGGTACAGTAGACATTGTACAGTAGACGTGGTACAGTAGACGTGGTACAGTAGACGTGATACAGTAGACGTGGCACAGTAGACGTGGTACAGTAGACGTGGTACAGTAGACGTGGTACAGTAGACGTGGTACAGTAGACGTGGCACAGTAGACGTGGTACAGTAGACGTGGTACAGTAGACGTGGTACAGTAGACATTGTACAGTAGACGTGGTACAGTGGACTTGGTACAGTAGACGTGGTACAGTAGACATTGTACAGTACACATTGTAAAGTAGACGTGGTACAGTAGACGTGGTACAGTAGACGTGGTACAGTAGACGTGGTACAGTAGACGTGGTACAGTAGACGTGGTACAGCAAACGTGGTACAGTAGACGTGGTACAGTAGACGTGGCACAGTAGAGGTGGCACAGTAGACGTGGCACAGTAGACGTGGTACAGTAGACGTGGTACAGTAGACGTGGTACAGTAGACGTGGTACAGTAGAGGTGGCACAGTAGACGTGGCACAGTAGACGTGGTACAGTAGACGTGGTACAGTAGACGTGGTACAGTAGACGTGGCACAGTAGAGGTGGTACAGTAGACGTGGTACACTAGACGTGGTACAGTAGACGTGGTACAGTAGACGTGGCACAGTAGACGTGGTACAGTAGACGTGGTACAGTAGACGTGGTACAGTAGACGTTACACAGTAGACGTGGTACAGTAGACGTGGTACAGTAGACGTGGTACAGTAGACGTGGTACAGTAGACGTGGCACAGTAGACGTGGTACAGTAGACGTGGTACAGTAGACGTGGTACAGTAGACGTGGTACAGTAGACGTGGTACAGTAGACGTGGTACAGTAGACGTGGTACAGTAGACGTGGTACAGTAGACGTGGCACAGTAGACGTGGCACAGTAGACGTGGCACAGTAGACGTGGTACAGTAGACGTGTTACAGTAGACGTGGTACAGTAGACGTGGTACAGTAGACGTGGCACAGTAGAGGTGGCACAGTAGACGTGGTACAGTAGACGTGGTACAGTAGACTTGGTACAGTAGACGTGGTACAGTAGACGTGGTACAGTAGACGTGGTACAGGAGACGTGGTACAGTAGACATGGTACAGTAGACGTGGTACAGTAGACGTGGTACAGTAGACGTGGTACAGTAGACGTGGTACAGTAGACATTGTACAGTAGACATTGTACAGTAGACGTGGCACAGTAGACATTGTACTGTAGACGTGGTACAGTAGACGTGGTACAGTAAACGTGGTACAGTAGAAGTGGTACAGTAGACGTGGTACAATAGACGTGGTACAGTAGACGTGGTACAGTAGACGTTGTACAGTAGACGTGGTACAGTAGACGTGGTACAGTAGACGTGGTACAGTAGACGTGGTACAGTAGACGTGGTACAGTAGACGTGGTACAGTAGACGTGGCACAGTAGAGGTGGCACAGTAGACGTGGTACAGTAGACGTGGTACAGTAGACGTGGCACAGTAGAGGTGGCACAGTAGACGTGGTACAGTAGACGTGGTACAGTAGACGTGGCACAGTAGACGTGGTACAGTAGACGTGGTACAGTAGACGTGGTACGGTAGACGTGGTACATTAGACGTGGTACGGTAGACGTGGTACAGTAGACGTGGTACAGTAGACGTGGTACAGAAAGTCTTGTGTGAGGAAGAAAGAACGTGCCATCCAATAAAACACAGTAGAAATAATAAATGAAAACATGGTGTGTGCGTGTGTGTGATAGAAAAACAATTGATGTTATAATAATGGAGAGCTTTTAACCACTATCGAGATGGATAGTCTGTCATCTGAACGTGTCTGTCTGTCAGATATATCTGTGCATATCTCTTCAGGTAACATGTCTGTCTGTCACATATTTCTGTGCATATCTCTTCAGGTAACATGTCTGTCTGTCAGATATAACTTTGCATATATCTTCCGGTAACGTGTCTGTCAGTCAGATATAACTGTGCATATCTCTTCAGGTAACATGTCTGTCAGATATAACTGTACATATATCTTCAGGTAACTTGTCTGTCTGTCAGATATAACTGTGCATATCTCTTCAGGTAACATGTCTGTCAGATATAACTATGCATATCTCTTCAGGTAACGTGTCGGTCTGTCAGAGATATGTGTGCACATCTCTTCAGGTAAAATGTCTGTCAGTCAGATGTAACTGTGCATATATCTTCAGGTAACGTGCCTGTCTGTCAGATCTATCTGTGCATATCTCTTCAGGTAACGTGCCTGTCTGTCAGATCTATCTGTGCATATCTCTTCAGTTAAAATGTCTGTCTGTCAGATATAACTGTGCATATATCTTAAGGTAACGTGTCTGTCTGTCAGATATAACTGTGCATATATCTTTAGGTAACGTATCTGTCTGTCAGATATAACTGTGCATATCTCTTCAGTTGAAATGTATGTCAGATATAACTGTGCATATATCGTCAGGTAACGTGTCTGTCTGTCAGAGATATGTGTGCACATCTCTTCAGGTAAAATGTCTGTCTGTCAGATATAACTGTGCATATCTCTTCAGGTAACATGTCTGTCTGTCAGAGATATGTGTGCACATCTCTTCAGGTATAATGTCTGTCTGTCAGATATAACTGTGCATAACTCTTCAGGTAACATGTCTGTCTGTCAGAGATATGTGTGCACATCTCTTCAGGTAAAATGTCTGTCTGTCAGATATATCTGTGCATATCTCTTCAGGTAAAATGTCTGTCTGTCAGATATATCTGTGCATATCTCTTCAGGTAAAATGTCTGTCTGTCAGATATATCTGTGCATATCTCTTCAGGTAAAAGAGACATATTCTACATCGGGTTTTGTGTGAAATCTATTTAATTTTCATATATTTAAATTTAAATGTTAAATTCACAAGTCTTTGGGGTAAAAAAGCATTCTAAAATATTAAAATACTTGGACATCGCTAACTTTGTAGGGGCGTACTAAAAGGAAGGCGTCGGGTCGAGAGGCGTGGTTAGCAATAATTTGAAATTTTACTTGATTATATTCAGTATTTCAATTGATCTTATTCAAGTAATATTCCAGACATACACCTAATAACATACCCAAGGGCTCTGGCAAAAGAAAGTTCCTTTATTTTAACTTGTTTATTCAAGTAATTTCCCTGATATAGACCTAATAAAATACCACAGTTTACTAGTGAAATAAAGTCATTCTATACACATAGAAACATACCACAGTTTACTAATGTAATAAAGTCACTCTATATCACCATGGTCTCCGGAGCGCATCCAACAAACTATCGGTAACCGGTACTGTAACATTAATGCCAGCATCAATACTCGATAGCTGCCTGTACGCCGCTGTGAACCGTCACTACCTTGACAGCATTAAGTCAAGACATTACCTTGACAGCTTTAAGTCAAGACATTACCTTGACAGCTTTAAGTCAAGACATTACCTTGACAGCTTTAAGTCAAGACAGCTACACACATGTAGGACGTTTTCATGACTTGATTCCTGTCTGGCTCTCTTTTCATGACTTGATTCATGCCTGGCCCTTTTTTTCCATTACTTGATTCATGCCTGGCCCTTTTTTTCATGACTTGATTCATGCCTGGCTCTTTTTTTCATGACTTGATTCATGCCTGGCTCTTTTTTCATTACTTGATTCATGCCTGGCTCTTTTTTCATGACTTGATTCATGCCTGGCTCTTTTTTCATGACTTGATTCATGCCTGGCTCTTTTTTCATGACTTGATTCATGCCTGGCTCTTTTTTCATGACTTGATTCATGCCTGGCTCTTTTTTCATGACTTGATTCATGCCTGGCTCTTTTTCCATTACTTGATTCATGCCTGGCTCTTTTTTTCATGACTTGATTCATGCCTGGCTCTTTTTTCATGACTTGATTCATGCCTGGCTCTTTTTTCATGACTTGATTCATGCCTGGCTCTTTTTTCATGACTTGATTCATGCCTGGCTCTTTTTTCATGACTTGATTCACGCCTGGCTCTTTTTGAATGGCTTGATCCATGTCTGGCTCTGTTTTCATGATTCAATTAATCCATCTTTTTACAAGATTTAATGTCTGGCTCAGTTTAAATTAGTTGATGACTTGCTCTGTGTTTAAGAAATCCCTTTATTTCATACTAGATCCAACACGCGGTGTAGCATACGCCGCATAGTTGCTCATAGATAGAGCAAAGAAATGGGGAAAAGAACGGGCACAAACAGAAGTAGGAAGAAATCGGAACAACGCTAGTGAACGTGGTTCAACCAACCGCAGTGCGCATGTCTCGAGACCAACGATGGGCAGAAAAGGGAAAGGAGTGTTAGCCTGCGTCCTCTTACTGTGGCGTGTTATATATATATATAAATGGAGACTGAAATTCCTCACACGAAACTTGTCAGGTGTCCTCACTTCTGTAAATATCTCTGGTTCTTATCCCCCCTATGGAGCCGCCCATAAATGACGCCACGCCATTTTGACAGATTTTTCCCTCCCCCCCCCTTCCCCCCCTCGTCACACATAGTCACAAATATGTGGGGACCCCCCCCCCTTTTCCCCCTAGGTGCGTGACGTATTTATGGACTGCTCCTAACCACTGGCTATCTGTTGGTGAGGTGGTCTTAAACGTTTGTCATGGGTACCCTGACCCAATCAATATGTTCCAATCCATGTTTGTTCACCATGAAGTCACACTTGACGTCTAACATAAATTCAACTGAGATCTCGAATGATTTGTATTATTTGACCAAAATCATAACAAGAGTATATCACCAGTGTTCTGTGAGGATGTTCTTTTCATTTTATTTTATCAAATCAGATTTTTACAATAAGCGTGACATCGACTAAAGTGGTGACATAATCCCGTCAGTTCCCCGTTGAATACATCACCAACTGTGAGACCGTGGAGGGTAACAATGGACGTCATCGTGACGTAATGATTCTTCACAATGGGGAGTTACTCACTGCTAACTTTAATTTAAGGGGTGCTACCCACATCTTAATTAAATGGTTAGACGCCAGCTTATATGTAGTCAATACGTCATGGGACAATGTGTGCAGCAGTGTTCTAGGAGTGTACAGCGTCATGGGACAATGTGTGTAGCAGTGTTTTAGGAGTGTACATGGACATGGGACAATGTGTGTAGCAATGTTCTAGGTGTGTACATGGACATGGGACAATGTGTTTAGCAGTGTTCTAGGAGTGTACAGCGTCATGGGACAATGTGTGTTGCAGTGTTCTAGGAGTGTACATGGACATGGGACAATGTGTGTAGCAATGTTCTAGGTGTGTACATGGACATGGGACAATGTGTGTAGCAGTGTTCTAGGAGTGTACATGGACATGGGACAATGTGTGTAGCAATGTTCTAGGTGTGTACATGGACATGGGACAATGTGTGTAGCAGTGTTCTAGGAGTGTACAGCGTCATGGGACAATGTGTGTAGCAGTGTTCTTGGTGTGTACAGCGTGCAGTAAGAAGATAACAAACAACAATGAATAATGAAAAGAAAACCCCGAGAAGGGAGATACAAAATAAAAAGGAGACTGAGACCGCGCCCAACTGTCCGAGATCAGATGAATGTCCACTGTGTGGCCATTTATTTGTCAACCTCCAGGTGGAGATTGTAGGGGAGGAGAAGGGTTTTGGGGTTGTCAATTCTAGGGAGCAGTAGAACGTCATAAAAAATTTAAAATTATTTTAAAATACGTGAGTTACTTAATTATTTATTTACTCGATTTTTATATATTCACGGGGGGTTGTAGGGCGCCTACGGCGCCCACTTTTTTCCAAAGCCCAAGTAACTTATCCTTGTTTGATGAATACCACATATTAAACTTCCTGAAATGTACACAAAGTATTTTATAATTGTTTGGGTAATTGACGTCATATAATATTTTACGTCGAGAAACACCACATGCTCTGTAATCTCGAAACCAAAATGTTACCTTTCTTTTTTAACTGCTATGGACTGTTGTACTATGTCCCTCAGCGTTACGGAGTCAGACAGAATGAGTGTCCTGTGATTTTATTTTATTTATTCCTTTGTGAAATAGGTTAATAAATGTAACCTCAAAAACATTATAAACTTTAAACTTTTAGTTGGCAAAAAATGGTGTTTGTGTGTGTGCGTGTGTGTTCATGTGTGTATGCCTGTATGTGTATTATTGAGATCTACGGTAGTACGTTTCAGACATGATATCTTCACAAGGGGTTAAACGAATCAACTAGTAATCAAAGGGTTAAACTAACCAGCTAGAAATGCAAGGGTTAATCTAACCAGCTAGTATCCATGGGTTAAAGTTTAACCCTATAGTATTTTCACAATTCTCTTTTCATGACTGCCTGCGAATGCCTACTGGGTAGTCACACTTACTATTTCAGGTCGTAACATATTCGTCATTCACAGCTATTCTATAATGTTAGAATTATTTTTGTTTTAACCTATTGTTACTAGATGTGAAAATGTACCGTTGTACAATGAAATAATTTTCCTCATGGTAGTGGTTCTTTGGTCAGGTGTTGTTGTGTCCACTTGGACTCAATGTCCGGTAAATATTGTCACCATGTTTGACCGATTTTACTAGGAGTTTATCACAAGAGCGCGTCACGTGGCAACCCTGATGTTACCTGTCTTACAGGTGAGTAAGCTGTAGGTTTGACATTGACACAAACAGCTAACATTGACATAAACAATTAATATTGACACAAACAACTATACATTGACACAAAAAACTAACATTGACAAAAAAAAATTAACATTGACACAACCACTAACATTTACACAAACAACTAACATTGACACGAACCACTAACACACGACTCACTAAACATTGACACAAACAATTTATACACGACTCACTGAACATTGACACAAACAACTAACATTAACACAAACATCTAACATTGACACAAACAACACACGACTGACTGAAGTCAAGGAACGACACGTCACATTTTCATCCACTCATAGACCAGCGAATTTTATTGATTAAAAATTGATGAATCTATGACAGCGTATCAAAGATATTCTTTAGTTACATTCACTCTTTCTTCCCAGATCATCTTCTACACTTCAATATTACCCATCTGTCAGGTGGCATGAAATCTGTCTGGTGGCATGACATTTGTCTGGTGGCATGACATCTGTTTGGTGGCATGACATCTGTCTGGTTGCATGGCATCTGTCTGGTTGCATGACATCTGTCTGGTGGCATGACATCTCTCTTGTGGCATGACATCTGTCTGATGGCATGACATCTGTCTGGTAGCCTGACATCTGTGTGGTGACATGAGACAAAGAGCCGTTCTACTGACGCTCAATGTGTAAAGACCTGCACCAAGTGATGTGTGGCGTGCTGCAGATTACAGATGACGTTAGCGGAGTCCTGCTGTAAAGATGCTAATTGCTTGAGTGGATTGTTCCGTCAAGTCGACAGAACATGCGCCACAAATGTTTTATAATGTGCTGGTTCGCATGTACGTCACACAGTCGGCGTGACTTGATGACGTCAGTTTGGTGGGATAATGTCGGGAAATGCAAGATTATCATTAATTAAGACATTTATTTAAAAAAAATCAAATTACATGTACCACTAAAACCAATGTTTTCTTTAAGATATCTGACCGACGTCGCGCGTCAGTTTAGAAATAGCGCGAAACAAATTGTGTAAAATATTTCACAATAAATGGATGTTGTTCGACTTTGCACACGAGTTTTGTACTTTGTAGGGGGACCAACGAGCCTTAGAGAGAACATTGCCCTAGCTTGCCCCCCACCCCCTCCCCAACAACCCAAAAATAACTTGAATTTTACTAGGATATCAATTTTTAAAATAAAAATGCTAATAATGATAAAAGATATGTGTTTCTAAACTTTCATCAAATTCAAAGTAAACGCGTCTCATTTCTGGGAAATATATTTACGTGTTAAAGATCAAGGTTAAACAGATTGTGATATCCTAGCCTCTGATCCAAACATCTTAAAGGAGTTTTCGTTACGTTATTTTCAAATCTTAAATAGAAGAACGTTTTATTCAAGAAATTTCTAATTGTTTTTGTAAGATGTCTAATGGCCATTTTCATCTATTTTCATCTATTTTCATCTATTTTCATCTATTTTCATCTATTTTCATCTATTTTCATCTATTTTCATCTATTTTCATCTATTTTCATCTATTTTCATCTATTTTCATCTATTTTCATCTATTTTCATCTATTTTCATCTATTTTCATCTATTTTCATCTATTTTCATCTATTTTCATCTATTTTCATCTATTTTCATCTATTTTCATCTATTTTCATCTATTTTCATCTATTTTCATACTACCATTTGCCAATGTTCGTATTGGTTTTACGTCATTTTATCATATCAAACATTTATTTCATCGAGTAATTTAAAGTTGAGCTAAACTCTACTCTTTATGAGGCGTCCTTCAAAAATGTATGTCTAATGGAGACATTTTGAGGATTGGTATGATATATTTCATGGAAATCATTTATGTTGTAACTAATAATAGATATAATTGAAACAAAGATATGTGATGTTCATCATAACCTACATACAACATCATATTCGATTCCCAATGGGATGCTCATATTTCTCCTAACATACATCATCATATTCGATTCTCAATGCGATGCTCATATTTCCCCTAACATACAACATCATATTCGATTCTCAATGCGATGCTCATATTTCCCCTAACATACAACATCATATTCGATTCCCAATGCGATGCTTATATGTCCCCTAACATACAACATCATATTCGATTCTCAATGCGATGCTCATATGTCCCCTAACATACAACATCATATTCGATTCCCAATGCGATGCTTATATGTCCCCTAACATACAACATCATATTCGATTCTCAATGCGATGCTCATATGTCCCCTAACATACAACATCATATTCGATTCTCAATGCGATGCTCATATGTCCCCTAACATACAACATCATATTCGATTCTCAATGCGATGCTCATATGTCCCCTAACATACAACATCATATTCGATTCCCAATGCGATGCTTATATGTCCCCTAACATACAACATCATATTCGATTCTCAATGCGATGCTCATATGTCCCCTAACATACAACATCATATTCGATTCCCAATGCGATGCTTATATGTCCCCTAACATACAACATCATATTCGATTCTCAATGCGATGCTCATATGTCCCCTAACATACAACATCATATTCGATTCCCAATGCGATGCTTATATGTCCCCTAACATACAACATCATATTCGATTCTCAATGCGATGCTCATATGTCCCCTAACATACAACATCATATTCGATTCTCAATGCGATGCTCATATTTCCCCTAACATACAACATCATATTCGATTCCCAATGCGATGCTTATATGTCCCCTAACATACAACATCATATTCGATTCCCAATGCGATGCTTATATGTCCCCTAACATACAACATCATATTCGATTCCCAATGCGATGCTTATATGTCCCCTAACATACAACATCATATTCGATTCCCAATGCGATGCTTATATGTCCCCTAACATACAACATCATATTCGATTCCCAATGCGATGCTTATATGTCCCCTAACATACAACATCATATTCGATTCCCAATGCGATGCTTATATGTCCCCTAACATACAACATCATATTCGATTCCCAATGCGATGCTTATATGTCCCCTAACATAAAACATCATATTCGATTCTCAATGCGATGCTCATATGTCCCCTAACATACAACATCATATTCGATTCTCAATGCGATGCTCATATTTCCCCTAACATACAACATCATATTCGATTCCCAATGCGATGCTTATATGTCCCCTAACATACAACATCATATTCGATTCCCAATGCGATGCTTATATGTCCCCTAACATACAACATCATATTCGATTCTCAATGCGATGCTCATATGTCCCCTAACATACAACATCATATTCGATTCTCAATGCGATGCTCATATGTCCCCTAACATACAACATCATATTCGATTCTCAATGCGATGCTCATATGTCCCCTAACATACAACATCATATTCGATTCCCAATGCGATGCTTATATGTCCCCTAACATACAACATCATATTCGATTCTCAATGCGATGCTCATATGTCCCCTAACATACAACATCATATTCGATTCCCAATGCGATGCTTATATGTCCCCTAACATACAACATCATATTCGATTCTCAATGCGATGCTCATATGTCCCCTAACATACAACATCATATTCGATTCCCAATGCGATGCTTATATGTCCCCTAACATACAACATCATATTCGATTCTCAATGCGATGCTCATATGTCCCCTAACATACAACATCATATTCGATTCTCAATGCGATGCTCATATTTCCCCTAACATACAACATCATATTCGATTCCCAATGCGATGCTTATATGTCCCCTAACATACAACATCATATTCGATTCCCAATGCGATGCTTATATGTCCCCTAACATACAACATCATATTCGATTCCCAATGCGATGCTTATATGTCCCCTAACATACAACATCATATTCGATTCCCAATGCGATGCTTATATGTCCCCTAACATACAACATCATATTCGATTCCCAATGCGATGCTTATATGTCCCCTAACATACAACATCATATTCGATTCCCAATGCGATGCTTATATGTCCCCTAACATACAACATCATATTCGATTCCCAATGCGATGCTTATATGTCCCCTAACATAAAACATCATATTCGATTCTCAATGCGATGCTCATATGTCCTCTAACATACAACATCATATTCGATTCTCAATGCGATGCTCATATTTCCCCTAACATACAACATCATATTCGATTCCCAATGCGATGCTTATATGTCCCCTAACATACAACATCATATTCGATTCCCAATGCGATGCTTATATGTCCCCTAACATACAACATCATATTCGATTCCCAATGCGATGCTTATATGTCCCCTAACATACAACATCATATTCGATTCCCAATGGGATGTTCATATGTCCGCTAACATAAAACATCATATTCGATTCTCAATGCGATGCTCATATGTCCCCTAACATACAACATCATATTCGATTCCCAATGGGATGCTCATATTTCCCCTAACATACAACATCATATTCGATTCTCAATGCGATGCTCATATGTCCCCTAACATAAACATCATATTCGATACCAATGCGATGCTCATATTTCCCCTAACCTAAAACATCATATTCGATTCCCAATGGGATGCTCATATTTCCCCTAACATAAAACATCATATTCGATTCCCAATGCGATGCTCATATGTCCCCTAACATACAACATCATATTCGATTCTCAATGCGATGCTCATATTTCCCCTAACATACAACATCATATTCGATTCCCAATGCGATGCTTATATTTCCCCTAACATACAACATCATATTCGATTCCCAATGCGATGCTTATATGTCCCCTAACATACAACATCATATTCGATTCCCAATGCGATGCTTATATGTCCCCTAACATACAACATCATATTCGATTCTCAATGCGATGCTCATATGTCCCCTAACATAAACATCATATTCGATACCAATGCGATGCTCATATTTCCCCTAACCTAAAACATCATATTCGATTCCCAATGGGATGCTCATATTTCCCCTAACATAAAACATCATATTCGATTCCCAATGCGATGCTCATATGTCCCCTAACATAAAACATCATATTCGATACCAATGCGATGCTCATATTTCCCCTAACCTAAAACATCAATCTAGAAGACCGAATGTGTTGCTCACATTTCCCCATTGTAAACATCACCTTTGATAAGTGATGCTCATATTTCCAGACACAGGCTGAGCTTTAAAACCTAAAAACTTATGTGATGTTAACAAGCCTAAAATAGATCAAGCCATAAAACCATATGTGATATTCACCTCACTGCGGCGCTCTACGACTTTCTCTTTTATCTGCTTGTCAGAGTGCAAGTGAGCGTGCGTGGCACGCGCAACAATAGCCAGTGCACGCGCTGGTTAAAAGGGCGCACGGAAAGGAGATAATACAAATGTAAGGAAATGGCATGTGGGCGTGGTTAGCTGTTATTTGAAAGGGAAAACAAACAAAATACATTTGTAATGTTTTTAGTTATACATCATCTGGGAACTAAATCACCAAACATCATTTGACGTAAGCACAAAGCCCATATCTGTTGGTGTGACGTCACTGAGAAACTGCGGCTGTATTGAAAGTTATTCTATCAAAATATAACACGTGACCCAATAATCATACACTACTTAATGTTCTTGTTATTACATCAGAAGTAACTCATAACAAACAAAATATAACACGTGACCCAATAATCATACACTACTTAATGTTCTTGTTATTACATCAGATTTCTCTCCTGGCAAGTTACACTGTTTTAGGAAATAGGATGATATATGGGCAGCCTTTGTACTCATGCGTACACTTGCGTACACATGTTTACAACCCTGATGTCAGGTTTATCGCGGTGTGTCAGTGTTGCTACTTAATTTGAACTATTCCGTAAGTGTTCAGGACCTAAACGCCCGTGCCTATTGGTCCATCTGTTGTCTCCAGGAAATGTGTCTTTTTTGGTCTGCGCCTATGAAATTGACGGCATCCCAAAGTCCAGTAGTTCAAATTGTGCTATACCAAGAACTGTGATAGTTACGAACTTTGGGTTTAGGGGAGGATGTGGGACTGGTCAGCATTGATTGTTACAAGCGATACGTTTTAAACAACGTGGTATGCCGTGCGATAAAACACTAAAGTAGTTGACTCATTTCTCGTGGACATACAGTTGGCAGTTACAAAGATAAAGTTATGACAGACTGATGTGAT
>CALYLW010000666.1:121599-161599 GCA_944989445.1 Ampullaceana balthica
GGCGTATAATAAAGATAAAGTTATGACAGACTGATGTGATGGGCGTATAATAAAGATAAAGTTATGACAGACTGATGTGATGGGGCGTATTGTAAAGATAAAGTTATGACAGACTGATGTGATGGGACGTATTGTAAAGATAAAGTTATGACAGACTGATGTGATGGGCGTATAGTAAAGATAAAGTTATGACAGACTGATGTGATGGGCGTATAGTAAAGATAAAGTTATGACAGACTGATGTGATGGGCGTATAGTAAAGATAAAGTTATGACAGACTGATGTGATGGGCGTATAATAAAGATAAAGTTATGACAGACTGATGTGATGGGCGTATAGTAAAGATAAAGTTATGACAGACTGATGTGATGGGCGTATAGTAAAGATAAAGTTATGACAGACTGATGTGATGGGCGTATAGCAGACTGATGTGATGGGCGTATAGTAAAGATAAAGTTATGACAGACTGATGTGAGGGGCGTATAGCAGACTGATGTGATGGGACGTATAGTAAAAGATAAAGTTATGACAGACTGATGTGATGGGCGTATAGTAAAGATAAAGTTATGACAGACTGATGTGATGGGCGTATAGTAAAAATAAAGTTATGACAGACTGATGTGATGGGCGTATAGCAGACTGATGTGATGGGCGTATAGCAGACTGATTTGATGGGCGTATAGCAGACTGATGTGATGGGCGTATAATAAAGATAAAGTTATGACAGACTGATGTGATGGGCGTATAGTAAAGATAAAGTTATGACAGACTGATGTGATGGGCGTATAGCAGACTGATGTGATGGGCGTATAGCAGACTGATGTGATGGGCGTATAATAAAGATAAAGTTATGACAGACTGATGTGATGGGCGTATAGTAAAGATAAAGTTATGACAGACTGATGTGATGGGCGTATAGTAAAGATAAAGTTATGACAGACTGATG
Organism: Ampullaceana balthica; assembly: GCA_944989445.1. Taxonomy (NCBI): domain Eukaryota; kingdom Metazoa; phylum Mollusca; class Gastropoda; family Lymnaeidae; genus Ampullaceana; species Ampullaceana balthica. The sequence continues at coordinate 122,546 of CALYLW010000666.1, forward strand.
TGATGGGCGTATAGTAAAGATAAAGTTATGACAGACTGATGTGAGGGGCGTATAGCAGACTGATGTGATGGGCGTATAATAAAGATAAAGTTATGACAGACTGATGTGATGGGCGTATAGTAAAGATAAAGTTATGACAGACTGATGTGATGGGCGTATAATAAAGATAAAGTTATGACAGACTGATGTGATGGGCGTATAATAAAGATAAAGTTATGACAGACTGATGTGATGGGCGTATAATAAAGATAAAGTTATGACAGACTGATATGATGGGCGTATAGCAGACTGATGTGATGGGCGTATAATAAAGATAAAGTTATGACAGACTGATGTGATGGGCGTATAATAAAGATAAAGTTATGACAGACAGATGTGATGGGCGTATAATAAAGATAAAGTTATGACAGACTGATGTGATGGGCGTATAGCAGACTGATGTGATGGGCGTATAATAAAGATAAAGTTATGAAAGACTGATGTGAGGGGCGTATAGCAGACTGATGTGATGGGCGTATAATAAAGATAAAGTTATGACAGACTAATGTGATGGGCGTATAATAAAGATAAAGTTATGACAGACTGATGTGAGGGGCGTATTGTAAAAATAAAGTTATGACAGACTGATGTGATGGACGTATTGTAAAGATAAAGTTATGACAGACTGATGTGATGGGCGTATAGTAAAGATAAAGTTGTGACAGACTGATGTGATGGACGTATAATAAAGATAAAGTTATGACAGACTGATGTGATGGGCGTATAGTAAAGATAAAGTTATGACAGACTGATGTGATGGGCGTATAGTAAAGATAAAGTTATGACAGACTGATGTGATGGGCGTATAATAAAGATAAAGTTATGACAGACTGATGTGATGGGCGTATAGTAAAGATAAAGTTATGACAGACTGATGTGATGGGCGTATAGTAAAGATAAAGTTATGACAGACTGATGTGATGGGCCTATAGCAGACTGATGTGGTGGGCGTATAGTAAAGATAAAGTTATGACAGACTGATGTGAGGGGCGTATAGCAGACTGATGTGATGGACGTATAGTAAAAATAAAGTTATGACAGACTGATGTGATGGGCGTATAGTAAAGATAAAGTTATGACAGACTGATGTGATGGGCGTATAGTAAAAATAAAGTTATGACAGACTGATGTGATGGGCGTATAGCAGACTGATGTGATGTGCGTATAGCAGACTGATGTGATGGGCGTATAGCAGACTGATGTGATGGGCGTATAATAAAGATAAAGTTATGACAGACTGATGTGATGGGCGTATAGTAAAAATAAAGTTATGACAGACTGATGTGATGGGCGTATAGCAGACTGATGTGATGGGCGTATAGCAGACTGATGTGATGGGCGTATAGCAGACTGATGTGATGGGCGTATAATAAAGATAAAGTTATGACAGACTGATGTGATGGGCGTATAGTAAAGATAAAGTTATGACAGACTGATGTGATGGGCGTATTGTAAAGATAAAGTTATGACAGACTGATGTGATGGGCGTATAGTAAAGATAAAGTTATGACAGACTGATGTGATGGGCGTATAGTAAAGATAAAGTTATGACAGACTGATGTGATGGGCGTATAATAAAGATAAAGTTATGACAGACTGATGTGATGGGCGTATAGTAAAGATAAGGTTATGACAGACTGATGTGATGGGCGTATAGTAAAGATAAAGTTATGACAGACTGATGTGATGGGCGTATAATAAAGATAAAGTTATGACAGACTGATGTGATGGACGTATTGTAAAGATAAAGTTATGGCAGACTGATGTGATGGGCGTATAATAAAGATAAAATTATGACAGACTGATGTGATGGACGTATAATAAAGATAAAGTTATGACAGACTGATGTGATGGGCGTATAATAAAGATAAAGTTATGACAGACTGATGTGATGGGCGTATAGTAAAGATAAAGTTATGACAGACTGATGGGATGGGCGTATAATAAAGATAAAGTTATGACAGACTGATGTGATGGGCGTATAGTAAAGATAAAGTTATGACAGACTGATGTGATGGGCGTATAGTAAAGATAAAGTTATGACAGACTGATGTGAGGGGCGTATAGCAGACTGATGTGATGGGCGTATAATAAAGATAAAGTTATGACAGACTGATGTGATGGGCGTATAATAAAGATAAAGTTATGACAGACTGATGTGATGGGCGTATAATAAAGATAAAGTTATGACAGACTGATGTGATGGGCGTATAATAAAGATAAAGTTATGACAGACTGATGTGATGGGCGTATAATAAAGATAAAGTTATGACAGACTGATGTGATGGGCGTATAGCAGACTGATGTGATGGGAGTATAATAAAGATAAAGTTATGACAGACTGATGTGAGGGGCGTATAGCAGACTGATGTGATGGGCGTATAATAAAGATAAAGTTATGACAGACTGATGTGATGGGCGTATAATAAAGATAAAGTTATGACAGACTGATGTGAGGGGCGTATAGCAGACTGATGTGATGGGCGTATAATAAAGAAAAAGTTATGACAGACTGATGTGATGGGCGTATAGCAGACTGATGTGATGGGCGTATAATAAAGATAAAGTTATGACAGACTGATGTGGTGGGCGTATTGTAAAGATAAAGTTATGACAGACTGATGTGATGGGCGTATAATAAAGATAAAGTTATGACAGACTGATGTGATGGGCGTATAATAAAGATAAAGTTATGACAGACTGATGTGATTGGCGTATAGCAGACTGATGTGATGGGCGTATAATAAAGATAAAGTTATGACAGACTGATGTGATGGGCGTATTGTAAAGATAAAGTTATGACAGACTGATGTGATTGGCGTATAATAAAGATAAAGTTATGACAGACTGATATGATGGGCGTATAGCAGACTGATGTGATGGGCGTATAATAAAGATAAAGTTATGACAGACTGATGTGATGGGCGTATAGTAAAGATAAAGTTATGACAGACTGATGTGATGGGCGTATAGTAAAGATAAAGTTATGACAGACTGATGTGATGGGCGTATAATAAAGATAAAGTTATGACAGACTGATGTGATGGGCGTATAATAAAGATAAAGTTATGACAGACTGATGTGATGGGCGTATAGCAGACTGATGTGATGGGCGTATAATAAAGATAAAGTTATGACAGACTGATGTGATGGGGCGTATAGCAGACTGATGTGATGGGCGTATAATAAAGATAAAGTTATGACAGACTGATGTGATGGGCGTATAATAAAGATAAAGTTATGACAGACTGATGTGAGGGGCGTATTGTAAAGATAAAGTTATGACAGACTGATGTGATGGACGTATAGTAAAGATAAAGTTATGACAGACTGATGTGATGGGCGTATAGTAAAGATAAAGTTATGACAGACTGATGTGATGGGCGTATAGTAAAGATAAAGTTATGACAGACTGATGTGATGGGCGTATAGTAAAGATAAAGTTATGACAGACTGATGTGATGGGCGTATAATAAAGATAAAGTTATGACAGACTGATGTGATGGGCGTATAGTAAAGATAAAGTTATGACAGACTGATGTGATGGGCGTATAGTAAAGATAAAGTTATGACAGACTGATGTGATGGGCGTATAGCAGACTGATGTGATAAGCGTATAGTAAAGATAAAGTTATGACAGACTGATGTGAGGGGCGTATAGCAGACTGATGTGATGGACGTATAGTAAAAATAAAGTTATGACAGACTGATGTGATGGGCGTATAGTAAAGATAAAGTTATGACAGACTGATGTGATGGGCGTATAGTAAAAGATAAAGTTATGACAGACTGATGTGATGGGCGTATAGCAGACTGATGTGATGGGCGTATAGCAGACTGATTTGATGGGCGTATAGCAGACTGATGTGATGGGCGTATAATAAAGATAAAGTTATGACAGACTGATGTGATGGGCGTATAGTTAAAATAAAGTTATGACAGACTGATGTGATGGGCGTATAGCAGACTGATGTGATGGGCGTATAGCAGACTGATGTGATGGGCGTATAATAAAGATAAAGTTATGACAGACTGATGTGATGGGCGTATAGTAAAGATAAAGTTATGACAGACTGATGTGATGGGCGTATAGTAAAGATAAAGTTATGACAGACTGATGTGATGGGCGTATAGTAAAGATAAAGTTATGACAGACTGATGTGAGGGGCGTATAGCAGACTGATGTGATGGGCGTATAATAAAGATAAAGTTATGACAGACTGATGTGATGGGCGTATAATAAAGATAAAGTTATGACAGACTGATGTGATGGGCGTATAATAAAGATAAAGTTATGACAGACTGATGTGATGGGCGTATAATAAAGATAAAGTTATGACAGACTGATGTGATGGGCGTATAATAAAGATAAAGTTATGACAGACTGATGTGATGGGCGTATAGTAAAGATAAAGTTATGACAGACTGATGTGATGGGCGTATAGTAAAGATAAAGTTATGACAGACTGATGTGATGGGCGTATAATAAAGATAAAGTTATGACAGACTGATGTGATGGGCGTATAGTAAAGATAAAGTTATGACAGACTGATGTGATGGGCGTATAGTAAAGATAAAGTTATGACAGACTGATGTGATGGGCGTATAGCAGACTGATGTGATGGGCGTATAGTAAAGATAAAGTTATGACAGACTGATGTGAGGGGCGTATAGCAGACTGATGTGATGGACGTATAGTAAAAATAAAGTTATGACAGACTGATGTGATGGGCGTATAGTAAAGATAAAGTTATGACAGACTGATGTGATGGGCGTATAGTAAAAATAAAGTTATGACAGACTGATGTGATGGGCGTATAGCAGACTGATGTGATGGGCGTATAGCAGACTGATGTGATGGGCGTATAGCAGACTGATGTGATGGGCGTATAATAAAGATAAAGTTATGACAGACTGATGTGATGGGCGTATAGTAAAAATAAAGTTATGACAGACTGATGTGATGGGCGTATAGCAGACTGATGTGATGGGCGTATAGCAGACTGATGTGATGGGCGTATAATAAAGATAAAGTTATGACAGACTGATGTGATGGGCGTATAGTAAAGATAAAGTTATGACAGACTGATGTGATGGGCGTATAGTAAAGATAAAGTTATGACAGACTGATGTGATGGGCGTATAGTAAAGATAAAGTTATGACAGACTGATGTGAGGGGCGTATAGCAGACTGATGTGATGGGCGTATAATAAAGATAAAGTTATGACAGACTGATGTGATGGGCGTATAATAAAGATAAAGTTATGACAGACTGATGTGATGGGCGTATAGTAAAGATAAAGTTATGACAGACTGATGTGATGGGCGTATAATAAAGATAAAGTTATGACAGACTGATGTGATGGGCGTATAGCAGACTGATGTGATGGGCGTATAATAAAGATAAAGTTATGACAGACTGATGTGATGGGCGTATAGTAAAGATAAAGTTATGACAGACTGATGTGATGGGCGTATAATAAAGATAAAGTTATGACAGACTGATGTGATGGGCGTATAATAAAGATAAAGTTTATGACAGACTGATGTGATGGGCGTATAGCAGACTGATGTGATGGGCGTATAATAAAGATAAAGTTATGACAGACTGATGTGATGGGCGTATAGTAAAGATAAAGTTATGACAGACTGATGTGATGGGCGTATAATAAAGATAAAGTTATGACAGACTGATATGATGGGCGTATAGCAGACTGATGTGATGGGCGTATAATAAAGATAAAGTTATGACAGACTGATGTGATGGGCGTATAGTAAAGATAAAGTTATGACAGACTGATGTGATGGGCGTATAGTAAAGATAAAGTTATGACAGACTGATGTGATGGGCGTATAATAAAGATAAAGTTATGACAGACTGATGTGATGGGCGTATAATAAAGATAAAGTTATGACAGACTGATGTGATGGGCGTATAGCAGACTGATGTGATGGGCGTATAATAAAGATAAAGTTATGACAGACTGATGTGAGGGGCGTATAGCAGACTGATGTGATGGGCGTATACTAAAGATAAAGTTATGACAGACTGATGTGATGGGCGTATAATAAAGATAAAGTTATGACAGACTGATGTGATGGGGCGTATGTAAAGATAAAGTTATGACAGACTGATGTGATGGGCGTATAGTAAAGATAAAGTTATGACAGACTGATGTGATGGGCGTATAGTAAAGATAAAGTTATGACAGACTGATGTGATGGGCGTATAATAAAGATAAAGTTATGACAGACTGATGTGATGGGCGTATAGTAAAGATAAAGTTATGACAGACTGATGTGATGGGCGTATAGTAAAGATAAAGTTATGACAGACTGATGTGATGGGCGTATAATAAAGATAAAGTTATGACAGACTGATGTGATGGGCGTATAGTAAAGATAAAGTTATGACAGACTGATGTGATGGGCGTATAGCAGACTGATGTGATGGGCGTATAGTAAAGATAAAGTTATGACAGACTGATGTGAGGGGCGTATAGCAGACTGATGTGATGACGTATAGTAAAGATAAAGTTATGACAGACTGATGTGATGGGCGTATAGTAAAGATAAAGTTATGACAGACTGATGTGATGGGCGTATAGTAAAAATAAAGTTATGACAGACTGATGTGATGGGCGTATAGCAGACTGATGTGATGGGCGTATAGCAGACTGATGTGATGGGCGTATAGCAGACTGATGTGATGGGCGTATAATAAAGATAAAGTTATGACAGACTGATGTGATGGGCGTATAGTAAAGATAAAGTTATGACAGACTGATGTGATGGGCGTATAGTAAAAGATAAAGTTATGACAGACTGATGTGATGGGCGTATAGCAGACTGATGTGATGGGCGTATAGCAGACTGATGTGATGGGCGTATAGCAGACTGATGTGATGGGCGTATAATAAAGATAAAGTTATGACAGACTGATGTGATGGGCGTACAGTAAAAATAAAGTTATGACAGACTGATGTGATGGGCGTATAGCAGACTGATGTGATGGGCGTATAGCAGACTGATGTGATGGGCGTATAATAAAGATAAAGTTATGACAGACTGATGTGATGGGCGTATAGTAAAGATAAAGTTATGACAGACTGATGTGATGGGCGTATAGTAAAGATAAAGTTATGACAGACTGATGTGATGGGCGTATAGTAAAGATAAAGTTATGACAGACTGATGTGATGGGGCGTATAGCAGACTGATGTGATGGGCGTATAATAAAGATAAAGTTATGACAGACTGATGTGATGGGCGTATAATAAAGATAAAGTTATGACAGACTGATGTGATGGGCGTATAATAAAGATAAAGTTATGACAGACTGATGTGATGGGCGTATAATAAAGATAAAGTTATGACAGACTGATGTGATGGGCGTATAATAAAGATAAAGTTATGACAGACTGATGTGATGGGCGTATAGTAAAGATAAAGTTATGACAGACTGATGTGATGGGCGTATAGTAAAGATAAAGTTATGACAGACTGATGTGATGGGCGTATAATAAAGATAAAGTTATGACAGACTGATGTGATGGGCGTATAGTAAAGATAAAGTTATGACAGACTGATGTGATGGGCGTATAGTAAAGATAAAGTTATGACAGACTGATGTGATGGGCGTATAGCAGACTGATGTGATGGGCGTATAGTAAAGATAAAGTTATGACAGACTGATGTGAGGGGCGTATAGCAGACTGATGTGATGGACGTATAGTAAAAATAAAGTTATGACAGACTGATGTGATGGGCGTATAGTAAAGATAAAGTTATGACAGACTGATGTGATGGGCGTATAGTAAAAATAAAGTTATGACAGACTGATGTGATGGGCGTATAGCAGACTGATGTGATGGGCGTATAGCAGACTGATGTGATGGGCGCATAGCAGACTGATGTGATGGGCGTATAATAAAGATAAAGTTATGACAGACTGATGTGATGGGCGTATAGTAAAAATAAAGTTATGACAGACTGATGTGATGGGCGTATAGCAGACTGATGTGATGGGCGTAAAGCAGACTGATGTGATGGGCGTATAATAAAGATAAAGTTATGACAGACTGATGTGATGGGCGTATAGTAAAGATAAAGTTATGACAGACTGATGTGATGGGCGTATAGCAGACTGATGTGATGGGGTATAGCAGACTGATGTGATGGGCGTATAGTAAAGATAAAGTTATGACAGACTGATGTGATGGGCGTATAGTAAAGATAAAGTTATGACAGACTGATGTGAGGGGCGTATAGCAGACTGATGTGATGGGCGTATAATAAAGATAAATTTATGACAGACTGATGTGATGGGCGTATAATAAAGATAAAGTTATGACAGACTGATGTGATGGGCGTATAATAAAGATAAAGTTATGACAGACTGATGTGATGGGCGTATAATAAAGATAAAGTTATGACAGACTGATGTGATGGGCGTATAGCAGACTGATGTGATGGGCGTATAATAAAGATAAAGTTATGACAGACTGATGTGATGGGCGTATAATAAAGATAAAGTTATGACAGACTGATGTGAGGGGCGTATAGCAGACTGATGTGATGGCGTATAATAAAGATAAAAGTTATGACAGACTGATGTGATGGGCGTATAGCAGACTGATGTGATGGGCGTATAATAAAGATAAAGTTATGACAGACTGATGTGATGGGCGTATTGTAAAGATAAAGTTATGACAGACTGATGTGATGGGCGTATAATAAAGATAAAGTTATGACAGACTGATGTGATGGGCGTATAATAAAGATAAAGTTATGACAGACTGATGTGATGGGCGTATAGCAGACTGATGTGATGGGCGTATAATAAAGATAAAGTTATGACAGACTGATGTGATGGGCGTATAATAAAGATAAAGTTATACAGACTGATATGATGGGCGTATAGCAGACTGATGTGATGGGCGTATAATAAAGATAAAGTTATGACAGACTGATGTGATGGGCGTATAGTAAAGATAAAGTTATGACAGACTGATGTGATGGGCGTATAGTAAAGATAAAGTTATGACAGACTGATGTGATGGGCGTATAATAAAGATAAAGTTATGACAGACAGATGTGATGGGCGTATAATAAAGATAAAGTTATGACAGACTGATGTGATGGGCGTATAGCAGACTGATGTGATGGGCGTATAATAAAGATAAAGTTATGACAGACTGATGTGAGGGGCGTATAGCAGACTGATGTGATGGGCGTATAATAAAGATAAAGTTATGACAGACTGATGTGATGGGCGTATAATAAAGATAAAGTTATGACAGACTGATGTGAGGGGCGTATTGTAAAAATAAAGTTATGACAGACTGATGTGATGGGACGTATTGTAAAGATAAAGTTATGACAGACTGATGTGATGGGCGTATAGTAAAGATAAAGTTGTGACAGACTGATGTGATGGGACGTATAATAAAGATAAAGTTATGACAGACTGATGTGATGGGCGTATAGTAAAGATAAAGTTATGACAGACTGATGTGATGGGCGTATAGTAAAGATAAAGTTATGACAGACTGATGTGATGGGCGTATAATAAAGATAAAGTTATGACAGACTGATGTGATGGGCGTATAGTAAAGATAAAGTTATGACAGACTGATGTGATGGGCGTATAGTAAAGATAAAGTTATGACAGACTGATGTGATGGGCCTATAGCAGACTGATGTGATGGGCGTATAGTAAAGATAAAGTTATGACAGACTGATGTGAGGGGCGTATAGCAGACTGATGTGATGGACGTATAGTAAAAATAAAGTTATGACAGACTGATGTGATGGGCGTATAGTAAAGATAAAGTTATGACAGACTGATGTGATGGGCGTATAGTAAAAATAAAGTTATGACAGACTGATGTGATGGGCGTATAGCAGACTGATGTGATGGGCGTATAGCAGACTGATGTGATGGGCGTATAGCAGACTGATGTGATGGGCGTATAATAAAGATAAAGTTATGACAGACTGATGTGATGGGCGTATAGTAAAAATAAAGTTATGACAGACTGATGTGATGGGCGTATAGCAGACTGATGTGATGGGCGTATAGCAGACTGATGTGATGGGCGTATAGCAGACTGATGTGATGGGCGTATAATAAAGATAAAGTTATGACAGACTGATGTGATGGGCGTATAGTAAAGATAAAGTTATGACAGACTGATGTGATGGGCGTATAATAAAGATAAAGTTATGACAGACTGATGTGAGGGGCGTATAGCAGACTGATGTGATGGGCGTATAATAAAGATAAAGTTATGACAGACTGATGTGATGGGCGTATAATAAAGATAAAGTTATGACAGACTGATGTGAGGGGCGTATAGCAGACTGATGTGATGAGCGTATAATAAAGAAAAAGTTATGACAGACTGATGTGATGGGCGTATAGCAGACTGATGTGATGGGCGTATAATAAAGATAAAGTTATGACAGACTGATGTGGTGGGCGTATTGTAAAGATAAAGTTATGACAGACTGATGTGATGGGCGTATAATAAAGATAAAGTTATGACAGACTGATGTGATGGGCGTATAATAAAGATAAATTTATGACAGACTGATGTGATTGGCGTATAGCAGACTGATGTGATAAGCGTATAATAAAGATAAAGTTATGACAGACTGATGTGATGGGCGTATTGTAAAGATAAAGTTATGACAGACTGATGTGATGGGCGTATAATAAAGATAAAGTTATGACAGACTGATATGATGGGCGTATAGCAGACTGATGTGATGGGCGTATAATAAAGATAAAGTTATGACAGACTGATGTGATGGGCGTATAGTAAAGATAAAGTTATGACAGACTGATGTGATGGGCGTATAGTAAAGATAAAGTTATGACAGACTGATGTGATGGGCGTATAATAAAGATAAAGTTATGACAGACAGATGTGATGGGCGTATAATAAAGATAAAGTTATGACAGACTGATGTGATGGGCGTATAGCAGACTGATGTGATGGGCGTATAATAAAGATAAAGTTATGACAGACTGATGTGAGGGGCGTATAGCAGACTGATGTGATGGGCGTATAATAAAGATAAAGTTATGACAGACTAATGTGATGGGCGTATAATAAAGATAAAGTTATGACAGACTGATGTGAGGGGCGTATTGTAAAAATAAAGTTATGACAGACTGATGTGATGGACGTATTGTAAAGATAAAGTTATGACAGACTGATGTGATGGGCGTATAGTAAAGATAAAGTTGTGACAGACTGATGTGATGGACGTATAATAAAGATAAAGTTATGACAGACTGATGTGATGGGCGTATAGTAAAGATAAAGTTATGACAGACTGATGTGATGGGCGTATAGTAAAGATAAAGTTATGACAGACTGATGTGATGGGCGTATAATAAAGATAAAGTTATGACAGACTGATGTGATGGGCGTATAGTAAAGATAAAGTTATGACAGACTGATGTGATGGGCGTATAGTAAAGATAAAGTTATGACAGACTGATGTGATGGGCCTATAGCAGACTGATGTGATGGGCGTATAGTAAAGATAAAGTTATGACAGACTGATGTGAGGGGCGTATAGCAGACTGATGTGATGGACGTATAGTAAAAATAAAGTTACGACAGACTGATGTGATGGGCGTATAGTAAAGATAAAGTTATGACAGACTGATGTGATGGGCGTATAGTAAAAATAAAGTTATGACAGACTGATGTGATGGGCGTATAGCAGACTAATGTGATGGGCGTATAGCAGACTGATGTGATGGGCGTATAGCAGACTGATGTGATGGGCGTATAATAAAGATAAAGTTATGACAGACTGATGTGATGGGCGTATAGTAAAAATAAAGTTATGACAGACTGATGTGATGGGCGTATAGCAGACTGATGTGATGGGCGTATAGCAGACTGATGTGATGGGCGTATAATAAAGATAAAGTTATGACAGACTGATGTGATGGGCGTATAGTAAAGATAAAGTTATGACAGACTGATGTGATGGGCGTATTGTAAAGATAAAGTTATGACAGACTGATGTGATGGGCGTATAGTAAAGATAAAGTTATGACAGACTGATGTGATGGGCGTATAGTAAAGATAAAGTTATGACAGACTGATGTGATGGGCGTATAATAAAGATAAAGTTATGACAGACTGATGTGATGGGCGTATAGTAAAGATAAAGTTATGACAGACTGAAGTGATGGGCGTATAGTAAAGATAAAGTTATGACAGACTGATGTGATGGGCGTATAATAAAGATAAAGTTATGACAGACTGATGTGATGGACGTATTGTAAAGATAAAGTTATGACAGACTGATGTGATGGGCGTATAATAAAGATAAAGTTATGACAGACTGATGTGATGGACGTATAATAAAGATAAAGTTATGACAGACTGATGTGATGGGCGTATAATAAAGATAAAGGTATGACAGACTGATGTGATGGGCGTATAGTAAAGATAAAGTTATGACAGACTGATGTGATGGGCGTATAATAAAGATAAAGTTATGACAGACTGATGTGATGGGCGTATAGTAAAGATAAAGTTATGACAGACTGATGTGATGGGCGTATAATAAAGATAAAGTTATGACAGACTGATGTGATGGGCGTATAATAAAGATAAAGTTATGACAGACTGATGTGATGGGCGTATAATAAAGATAAAGTTATGACAGACTGATGTGATGGGCGTATAGCAGACTGATGTGATGGGCATATAATAAAGATAAAGTTATGACAGACTGATGTGATGGGCGTATAGTAAAGATAAAGTTATGACAGACTGATGTGATGGGCGTATAGTAAAGATAAAGTTATGACAGACTGATGTGATGGGCGAATAATAAAGATAAAGTTATGACAGACTGATGTGATGGACGTATTGTAAAGATAAAGTTATGACAGACTGATGTGATGGTCGTATAATAAAGATAAAGTTATGACAGACTGATGTGATGGACGTATAATAAAGATAAAGTTATGACAGACTGATGTGATGGGCGTATAATAAAGATAAAGTTATGACAGACTGATGTGATGGGCGTATAGTAAAGATAAAGTTATGACAGACTGATGTGATGTGCGTATAGTAAAGATAAAGTTATGACAGACTGATGTGATGGGCGTATAATAAAGATAAAGTTATGACAGACTGATGTTATGGGCGTATAGTAAAGATAAAGTTATGACAGACTGATGTGATGGGCGTATAATAAAGATAAAGTTATGACAGACTGATGTGATGGGCGTATAATAAAGATAAAGTTATGACAGACTGATGTGATGGGCGTATAGTAAAGATAAAGTTATGACAGACTGATGTGATGGGCGTATAATAAAGATAAAGTTATGACAGACTGATGTGATGGACGTATTGTAAAGATAAAGTTATGACAGACTGATGTGATGGGCGTATAGTAAAGATAAAGTTATGACAGACTGATGTGATGGGCGTATAGTAAAGATAAAGTTATGACAGACTGATGTGATGGGCGTATAGCAGACTGATGTGATGGGCGTATAGTAAAGATAAAGTTATGACAGACTGATGTGAGGGGCGTATAGCAGACTGATGTGATTGACGTATAGTAAAAATAAAGTTATGACAGACTGATGTGATGGGCGTATAGTAAAGATAAAGTTATGACAGACTGATGTGATGGGCGTATAGTAAAAATAAAGTTATGACAGACTGATGTGATGGGCGTATAGCAGACTGATGTGATGGGCGTATTGTAAAGATAAAGTTATGACAGACTGATGTGATGGGCGTATAGTAAAAATAAAGTTATGACAGACTGATGTGATGGGCGTATAGCAGACTGATGTGATGGGCGTATAGCAGACTGATGTGATGGGCGTATAGCAGACTGATGTGATGGGCGTATAATAAAGATAAAGTTATGACAGACTGATGTGATGGGCGTATAGTAAAAATAAAGTTATGACAGACTGATGTGATGGGCGTATAGCAGACTGATGTGATGGGCGTATAGCAGACTGATGTGATGGGCGAATAATAAAGATAAAGTTATGACAGACTGATGTGATGGGCGTATAGTAAAGATAAAGTTATGACAGACTGATGTGATGGGCGTATAGTAAAGATAAAGTTATGACAGACTGATGTGATAGGCGTATAGTAAAGATAAAGTTATGACAGACTGATGTGAGGGGCGTATAGCAGACTGATGTGATTGTTGTATAATAAAGATAAAGTTATGACAGACTGATGTGATGGGCGTATAATAAAGATAAAGTTGTGACAGACTGATGTTATGGACGTATAGCAGACTGATGTGATAGGCGTATAATAAAGATAAAGTTATGACAGACTGATGTGATGGACGTATAGTAAAGATAAAGTTATGACAGACTGATGTGATGGGCGTATAGTAAAGATAAAGTTATGACAGACTGATGTTATGGACGTATTGTAAAGATAAAGTTATGACAGACTGATGTGATGGGCGTATAATAAAGATAAAGTTATGACAGACTGATGTGATGGGCATATAGCAGACTGATGTGATGGGCGTATAATAAAGATAAAGTTATGACAGACTGATGTGATGGGCGTATAGTAAAGATAAAGTTATGACAGACTGATGTGATGGACGTATAGCAGACTGATGTGATAGGCGTATAATAAAGATAAAGTTATGACAGACTGATGTGATGGGCGTCTAGTAAAGATAAAGTTATGACAGACTGATGTGATGGACGTATTGTAAAGATAAAGTTATGACAGACTGATGTGATGGGCATATAGCAGACTGATGTGATGGGCGTATAATAAAGATAAAGTTATGACAGACTGATGTGATGGGCGTATAGTAAAGATAAAGTTATGACAGACTGATGTGATGGGCGTATAGTAAAAATAAAGTTATGACAGACTGATGTGATGGGCGTATAGCAGACTGATGTGATGGGCGTATTGTAAAGATAAAGTTATGACAGACTGATGTGATGGGCGTATAGTAAAAATAAAGTTATGACAGACTGATGTGATGGGCGTATAGCAGACTGATGTGATGGGCGTATAGCAGACTGATGTGATGGGCGTATAGCAGACTGATGTGATGGGCGTATAATAAAGATAAAGTTATGACAGACTGATGTGATGGGCGTATAGTAAAAATAAAGTTATGACAGACTGATGTGATGGGCGTATAGCAGACTGTTGTGATGGGCGTATAGCAGACTGATGTGATGGGCGTATAATAAAGATAAAGTTATGACAGACTGATGTGATGGGCGTATAGTAAAGATAAAGTTATGACAGACTGATGTGATGGGCGTATAGTAAAGATAAAGTTATGACAGACTGATGTGATAGGCGTATAGTAAAGATAAAGTTATGACAGACTGATGTGAGGGGCGTATAGCAGACTGATGTGATTGGCGTATAATAAAGATAAAGTTATGACAGACTGATGTGATGGGCGTATAATAAAGATAAAGTTGTGACAGACTGATGTTATGGACGTATAGCAGACTGATGTGATAGGCGTATAATAAAGATAAAGTTATGACAGACTGATGTGATGGACGTATAGTAAAGATAAAGTTATGACAGACTGATGTGATGGGCGTATAGTAAAGATAAAGTTATGACAGACTGATGTTATGGACGTATTGTAAAGATAAAGTTATGACAGACTGATGTGATGGGCGTATAATAAAGATAAAGTTATGACAGACTGATGTGATGGGCATATAGCAGACTGATGTGATGGGCGTATAATAAAGATAAAGTTATGACAGACTGATGTGATGGGCGTATAGTAAAGATAAAGTTATGACAGACTGATGTGATGGACGTATAGCAGACTGATGTGATAGGCGTATAATAAAGATAAAGTTATGACAGACTGATGTGATGGACGTATAGTAAAGATAAAGTTATGACAGACTGATGTGATGGGCGTCTAGTAAAGATAAAGTTATGACAGACTGATGTGATGGACGTATTGTAAAGATAAAGTTATGACAGACTGATGTGATGGGCATATAGCAGACTGATGTGATGGGCGTATAATAAAGATAAAGTTATGACAGACTGATGTGATGGGCGTATAGTAAAGATAAAGTTATGACAGACTGATGTGATGGGCGTATAGTGTTAACGGAAAAGGATTCGTTTCTCGAGCAACTGTACCAAGACACACAATAGTAGTTTGAAGGAAATTAAACACATACACGAGAGACAATGAGGGAAAGAGCCATATACACATCACAATGGCCGGAGAGACAACGATAGTTATATTATCTAACGTTATACTTTGTCTAGCTTTGCCCTCGAAACGCAAAACTATAGCCCTGTAACAAGATAAGACTGGTCTTTAACCACTACTTAACCATCTGATAGTGATAGTAATATAGCCATTTAACCATGTAATAATAGTCTAACCTGTAACCAGTTGGTACTAGTTTAGCCATTTAAACATTGTAATGGATGTTCTAACCAGGCTTCTCATCAATTCGTTATCCCATATAACCATATAACCATATAACCATTTACCATTGACTAAGAATTAAAGGTTGAACCATAATTTTAACAATGTTTTTAATGACTAAAATATCGAATTAACTGATATGGTTATTTGCACACGTAACAACAAGCGCCTCAGACATTAGGGACACATGAAAACAAGCGCCACAGACATTAGGGACACATGAAAACAAGCGCCTCAGACATTAGGGACACATGAAAACAAGCGCCTCAGACATTAGCGTGCGCTAATTTAAAAACTGAGTTCTAATATTTGGACCTCCATTTGCTTGCCAAGGCCCCTGTTTTTATACACGAGTATTTACAAGATACGACGCTGAATGTTAATGTACATATTTCAAAGATCCTCTTGCTGTAAACACTTGCAGGATTTTTTGTAGAGGTTTATTTGAAGTAAGATTTCTATAAACAACTTTCTTGTTCAATAATATTTACATTCGTGCGGCCTGACTCGTTCTCTCCGTCAAAGCCAGGGTAGCAAGACAAACTCAGGGTAGCAAGTCAAAGCAAGGGTAGCAAGTCAAAGCCAAGGTAGCAAGTCTAAGCCAGGGTAGCAAGTCAAAGCCCGGGTAGCAAGTCAAAGCCAGGTTAGCAAATCAAAGCCAGGGTAGCAAGTCAAAGCCAAGGTAGCAAGTCAAAGCCAGGGTAGCAAGTCAAAGCCAATGTAGCAAGTCAAAGCCAGGGTAGCAAGTCAAAGCCAGGGTAGCAAGTCAAAGCCAAGGTAGCAAGTCAAAGCCAGGGTAGCAAGTCAAAGCCAGGCTAGCAAGTCAAAGCCAAGGTAGCAAGACAAAGCCAGGGTAGCAAGTCAAAGCCAGGGTAGCAAGTCAAAGCCAAGGTAGCAAGTCAAAGCCAGGGTAGCAAGTCAAAGCCAGGGTAGCAAGTCAAAGCCAGGGTAGCAAGTCAAAGCCAAGGTAGCAAGTCAAAGCCAGGGTAGCAAGTCAAAGCCAGGGTAGCAAGTCAAAGCCAAGGTAGCAAGTCAAAGCCAGGGTAGCAAGTCAAAGCCAGGGTAGCAACAGCCTATGATGGATGGCTCAAACTTTCAACGGCTTTTAAATAACGGGTATGCACAGACCTGGCTACAGTGTCTTATAGAGACGCAGATCTGGCCACCGTGAATTCTAGAGACACAGACCTGGCCACCGTGCCTTATAGAGACACAGACCTGGCCAGCGTGCCTTATAGAGACACAGACCTGGCCACTGTGCCTTATAGAGACACATTCCTGGCCACTGTGCCTTTGAGAGACACAGACCTCGCCAACGTGCTCATAGAGACACATACCTGACCACCGTGCCTTATAGAGACACAGACCTGGCAACCGAGCCTTATAGAGACACAGACCTGGCCACCGTGTCTTATAGAGACACAGATCTGGCCACCATGCATTCCAGAGACACAGACCTGGCAACGTGCCTTAAAGAGACACAGACCTGGCCACCGAGCATTATAGAGACACAGACCTGGCCACCGAGCATTATAGAGACACAGACCTGGCCACCGAGCCTTATAGAGACACAGATCTGGCCACCGTGCCTTATAGAGACACAGACCTGGCCACCGTGCATTCCAGAAACACAGACCTGGCCAGCGTGCCTTATAGAGACACAGACCTGGCCACCGTGCATTCCAGAAACACAGACTTGGCCAGCGTGCCTCATAGAGACACAGACATGGCCACTGTTAATAATAATAATAAATTGATTATTTATATAGCGCTGTATCCCAGTAAGGAACTGGGCTCACAGCGCTTTACATGAAAGAAATAACATACTTATAAGTATTAAATTAAATTTCATATCACAACAAACACACAAAATTACAATACATTATACATAAGCTACGTTAATCATTTACAAGAAATGTTGTTTCATCAATTTTAAAAATAAATTTTGAAAAGATGTGTCTTAAGTGCAGTCTTGAAGGACTTGGTTGTTTGAATACTACGTATGTGTAATGGTAGAGAATTCCATTGTTTGGCTGCACAAAAAGAGAACGACCTTTCACCAAACGTTTTGGTGCGTGTCGTAGGAACAGAGAGAACGCGTGTGTCTGCAGAAGATCTTAGCTTGCGAGTGGGTGAGTAGACAGACAAAAGTTCAGTAAGATACGATGGGCATGAGTCCGAAAAGAAATTGTGACAGAGAACGGCCAGTTTGTAATCAATACGGGCTTGTATAGGCAGCCAATGAAGTGAGCGAAGAAGTGGAGTAACATGGTCATGTTTTTTGCCTTGAGCACCAGTCTGTTCCTTTGAGAGACACAACAGCCCTGGCCAATATGGCTTATAGAGACACAGACCTGGCCACCGAGCCTTATAGAGACACAGACCTGGCCACCGAGCCTTATAGAGACACAGATCTGGCCACCGTGTCTTATAGAGACACAGATCTGGCCACCGTGCCTTATAGAGACACAGACCTGGCCAACGTGTCTTATAGAGACACAGACCAGGCCATCGTGCATTCTAGAGACACATACCTGGCCACCGTGCCTTATAGAGACACAGACCTGGCCAACGTGCCTTATAGAGACACAGACCTGGCCAACATGCCTTATAGAGACACATATCTGGCCACCATGCATTATAGAGACACAGACCTGGCCACAGTACATTCTAGAGACACAGACCTGGCCACTGTGTCTTATAGAGACACAGACCTGGCCAACATGCCTTATAGAGACACACCCTGGCCACCATGCCTTATAGAGACACATACCTGGCCACCGTGCCTTATAGAGACACAGATCTGGCCACCGTATATTCTAGAGACACAGATTATCGTATTATCGTTAATTGTGAGAACCACTGGTGGAAGGTACACATTATGGGCAACCTGATGACTTTAGTAAGGAACAAAAATTCCCCAGGAATATTTCTGACGCATAACAAGGTCTTTCTTAAACCTAACAACAACCACAGCGAGCAACATCATTTACAGCAGCAAAAAGTATAGCAAAAATAGATAAATAAATAAATAAACAAACTTAATTTAACACCAAAAAAAAACTGGAACCAAAACCACATCAATAAAAGATACATAAAAAACCACAGCAACAACAGATACATAAAAAACCACATCAATAACAGATACATCAAAAACAACAGCAATAACACATACATCAAAAACACTCATAGCAAAAGAATTAACTACACAACAACACGTAAACAACAACAGCAACAAAAGCAACAACCACGACAGGAACTGTACAAAAATAAAATCAACAGCAGTGATAATGACAACAATAGCAGTTACCGACAACAACAACAATAACAACGTGATTTGTAGACGCTCATGGCCGTCCCGGTCTGAAAGGGCCGTCCAGGTCTGAATGGCCAGTCCAGGTCTGACAGAATTGTAATTTAAAAATAAAAGCGAATAGTGATACATCTTTACATAAATAAATAATTTTAACAATTATAGTTGACATTTTTTATATTTAAAAATATTTTAAACATGTTTTTTGTATGTTTAATGAAGAAAGATTTGATAGGTTGAAAGTGTTTGGATGATAGTACTTTGATAGAACTATAAAGATGATAGTACTTTGATAGAACTATAAGTATGATAGTACTTTGATAGAACTATAAATATGATAGTACTTTGTTAGAACTATAATGATGATAGTACTTTGATAGAATTATAAAGATGATAGTACTTTGATAGAACTATAAAGATGATCATAATACTTTGTTAGAACTATAAAGATGATAGTACTTTGATAGAGCTATAAAGATGATAGTACTTTGATAGAGCTATAAAGATGATAGCACTTTGTTAGAACTATAAAGATGATAGTACTTTGATAGAGCTATAAAGATGATAGTACTTTGATAGAACTATAAAGATGATAGTACTTTGATAGAACTATAAAGATTATAGTACTTTGTTAGAACTATAATGATGATAGTACTTTGATATAACTTTCAAGATGATAGTACTTTGATAGAATTATAAAGATGATAGCACTTTGATATAATTTTAAAGATGATAATACTTTGATAGAATTATAAAGATGATAGTACTTTGATAGAAAGTAAAGTAATGTCCAAATTACCAAAAGTCCAACTTATAATTGATGGAATAAACGCCGAGATGATTTGCTATCTCAATACATCATATCACTTCTCTATTGACCCAATATATCGTATCACTTCTCTAATGACTCAATATATCTTATCACTTCTCTAATGACTCAATACATCGTATCACTTCTCTAATGACTCAATACATCATATCACTTCTCTAATGACTCAATACATCATATCACTTCTCTAATGACCCAATACATCGTATCACTTCTCTAATGACTCAATACATCATATCACTTCTCTAATGACTCAATACATCATATCACTTCTCTAATGACTCAATACATCGTATCACTTCTCTAATGACTCAATACATCATATCACTTCTCTAATGACTCAATACATCGTATCACTTCTCTAATGACTCAATACATCATATCACTTCTCTAATGACTCAATACATCGTATCACTTCTCTAATGACCCAATACATCATATCACTTCTCTAATGACTCAATATACCTTATCACTTCTCTAATGACTCAATATATCTTATCACTTCTCTAATGACTCAATACATCGTATCACTTCTCTAATGACTCAATATATCTTATCACTTCTCTAATGACTCAATATATCTTATCACTTCTCTAATGACTCAATACATCATATCACTTCTCTAATGACTCAATACATCGTATCACTTCTCTAATGACTCAATATATCTTATCACTTCTCTAATGACTCAATACATCGTATCACTTCTCTAATGACTCAATATATCATATCACTTCTCTAATGACTCAATATATCGTATCACTTCTCTAATGACTCAATATATCGTATCACTTCTCTAATGACTCAATATATCTTATCACTTCTCTAATGACTCAATACATCGTATCACTTCTCTAATGACTCAATACATCATATCACTTCTCTAATGACTCAATATATCGTATCACTTCTCTAATGACTCAATATATCGTATCACTTCTCTAATGACTCAATATATCTTATCACTTCTCTAATGACTCAATACATCATATCACTTCTCTAATGACTCAATACATCGTATCACTTCTCTAATGACTCAATACATCATATCACTTCTCTAATGACTCAATATATCGTATCACTTCTCTAATGACTCAATACATCATATCACTTCTCTAATGACCCAATACATCGTATCACTTCTCTAATGACTCAATACATCGTATCACTTCTCTAATGACCCAATACATCATATCACTTCTCTATTGACCCAATACATCGTATCACTTCTCTAATGACTCAATACATCGTATCACTTCTCTAATGACTCAATACATCGTATCACTTCTCTAATGACTCAATACATCGTATCACTTCTCTAATGACTCAATATATCTTATCACTTCTCTAATGACTCAATATATCTTATCACTTCTCTAATGACTCAATACATCGTATCACTTCTCTAATGACTCAATATATCTTATCACTTCTCTAATGACTCAATATATCTTATCACTTCTCTAATGACTCAATATATCTTATCACTTCTCTAATGACTCAATATATCTTATCACTTCTCTAATGACTCAATACATCATATCACTTCTCTAATGACTCAATACATCATATCACTTCTCTAATGACTCAATACATCATATCACTTCTCTAATGACCCAATACATCATATCACTTCTCTAATGACTCAATATATCTTATCACTTCTCTAATGACTCAATACATCATATCACTTCTCTAATGACCCAATACATCATATCACTTCTCTAATGACTCAATATATCTTATCACTTCTCTAATGACTCAATACATCGTATCACTTCTCTAATGACTCAATACATCATATCACTTCTCTATTGACCCAATACATCATATCACTTCTCTAATGACTCAATACATCGTATCACTTCTCTAATGACTCAATATATCTTATCACTTCTCTAATGACTCAATACATCATATCACTTCTCTAATGACTCAATACATCGTATCACTTCTCTAATGACTCAATATATCTTATCACTTCTCTAATGACTCAATATATCTTATCACTTCTCTAATGACTCAATACATCATATCACTTCTCTAATGACTCAATACATCATATCACTTCTCTATTGACTCAATACATCGTATCACTTCTCTAATGACTCAATACATCATATCACTTCTCTAATGACTCAATATATCTTATCACTTCTCTAATGACTCAATACATCGTATCACTTCTCTAATGACTCAATACATCGTATCACTTCTCTAATGACTCAATACATCATATCACTTCTCTAATGACTCAATACATCGTATCACTTCTCTAATGACTCAATACATCGTATCACTTCTCTAATGACCCAATACATCGTATCACTTCTCTAATGACTCAATACATCGTATCACTTCTCTAATGACTCAATACATCATATCACTTCTCTAATGACTCAATACATCATATCACTTCTCTAATGACCCAATACATCGTATCACTTCTCTAATGACGCAATACATCGTATCACTTCTCTAATGACTCAATACATCGTATCACTTCTCTAATGACTCAATACATCGTATCACTTCTCTAATGACTCAATACATCGTATCACTTCTCTAATGACTCAATACATCATATCACTTCTCTAATGACTCAATATATCGTATCACTTCTCTAATGACTCAATACATCGTATCACTTCTCTAATGACTCAATATATCTTATCACTTCTCTAATGACTCAATACATCATATCACTTCTCTAATGACTCAATACATCATATCACTTCTCTAATGACTCAATATATCATATCACTTCTCTAATGACTCAATACATCGTATCACTTCTCTATTGACCCAATACATCATATCACTTCTCTAATGACTCAATACATCATATCACTTCTCTAATGACTCAATACATCGTATCACTTCTCTAATGACTCAATACATCATATCACTTCTCTATTGACCCAATACATCATATCACTTCTCTATTGACCCAATACATCGTATCACTTCTCTAATGACTCAATACATCATATCACTTCTCTATTGACCCAATACATCATATCACTTCTCTAATGACCCAATACATCATATCACTTCTCTAATGACTCAATATATCTTATCACTTCTCTAATGACTCAATACATCGTATCACTTCTCTATTGACTCAATACATCGTATCACTTCTCTATTGACCCAATACATCATATCACTTCTCTAATGACTCAATACATCGTATCACTTCTCTAATGACCCAATACATCATATCACTTCTCTAATGACTCAATACATCGTATCACTTCTCTAATGACCCAATACATCATATCACTTCTCTAATGACTCAATACATCATATCACTTCTCTAATGACTCAATACATCATATCACTTCTCTAATGACTCAATATATCATATCACTTCTCTAATGACTCAATATATCTTATCACTTCTCTAATGACTCAATATATCTTATCACTTCTCTAATGACTCAATACATCGTATCACTTCTCTAATGACCCAATTGAAAAATTATTTTTTTAAAAATACAATTTTTAAACTAATAATGTAATTTTTTAATGTAACGAAATTTCTGACAAAATTGCATTTTGGTGGAAGGCTGGCAGTATCACATAGGTGGAAGGCGGGTAGTATCACATAGGTGGTAGGCTGGCAGTATCACATATGTGGTAGGCTGGCAGTGTCACATATGTGGAAGGCTGGCAGTATCACATAGGTGGAAGGCTGGCAGTATCACGTACGTGGAAGGCTGGTAGTATCACATAGGTGGTAGGCTGGCAGTATCACATAGGTGGAAGGCTGGCAGTATCACATAGGTGGAAGGCTGGCAGTATCACATAGGTGGAAGGCTGGTAGTATCACATAGGTGGTAGGCTGGCAGTATCACATAGGTGGAAGGCTGGCAGTATCACATAGGTGGAAGGCTGGCAGTATCACATAGGTGTATGGCTGGCAGTATCACATAGGTTGAAGGCTGGCAGTATCACATAGGTTGAAGGCTGGCAGTATCACATAGGTGGAAGGCTGGCAGTATCACATAGGTGGTAGGCTGGAATATTGACTTGGGTGGGAAGGTGGAAAATTGCCGTTGTGTCTAAAGGGAGGCAATAGCACACCGGTGGTAGGGTGAAAAAGAGCACCGGAGAGAAATGTGCTAAAAACACGATCAAATTGTTGAAAAGGTCATAGAATAAGTCATGTAATGGTGCACACCAACTCGGCAAACAGAAGCAGACTTCTAGACACGTTCACACCAGTGCCGTTAGGTGCTTGCTGTATTGTTGAGTCAAAGTATCTGACAACGTAAGAATTGAACTCCAATAAGCCCGTGTTGTTGGCAGGTGACCTTTCAACCCAAGGTTGTTCACACACAAATGGGGCACATTGTTTCTTCCATCCAAACACATTTTTACCCTTTGTTTGACACGCCTTTACATCAGGAGGATGTAACGCTGCCGATAAGCTAGGTGAAAACTGCAGAAAAAACAACAACTATCATGTGACCTTAAAGTCAGATTAGAGGTCATAGAAAGTAACGTCCTGCGTCGAAATGTCAGAGTGTGTGGCCCAATGGAACAGTGACAAATCGTAGAGTAATAGTGAAACAGTTGAATGTAATAGTGAAACATTTGAATGTAATAGTGAAACATTTGAATGTTATAGTGAAACACTTGAATGTAATAGTAAAGATTTTTAACGTTTTAGTGAAAAATCCCCATGTTATATGAAACGGAATGATGTAATAGTGAAGACACTAACTGTAAATAGCATTTCTCTAATAGATTAAATCTGCTTTAGTGTTATAGTTATAACATAACATTTATACATCATCTAGCTTGGTTCACCTCTTGAAGTCAATGGAACATCTCAGTCGACTATTCTATCCTAAAGAAGAAAGGCTCTTTCAGGCTGACGTCGCATTGAATCTATCATGTCAGTTAAGTTTTAAAGTTTTTTTTATATTTTAAATCCCTTCTATTATCCCTTCATCTCTGTCTTGGGTTCGCGGTCGGTCGGTCGCTCGGGTGGAAAAACAAAAGTAAACAATGGCACACTTCCCGTGATGCTATCGAGCTGAAATTTTGCACATAGACTCGTGTCACATAACAATGCATCGTATAAAAATTTCAGATCGATCAAACTTACAGTAATTAAATTAATGCATTTTTAATGTATCTCTATATAACGTATGTAATTAAATTTCACAGTATGTTATTGTTTTTCTTCCACGTTCCAGTTGAGTTCACACGCTGACGCCACCCATCGATGTACCGGCGTGCTTTTGTTTACATTTTACGTGTCCCGCTGAGCTCGGTCCAGCGATTGGTGACCAGACCTTTCCCCCCCACGCCCCCCCCCCAGGTTATACAGCAAAGGGGAGTTAAGGCAGATTCAGTCTGTAAATGTTGTTGCATTTCAACATGATCAATACTTTTAATTATGTCTCATATATAAGGGATTTATAGTTAACAACTTTGTTTTTACGGGGCTGTTTAATTTTGAAATCAGTTTTAGTTTTTGTCTCTTCACCGACGCAAGCATTTTGTCAATACGTTGGAGTTGTGTGACGTCTAACAGGATCACACATTTATTACAAACCATTTCTTGTTCAAATCAACTGGTCAACACATAAAACTAATATACTACCACACACTACATAACCTTGGGTCAGTCTGAATTACTACACACTACATAACCTTGGGTCAGTCTGAATTACTACACACTACATAACCTTGGGTCAGTCTGAATTACTAAACACTACATAACCTTGAGTCAGTCAGAAGGTTATTCGCTGCTGAAGTCAACTCCGGAGAGTACCAACATATTTATGGCAGAGAACGTCTGGGCAGATATAGCAATACCCTGTCAATGTTCAAAGCCCTTTCTAAGTATTGACCGTATAAAAGTGAGTAGATGTACACTCCTCCCTCACAGTAACATTCTCCTTTGTTTATAGACATACCCCTCCCTAACAGTAAAATTCTCCTTTGTTTAAAGACACACTCCTCCCTAACAGTAAAATTCTCCTTTGTTTAAAGACACACCCGTCCCTAACAGTAACATTCTCCTTTGTTTAAAGACACACTCCTCCCTAACAGTAAAATTCTCCTTTGTTTAAAGACACACCCCTCCCTAACAGTAAAATTCTCCTTTGTTTAAAGACACACTCCTCCCTAACAGTAAAATTCTCCTTTGTTTAAAGACACACCCGTCCCTAACAGTAACATTCTCCTTTGTTTAAAGACACACTCCTCCCTAACAGTAAAATTCTCCTTTGTTTAAAGACACACCCCTCCCTAACAGTAAAATTCTCCTTTGTTTAAAGACACACCCCTCCCTCACAGTAACATTCTCCTTTGTTTAAAGACACACCCCTCCCTCACAGTAACATTCTCCTTTGTTTAAAGACACACCCATCCCTCCTTAACAGTCACATTCTCCTTTGTTTAAAGACACACCCCTCCCTAACAGTAACATTCTCCTTTGTTTAAAGACACACCCCTCCCTAACAGTAAAATTCTCCTTTGTTTAAAGACACACCCATCCCTCCTTAACAGTCACATTCTCCTTTGTTTATAGCCTCACCCCCTCCACCGCCCACAATGGATATAAAGGAGGAATCCCGAGAAAACATCTCTCAATGACCTTCTTCCTTACCTGAAAGTCAACCGCATTCACAGGTGCAGAACACGGCACTCCACGGACGTGGCATTCCACCCTGGTGCCCGTATGACGATAAGTGAGCTCTGTAGTGTGACCCGTGACATTTAAATATCGGCTGAGAGCGTACTGTTCTCCCGTGCAGTCGCAACCGTTGGGGGATGTGCACGCGCTGTTTATCAGTTAAGGAGGCCTAACTCTGGCAGACGATAGATTCACCTTGTGAAACACGAGATTTGGGACCAAAATGTAACCTTTAGTCAGTTTTACGTTGTTTTTCTCAGTAGCAAGAACCCCTAATACTTAAATCTTAAGTAATGTTTTGCCCTTTTTAAAATCATATGGAGCCGTAAAGTGAACCTTAGCTCTATGTTACTTTTAACAGGTTTGAGCTACTGTATTAAATGTTGGTATTATATCAAAGATGTTTTGAGCTATGTATTAAAGGTTGGTATTAAATCAAAGATGTTTTGAGCTACTGTAATAAAGGTTGGTATTATATCAAAGATGTTTTGAGCTATGTATTAAAGGTTGGTATTATATCAAAGATGTTTTGAGCTATGTATTAAAGGTTGGTATTAAATCAAAGATGTTTTGAGCTACTGTAATAAAGGTTGGTATTATATCAAAGATGTTTAGAGCTATGTATTAAAGGTTGGTATTATATCAAAGATGTTTTGAGCTACTGTAATAAAGGTTGGTATTATATCAAAGATGTTTAGAGCTATGTATTAAAGGTTGGTATTAAATCAAAGATGTTTTGAGCTACACATTGATTGTGCTACACATTGATTGCTATGTGTTCATTTCGTGAAGCTATTCTCTATGTTCTATATTCTGTACCACTAAACTGTGCTGGGGCGCCGTGGCGCCTACGGCGCCCACTTTTTTCAAAAGCCCAACTAACTTATCCTTGTTTGATAAATACTTAATATTAAACTTACTGAAATGTACACAAAGTATTTATAATAGTGGTTGTAGGGCGCCTACGGCGCTCACTTCAGCTGTAGGGCGCCTGCGGCGCCTACTTTTATTGTCAAAAGCCAAAGTAACTTATCCTCGTTTGATAAATACTTAATATTAAACTTGCTGAAATGTACACAAAGTATTTTATAATTATAAATCCTCAAATCCCATTTTACATCGTTTCCTTTTCAAAAAATAAAATATAAGCTAAAAAATGACGTCATATAATTTTTTTTACAGTGCTAATCACCACACAATTTTGTAACTGGTATTGACTGTTGTACATCGTTCCTCAGCGTTCTACATCCAATGAGTGAGTGACTTTGACTATTATATTATTTATGAATAATTACAAATAATACATGTTCACTTCCAGGCCCTCAAATCTGCGAAAAATGTTTGTTTTTTCATGTAAAACGCACTAACTATATCCTGTATAACGACATATTATCATTTGTAGTCATCAATTTATGTAATTTAGATCAGTGCTTCTCAAAGTGGTGGTCTACGGACCGGTGCCGGTCCGTGGGCCATCCGCTGCCGGTCCGCCATACTAAAAAGTTTGAGAAGCACTGATTTAGACTTCATTCCAACAACTTTTAATTGTATTTTTTTAAAGTTTGAAAAAATGGCTGTGTTCCGTTACGAATTTTAGTCAACTAATTTATTATGTAACTAGTAACACTGCTTGAAACTCATCTCCATAATGTGATGTTGGATGTTACGTTCATAAGAAGTTCGAGGGAACTAAGCCTAATTATAGTTAGTAATTTTCTTGTAAACTCCTTGAGAGGCCATCAATTGGCACGTGACACAAACAGAAGCTCCGCCCTACGTCTCCATGGTAACGACGTCTCAACACGTCGTCGTGACGTTAATGACGTACGTATTCTAGACCATCACCTTGACCCCATCCCGTCTCCAATGAGATTACCTACCGTGAATTGATCTGTCTTGATTGTTCTATCAATCCGTTTATTGATCAAAGATTGGACTTAGAGAATAATATTTTTTTTAAAACGTAAAAATGTTGTTTTTTTTAAAAATAAATCCTTTATATACGAGACATAAATAAAAATATGTTCATTATAATTCGCATCGCACGACATTCCTAAAATCCAAAATTTTTGTTATGTCTTAAATATATAAAGGATTTATTGTAAAAAAAAACTACTACAGTCTGCCTGCTAAATATCAGCTCGATTTGATCACGTGAAAAGGGTTATAAAAAGATGTTTAATATAATGAGCTCTGTGAGACAGATTAGTTTAGTCAGATTAAATCTGTAAATGTTTGATATTGCACATAATCAATAATTTTATTTATGTCTCATATATAACGGATTTATAGTCAAACATTTTGTTTTTATTGGTTGTTTATTATTGAATTATTTTTAATAAAACAAATCACTGTTGACCCGAATCTCAGGGGTGTAGCAAGAGTTTTGACCCTCAACTGGAACGAAACCAGAATTTAGCTGTCTCTTTCCGTGAAAAATCTTGGCAGGAAGTGTAAAGGCTGACATATGCCATCTCTCTATGTGAACATGAAATTGCAGCAAGAAGTGTGCCGCATCAACTGCCGTCTACTTCGTCTTTTATCATTCTGGAAATTCTGACCTTTTAATTGTATAGAAAACGTGACCTTATTTTCACGCACCCCTTATGTCTTATGTATTATGTTCCTGCAATAGCATTCATAGCAGTATTGTTAGTGACAGCAGTTTACCTGAGATAGCCCCAAATATGACCTTGATGACCTTAATGTCTTATGCTATAAAATTGATGGTTAAAGAATAGCCATGATATTTCCCATGTATTCGCTTCTTATTTCAGCCTCGTGTTGCGCAGACCATCACCGCAGCGCGAGTTTCTAGGCCAGAGATTCCCCAGACAGACAAACATCTCTAAAAATAAACGGGAGTCAAGACAATGAAGCTATCCAGCAGACTGATAAACAGCTGACAAGCCAAGCGATTAACACGGCCTGTTACCACACAGGATCAACAGAAACATCCCGACCCTCGTATCTCATCCCTTCAACACAAACATCCCGACCCTCATACCTCATCACTTCTATACAACCATCCCGACCCTCGTACCCCATCCCTTCAAAAAACCATCCCGACCCTCGTACCTCATCCCTTCAACACAAACATCCCGACCCTCGTACCTCATCCCTTCAACACAAACATCCCGACCCTCGTACCTCATCCCTTCAACACAAACATCCCGACCCTCGTACCTCATCCCTTCAACACAAACATCCCGACCCTCGTACCTCATCCCTTCAACACAAACATCCCGACCCTCGTACCCCATCCCTTCAACACAGAGGCATCACTTTTCACACTGACATTCCTCGATGTAAATACAGCGACTAAAGAAGTGATCGATTTAAAGTCATGGTTTATTGGTCACTCCATTCTGGATGATTTGACTTGTGCTGTAATACTCTGTCCCACAGAAGAGTCCGGATATTTGAATGACTCCGATACTCTCTGAATGACTCCGATACTCTCTGAATGACTCCGATACTCTCTGAATGACTCCGATACTCTCTGAATAACTCCGATACTCTCTGAATGACTCCGATACTCTCTGTGAACAAGAAAAGTAAGAACGTAAGGTAAACCTCCCACTGACGTCATCCAAATGTTTACACACGTTTTCAACTCCCTGAAGAACTGAAGCACGCGGTGGAGTTGAGGAACATCTCAAATTAACTCCCCCTCCCTCGTGTAAAAGACGAGACAAGTTTTTTTTTCTTCAAACTATCAATTTGAAAACATAAATAAAAAATATTTTAAACTTATTCCACCGTAAAGTCTGTACGTCAAATGAATTACGTTAAACCGCAGTTTGTAACCATAACAACTTTTTGGTTAGTTTAAAATAGGTATACAAAAACAAGAGTAAACACATGGAGGGTGAACACATTCCAAAGATTTGGTATCGTTAATACTGGTGGGACAGTAACGATAACTTCCCAACAAGTCACGTTTAAACCACCAACAAGGTATTGTAGGATACGTTACACTGTTGCATTACGTCTGATGGTATTGTGGGATACGTTACACTGTTGCATTATGTCTGATGGTATTGTAGGATACGTTACACTCTTGTATTACGTCTGATGGTATTGTGGGCTACGTTACACTGTTGCACTAGGTATGATGGTATTGTAGGATACGTTACACTGTTGTATTAGGTATGATGGTATTGTGGGATACGTTACACTGTTGCATTACGTCTGATGGTATTGTAGGATACGTTACACTCTTGTATTACGTCTGATGGTATTGTGGGATACGTTACACTGTTGCATTACGTCTGATGGTATTGTAGGATACGTTACACTCTTGTATTACGTCTGATGGTATTGTGGGCTACGTTACACTGTTGCACTAGGTATGATGGTATTGTAGGATACGTTACACTGTTGTATGGTATTGTGGGATACGTTACACTGTTGCATTACGTCTGATGGTATTGTGGGCTACGTTACACTGTTGTATTAGGTCTGATGGTATTGTGGGATACGTTACACTGTTGTATTAGGTCTGATGGTTTGTAGGATATGTTACACTGTTGCACTAGGTCTGATGGTATTGTGGGATACGTTACACTGTTGTATTAGGTCTGATGTTATTGTGGGATACGTTACACTATTGTATTAGGTCTGATGGTATTGTGGGATACGTTACACTCTTGTTTTAGGTCTGATGGTATTGTGGGATACGTTACACTGTTGTATAAGGTCTGATGGTATTGTGGGATACGTTACACTGTTGTATTAGGTCTGATGGTATTGTAGGATATGTTACACTGTTGTATTAGGTCTGATGGCATTGTGGGATACGTTACACTGTTGTATTAGGTCTGATGGTATTGTGGGATACGTTACACTGTTGTATTAGGTCTGATGGTATTGTGGGATACGTTACACTGTGTTATTAGGTCTGATGGTATTGTGGGATACGTTACACTGTTGCACTAGGTCTGATGGTATTGTGGGATACGTTACACTGTTGTATTACGTCTGATGGTATTGTGGGATACGTTACACTGTTGCACTAGGTCTGATGGTATTGTAGGATATGTTACACTGTTGCACTAGGTCTGATGGTATTGTGGGATACGTTACACTGTTGTATTAGGTCTGATGGTATTGTGGGATACGTTACACTGTTGTATTAGGTCTGATGGTATTGTAGGATATGTTACACTGTTGTATTAGGACTGATGGTATTGTGGGATACGTTACACTGTTGCACTAGGTCTGATGGTATTGTGGGATACGTTACACTGTTGTATTACGTCTGATGGTATTGTGGGATACGTTACACTGTTGTATAAGGTCTGATGTTATTGTGGGATACGTTACACTGTTGTATTAGGTCTGATGGTATTGTGGGATACGTTACACTATTGTATTAGGTCTGATGGTATTGTGGGATACGTTACACTCTTGTATTAGGTCTGATGGTATTGTGGGATACGTTACACAGGTGTATAAGGTCTGATGGTATTGTGGGATACGTTACACTGTTGTATTAGGTCTGATGGTATTGTGGGATACGTTACACTGTTATATTAGGTCTGATGGTATTGTGGGATACGTTACACTGTTTTATTATGTCTGATGCATTACGGCTCATCATGATCAGTTCATTCTTCAATAAACTAAAGCTACAATGTACGATGACATGTTATAGGTGTTTCTGAAGCTACAGTGTATGATGACATGTTAGTTTATATGTGTTTCTGAAGCTACAGTGTATGATGACATGTTAGTTTATAGATGTTTCTGAAGCTACAGTGTATGATGACATGTTAGTTTATAGGTGTTTCTGAAGCTACAGTGTATGATGACATGTAGTTTATAGATGTTTCTGAGGCTACAGTGTACGATGACATGTTAGTTTATAGGTGTTTCTGAAGCTACAGTGTATGATGACATGTTAGTTTATAGGTGTTTCTGAAGCTACAGTGTATGATGACATGTTAGTTTATAGGTGTTTCTGTAGCTACAGTGTATGATGACATGTTAGTTTATAGGTGTTTCTGAAGCTACAGTGTATGATGACATGTTAGTTTATAGGTGTTTCTGAAGCTACAGTGTATGATGACATGTTAGTTTATAGGTGTTTCTGAAGCTACAGTGTATGATGACATGTTAGTTTATAGGTGTTTCTGAAGCTACAGTGTATGATGACATGTTATTTATAGACATTCTGAAGCTACAGTGTATGATGACATGTTAGTTTATAGGTGTTTCTGAAGCTACAGTGTATGATGACATGTTAGTTTATAGACATTCTGAAGCTACAGTGTATGATGACATGTTAGTTTATAGGTGTTTCTGAAGCTACAGTGTATGATGACATGTTAGTTTATAGGTGTTTCTGAAGCTACAGTGTATGATGACATGTTAGTTTATAGGTGTTTCTGAAGCTACAGTGTATGATGACATGTTAGTTTATAGACATTCTGAAGCTACAGTGTATGATGACATGTTAGTTTATAGACATTCTGAAGCTACAGTGTATGATGACATGTTAGTTTATAGACATTCTGAAGCTACAGTGTATGATGACATGTTAGTTTATAGGTGTTTCTGAAGCTACAATGTACGATGACATGTTAGTTTATAGGTGTTTATTTTTCAGATATAGATAATATGTTCTTGATTGATAATACAAAATTCAATAAATTATTAGTAATTACCAGACCGTTTCTTAAATATACATGCAACCCTGCAAACGAACAACCTTCCCATTAGAGCAAACATCTCAACAAACAAACATCTCAACAAACAAACGATTCAACAAACAAACATCTCAACAAACAAACATCTCAACAAACAAACATCTCAACAAACAAACATCTCAACAAAAAAACAATTCAACAAACAAACATCTCAACAAACAAACATCTCAACAAACAAACATCTCAACAAACAAACATCTCAACAAAAAACAATTCAACAAACAAACATCTCAACAAACAAACATCTCAACAAACAAACAATTCAACAAACAAACATCTCAACAAACAAACAATTCAACAAACAAACAATTCAACAAACAAACATTTCAACAGCCATTCCAACGAACAACGCCCACTACAAACGCCACCACTTTTATGTTTCTATAAGTAAAACCATTTTACATATGTACATTTAAATGGCGTCTTCGCCTCAACATTTCTCTTCTCATGAACACAAGCAATGTCGCTTTAACTTTGTGGTCTGGTATTCGCGTTGTTTTTGTGCTGGTTAACGAGGTGTATTAATGATTACTGGCATGTTGTCATTTTGTCTTATTTGTTTTACTTGCAATTGTTTGAATAGATGAGAGAATGTTTTGTTTACTCAGTTATCAAATTTTAAATATTTATGGATGGTCGGCTGGCCATTAAATGATGTTTGAGGCCATTTATAAATGCTGCTTTAAATACAAGCAAATGTTTTGTTTCTGTTCTTAAGTAATAATATTATTTTATAACGGAACAGCAGGCTAGCCTTGACCATTGTGATAGAACTGCAGGCTAGTCTTGACCAGTGTGATAGAACGGGCTAAAGCCAGGGGTCCCCGATGATTTAAGGGCCCCCAAATTAACTATATTTTATAATAAAGTTGGACAAATGTTTGCATGAATCCCTGAAAATATCATAAATTAAATACATTATTAAAATTGTATCAATTAATCTGATCGCTTTTCGGACCTGATAGTCTTAGTAATCGAAAAACCTAATTTGATAGGCTAAATTACAGAAAATATCAAAGAATATTATTTATATTTTTTTAATTTTCAACTACCGTCAAGCTCTCCTGGCCGCGTGGAAGTGTGTAGGCTTGCGGTGCAAACGATGTCGGATCGATTCTCAGTGTGGGGGGGGGGTGAATTTTTTTTAATTTGCCTTTTTTAATTTTTTAAATTTTAAATTTACACTCAATTTTAGAATACCAGGAAACAGTTATTTCTTCATGTTTGTTTGTTTTTGTTCATGAATAATTTGTTTGTCTTGGAAGGCAGATCCCGTAGTACAAAGTATGAGCAATGAACCAATGGACTATTTAGTTACAAGTTACAGTCTTATATTAGCTGCAAGCTAATATCTTATTTAAAGGGACGCCGACTGGATAGGGCCCCAGTTTGATTTGCAGCAGGGGCCCCGTGCAGTCTTAATCCTCCCCTGCATTGCCGTTCGGGTAATGCTAGATTCTTGGCCGTTTTCTTAACTTCAGAGTTTTATTCCACTAATATTCTCCTAAATAACTTGTCTTTTTCTACTTACTTTTTAAAGCATTTTAAGAAAGACTTTTTTGCCGCCTAAAAAGAAAAGATATCGTGTGGCTCATTTCCTGTGTGTCTACTGACAGCCCCAAAAACAACATTCTCTCAGGAGTATTGCACCTCCTCTAAGTTGTGTTAGCCATATTGTTGTGACGTCGACAGTGTGGCCGAGCGTTCATGGACGGAAGGAATGCACACAACGGAAGTGATCTGGGAGTTGTGTTAGCCATCTTGTTATGACGTCGACAGTGTGACCGAGCGTTCAGGGACGGAAGGAATGCACACAACGGAAGTGATCTGGGATACACGGGTGAAGAAACCATGTCTGAGGAACCTAGACTCCCTCTGTGACCTAGTTATAGAACTGCTCAGCACCTGGTGACACCCACAAACATTTAGATTAACCAGTTATAAGTTTTGAACATGATTGATTAAAAAAATTTATAAGAGGTCTGAACTAGATTAGCCAATTATAGAAGTTTTTAAAGTGATTAACCAATAATAAAAGTTTGGAAATGGATTAACTCTTTATAAGAGGTTTCATTTGGATAAAAAATTTGAAGAGTTTTGAACTGGATTAACCACTTATAAGAAGTTGAAACTATATTAACTAATTATACCCTCACTACGTATATTGGATTATACGTACTAATGTTGTGACGCTGTAATGTTACTACGTGATTGAAAGCATTGAAAATATTAGTATGTATAATCCAATGACATAACAGAATAACTCAGGCTCAATTCTCTTCTCTATAATACAACTAATATAACACTCTCTCGACCTACTCTACTTGCTACCCCCCTACCACCACCACCACACAGTATATAGTCGCCCACAGCCCACCACCACACAGTATATAGTCCCACCCACAGCCCACCACCACACAGTATATAGTCCAACCCACAGCCCACCACCACACAGTATATAGTCCCACCCACAGCCCACCACCACACAGTATATAGTCCAACCCACAGACCACCACCACACAGTATATAGTCCCACCCACAGCCCACCACCACACAGTATATAGTCCAACCCACAGCCCACCACCACACAGTATATAGTCCCACCCACAGCCCACCACCACACAGTATATAGTCCCACCCACAGCCCACCACCACACAGTATATAGTCCAACCCACAGCCCACCACCACACAGTATATAGTCCCACCCACAGCCCACCACCACACAGTATATAGTCCAACCCACAGCCCACCACCACACAGTATATAGTCGCCCACAGCCCACCACCACACAGTATATAGTCGCCCACAGCCCACCACCACACAGTATATAGTCGCCCACAGCCCACCACCACACAGTATATAGTCGCCCACAGCCCACCACCACACAGTATATAGTCGCCCACAGCCCACCACCACACAGTATATAGTCCAACCCACAGCCCACAACCACACAGTATATAGTCCCACCCACAGCACACCACCACACAGTATATAGTCGCCCACAGCCCACCACCACACATTATATAGTCGCCCACAGCCCACCACCACACAGTATATAGTCCAACCCACAGCCCACCACCACACATTATATAGTCCAACCCACAGCCCACCACCACACATTATATAGTCCAACCCACAGCCCATGACCACACAGTATATAGTCGCCCACAGCCCACCACCACACATTATATAGTCCAACCCACAGCCCACCACCACATAGTATATAGTCGCCCACAGCCCACCACCACACATTATATAGTCCAACCCACAGCCCACCACCACACATTATATAGTCCCACCCACAGCCCACCACCACACATTATATAGTCCAACCCACAGCCCACCACCACACAGTATAAAGTCCAACCCACAGCCCATGACCACACAGTATATAGTCCCAACCACAGCCCACTACCACACAGTATATAGTCCCACCCACATCCCACCACCACACAGTATATAGTCCCACCCACAGCCCATGACCATACAGTATATAGTCCCACCCACAGCCCATGACCATACAGTATATAGTCCCACCCACAGCCCACCACCACATAGTATATAGTCCCACCCACAGCCCATGACCATACAGTATATAGTCCCAACCACAGCCCATGACCATTCAGTATATAGTCCCACCCACAGCCCATGACCATTCAGTATATAGTCCCACCCACAGCCCATGACCATACAGTATATAGTCCCACCCACAGCCCACCACCATACAGTATATAGTCCCACCCACAGCCCACCACCACACAGTATATAGTCTCACCCACAGCCCACCACCACATAGTATATAGTCCCACCCACAGCCCACTACCACATAGAATATAGTCCCACCCACAGCCCACCACCACACAGTATATAGTCCCACCCACAGCCCACCACCACATAGTATATAGTCCCACCCACAGCCCACCACCACACAGTTTATAGTCCCACCCACAGCCCACCACCACATAGTAAATAGTCCCACCACAGCCCATGACCACACAGTATATAGTCCCACCAACAGCCCACCACCACACAGTATATAGTCCCACCCACAGCCCACCACCACACAGTATATAGTCCCAATCACAGCCCACACCGCACAGTATATAGTCCCACCAACAGCCCACCACCACACAGTATATAGTCCCACCCACAGCCCACCACCACACAGTATATAGTCCCACCCACAGCCCACCACCACACAGTATATAGTCCCACGCACAGCCCATGACCATACAGTATATAGCCCCACCCACAGCCCACCACCATACAGTATATAGTCCCACCCACAGCCCACCACCATACAGTATATAGTCCCACCCACAGCCCACCACCATACAGTATATAGTCCCACCCACAGCCCACCACCACACAGAGTTTAGTCCCACCCACAGCCCACCACCACACAGTATATAGTCCCACCCACAGCCCACCGCCACACAGTATATAATCCCACCCACAGCCCACCACCATACAGTATATAGTCCCACCCACAGCCCACCACCATACAGTATATAGTCCCACCCACAGGCCACCCCCATACAGTATATAGTCCCACCCACAGCCCACCACCACACAGTATATAGTCCCACCCACAGCCCACCACCACACAGTATATAGTCCCACCCACAGCCCACCACCACACAGTATATAGTCCCACCCACAGCCCACCACCACACAGTATATAGTCCCACCCACAGCCCACCACCACACAGTATATAGTCCCACCCAAAGCCCACCACCACATAGTATATAGTCCCACCAACAGCCCATCACCACACAGTATATAGTCCCACCCACAGCCCACCACCACACAGTATATAGTCCCAACCACAGCCCACCACCACACAGTATATAGTCCCACCCACAGCCCACCACCTAATAGTATATAGTCCCACCCACAGCCCACCACCACACAGTATATAGTCCCACCCACAGCCCACCAACACCTCATATACTGAACTCATTTCATCAACATTTAACAACAGTGGTTCTCATACCCTAGACCAGCTCTA
>CALYLW010000666.1:166599-231063 GCA_944989445.1 Ampullaceana balthica
GTTTTTGCTGTTTTTGTTGTTGTTGTTGTCCACATCCCTTGTCCTGCGACGACAATGTCATGCAAACGCTTCAGCATAACAACTACCAAAACATAGCGTCCACGAACTTCACAGGTCACCCTACACTTATTCCCGTCCTTGGGCGGGCTTTGTTTCTAGTAATTAATAAAATTGTGTTATATCTATGTAATTATCATACATAAATTAAATTGTGTTATATCTATGTAATTATCATACATAAATTAAATTGTGTTATATCTATGTAATTATCATACATAAATTAAATTGTGTTATATCTATGTAATTATCATACATAAATTAAATTGTGTTATATCTATGTAATTATCATACATAAATTAAATTGTGTTATATCTATGTAATTATCATACATAAATTAAATTGTGTTATATCAATAAAACTGCGATACATAAATAAATTCTCATTGATCAATAAACTAACGATAGAGCAATAAAATTGTCAAAGATCAATAAACTTATCATAGATCAATACAATTGTCACAGATCAATACAATTGTCACAGATCAATACAATTGTCACAGATCAATACAATTGTCACAGATCAATACAATCTATGGTGGACGATGCCTTGTAGCTAGCTGCATAATGATCAAATGATGTAAATAAATGAGTATTTGTATCATTTATGTGTGTGTAAGGCTACCAACGTTGACGGACATAAGTTAGTTCCCCTTAGCTTCAGCTAAGTTAGCCTTACGACAATGATACGATCTATACCATTGCTAATGACTGCAACCCTTATTCGGGGAGGGGAGAGGGGAGGGGCCGAGTTAGAATGCAGTACCGATAGATTATAACTTACTTCCTTATCAAACGGCTTGACGGAATCTAACTTTTTTTAATTAACGTACAAGAGTTCTCCACCCTGCGACCACTGAAAAGTTAATTATTGAATGCCAGCATTTTGATATTATGACGTAACGGTAAAAATTGTTCCACAGTGGTTTCCTTGTCTTTGGTGTTACTGCTGCTCCTCCACGTCCAAAGGTTCTCACAATATAACACAATATTACCCCTGATTTGGGTGTTTTGGTGTTACAGCTGCTCCTCCACGTCCAAAGGTTCTCACAATATAACACAATATTACCCCTGATTTGGGTGTTTTGGTGTTACTGCTGCTCCTCCACGTCCAAAGGTTCTCACAATATAACACAATATTACCCCTGATTTGGGTGTTTTGGTGTTACTGCTGCTCCTCCACGTCCAAAGGTTCTCACAATATAACACAATATTACCCCTGATTTGGGTGCTATAACCAATTTAAAGAACAAATCTCATATACTTAAAGACGCACGTGGCGCACAAATCTTTTCTTTTTATTGGTCCTTCCAGTGGTGCGGGAGAAGAGATAACTTTGGTGTGTGACGTCAATTATGAACAGCCCCCGAGACATATACCATGAGAAATTGTAGGCCGCAATAAACTTCAAATAGAAGAAACATCTGAGATGTCAACTACAAAATAATATTTAAAAAAAAGTTTATATAAAAGCTATAATCAGCTTGTGTAACAAGGATTCCATAACCAATACTTGTGTGTGCATCCACAGACCACCGTTCACAATAAACATCCAGGATATACTGCGCTGCTGTTGAAAGTGAAGTTTTATTTTGTTTTAATTGTTTCAAAAAACTTCACTTCTTACCTGTAACTCCTTCTATACGCCAAGCTGTTCCCATTACGTGACATCGTTTGTTGAGTGGCGTCTTGTATACGCCAAGCTGTTCCCATTACGTGACATCGTTTGTTGAGTGTTGTATACGCCAAGCTGTTCCCATTACGTGACATCGTTTGTTGAGTGTTGTATATGCCAAGCTGTCCCCATTACGTGACATCGTTTGTTGAGTGTTGTATACGCCAAGCTGTTCCCATTACGTGACATCGTTTGTTGAGTGTTGTATACCCCAAGCTGTTCCCATTACGTGACATCGTTTGTTGAGTGTTGTATACGCCAAGCTGTTCCCATTACGTGACATCGTTTGTTGAGTGTTGTATATGCCAAGCTGTCCCCATTACGTGACATCGTTTGTTGAGTGTTGTATACGCCAAGCTGTTCCCATTACGTGACATCGTTTGTTGAGTGTTGTATACCCCAAGCTGTTCCCATTACGTGACATCGTTTGTTGAGTGTTGTATACGCCAAGCTGTTCCCATTACGTGACATCGTTTGTTGAGTGTTGTATACGCCAAGCTGTTCCCATTACGTGACATCGTTTGTTGAGTGTTGTATACGCCAAGCCGTTCCCATTACGTGACATCGTTTGTTGAATGTTGTCTTGTATACGCCAAGCCGTTCCCATTACGTGACATCGTTTGTTGAATGTTGTCTTGTATACGCCAAGCCGTTCCCATTACGTGACATCGTTTGTTGAATGTTGTCTTGTATACGCCAAGCTGTTCCCATTACGTGACATCGTTTGTTGAGTGCTGTCTTGTCTTTTAGCTCGCTGCCCCATTAGAGTAAATAACTGTGAATAGGGCACATGTGAAAGTTGCTGAGTATAAGAATGCATCTTTATGTTTATATATGTTGTTTGATAGATATTTGACTAATTTGTTCCCGACACTGTAGTTCTATATGCGGCTATCTACATGGACAATCTTCTTCTTCTTGTGTCAGGATGGCATTTAA
This sequence comes from Ampullaceana balthica, assembly GCA_944989445.1. Lineage (NCBI taxonomy): Eukaryota > Metazoa > Mollusca > Gastropoda > Lymnaeidae > Ampullaceana > Ampullaceana balthica. The sequence goes on from CALYLW010000666.1 coordinate 169,270, forward strand.
ATTCACAAAATAATTCGTTCCAAGATCAAAGTTCTGTTGACCTTCGTATAAATAAAATCTAATTTTGATCACCGAAATGCCAAATGATATATGCTTCTTTTCAAATTGCCTTGTTATGACGACGCACATATATATCTCCTTGTTATGACAACGCACATATATATGACCTTGTTATGACAACGCACATATATATAACCTTGTTATGACAACGCACATATATATGACCTTGTTATGACAACGCACATATATATGACCTTGTTATGGAACCAGAGACTGCGAGGTAACATCATAATGTGATCCACACCATTGACCGTATTCATATTCCATTTAACAGCCACACCATTGACCGTATTCATATAGCATGTAACAGCCACACCATTGACCGTATTCATATAGCATGTAACAACCACACCATTGACAGTATTCATATTCCATGTAACAGCCACACCATTGACCGTATTCATATTCCATGTTACAGCCACACCATTGACAGTATTCATATTCCATGTTACAGCCACACCATTGACCGTATTCATATTCCATGTTACAGCCACACCATTGACCGTATTCATATTCCATATTCCTTAGAGCCAAGTGCTGGCGGCCGCTGATTTGATTAAACATTATGGATTTTGAGAAGACCGCAGGCCATTCAATGAACGCCCTACAACCCAAGAAAGCCGCGCACACCATCGGTGCACACCACAAGTGCACTGCGTCTGAGGTGAAAGTTTGGGTAGTTTTAAACCTAAGCACGTTCCTCACTGTAGCAGGTGCTGACTGAACGTGTGTGTTATCAATACGGCGAACCAAAAAAAAACAAAAAAAGGAAACCCACCATTTTCTTCCAAGAGTGGGGAAAAACTTATATTGTTTTTACGTTTGAACCAACGTTCAGTGTTTCCTGCCTCTCCGGAGCACTCAGTACTTTTTGTGTGGGGAGTGGGGGAGGCCTACCTTTTAGTTCAAGGGTTCTTAAACGGATTGTCCCCCATGTGCGAGGTATTTGGTTTCAGAATGTGGCGTCGCAAGGGCTGCGGGGGTGGTTTTGTTAGGAAATGGTGGTTTTTTTCAGCGTTCTGTGGTTTTGTTTTTGAGGAAACGGCAAGGTGAAAAGCTTGATACGACCCAGGTGGCAAAGACCTTAGTTAAGACTGGGACAATAATATAAAACTTAGTGCATTATTTATGTATTGTGTTTGAGTAATTCTAGACATTCCATACCTATAACACGGTGCAATATTATCTCAATCAATTATATTTATTATATTATATTGCGTCATTAAAGGTCATCCCTAGATGTCACCAGCTATTGTTAATGACAGTAAAAAGTAAGCTGGAAACCTTTTAGTAAGAGACGTCTCTAGGGGGGGGGGTGCAGACCGCACCCGGTGAAAGCAATATTTAACATATGAATGTTCCAGTTATTTGGCACTGGCAGACTTGCAGGAAGTCTATGGGATAAGTCGTGAGGGGGTGACACCATGACACCATAACCTACCGCAGTGGGTGACACCATGACACCATGACCTACCGCAGTGGGTGACACCATGACACTATGACCTACCGCAGTGGGTGACACCATGACACCATGACCTACCACAATGGGTGACACCATGACACCATGACCTACCGCAGTGGTTGACACCATGACACCATGAACTACCGCAGTGGGTGACACCATGACACCATGACCTACCTCAATGTGTGACACCATGACACCATGACCTACCACAATGGGTGACACCATGGTCTACCTCAATGGGTGACACCATGACCTATCGCAATGGGTGACACCATGACCTACCGCAGTGGGTGACACCATGACACCATGACCTACCTCAATGGGTGACACCATGACCTACCGCAATGTGTGACACCATGAAACCATGACCTACCGCAATTGGTGACACCATGACCTACCGCAATGGGTGACACCATGACACCAGAAGCTACCGAAATGGGTGACACCATGAGCTACCACAACGGGTGACACCATGACACCATGACCTACCGCAATGGGTGACACCATGACACCACGAGCTACCGCAATGGTTTACACCATGACACCATGAGCTACCGCAATGTGTGACACCATGACCTACCGCAATGGGTGACACCATGACACCCTGACTTACCGCAATGGGTGACACCATGACCTACCGCAATGGGTGACACCAAGACACCATGACCTACCGCAATGGGTGACACCATGACTCCATGACCTACCGCAATGGATGACACCATGACTCCATGACCTACCACAATGGGTGACACCATGACAACATGACCTAACACAATGGGTGACACCATGACCTACCGCAATGGGTGACACCATGACATCATGACCTACCGCAATGGGTGACACCATGACAACATGACCTACCGCAATGGGTGACACCATGACCTACCGCAATGGGTGACACCCTGATCTACCACAATGGGTTACACCAAGCCTAGTGGCGCCTCTGCTTATAGGTGCGAAGTGCAACGTTGTAACTATTGTTACTATTGTAATTATTGTAACTGTTGTAACTACATGTATTGTAACTAATTATTTATTCTAAACATCTTACAGGCGACATTATTTTTTGAGAACGCCTGTATTATACGAGTGGTTTGGGCAAGTATTTCTTGCTATCTACATCAGCATGTGGAGGTCAATACAAATGTGTCAATACAAATGTGTCAATACAAATGTGTCAATACAAATGTGTCAATACAAATGTGCCAATACAAATGTGTCAATACAAATGTGTCAATACAAATGTGTCAATACAAATGTGTCATTACAAATGTGTAAATACAAATGTGCCAATACAAATGTGTCAATACAAATGTGTCAATACAAATGTGTCAATACAAATGTGTCAATACAAATGTGTCAATATAAATGTGTCAATACAAATGTGTCAATACAAATGTGTCAATACAAATGTGTCAATACAAATGTGTCAATACAAATGTGCCAATACAAATGTGTCAATACAAATGTGTCAATACAAATGTGTCAATACAAATGTGTCAATACAAATGTGTCAATATAAATGTGTCATTACAAATGTGTAAATACAAATATGTCAATACAAATGTGTCAATACAAATGGGTCAATATAAATGTGTCAATACAAATGTGTCAATACAAATGTGTCAATACAAATGTGTCAATACAAATGTGTCAATACAAATATGTTTCAATTTGTAACAGGTGCTGAAGTAAATAATTTCATTATAAATTGATGTCAATATAAGAATTGTGACTTATACCCAAAAGATGGCGGATATCTCTTTAATCTTTAATTGAGGTTACTCACAAGTGTTTTATTGAGGTTACTCACAAGTGTTACATTGAGGTTACTCAAAAGTGTTACATTGATGTTACTTACAAGTGTTACATTGAGGTTACTTACAAGTGTTACATTGAGGTTACTCAAAAGTGTTACATTGATGTTACTTACAAGTGTTACATTGATGTTACTTACAAGTGTTACATTGAGGTTACTTACAAGTGTTACATTGAGGTTACTCACAAGTGTTACATTGAGGTTACTCACAAGTGTTTCACATGACCACAATGTCACAAATCCCATAGATTACATTCAATTATCTTGAAACAAAAGACAACAAAATATTGTCCACTCATATCGAATGCTATCTTAAAATGAGTTGTAACACTATCCTATCCCATAAAGAAACTATAATTACAAGAGGAAAGTACAACATATTAGTACAGCACTATGAAAATGCCATGTGTAATGTGTATAGAAGCGATGCCATGTGCAATGTGTATAGAAGCGATGCCATGTGTAATGTGTATAGAAGCGATGTCATGTGTAATGTGTATAGAAGCGATGCCATGTGTAATGTGTATAGAAGCGATGCCATGTGTAATGTGTATAGAAGCGATGCCATGTGTAATGTGTATAGAAGCGATGCCATGTGTAATGTGTATAGAAGCGATGCCATGTGTAATGTGTATAGAAGCGATGCCATGTGTAATGTGTATAGAAGCGATGCCATGTGTAATGTGTATAGAAGCGATGCCATGTGTCATGTGTATAGAAGCGTTATAAACCCGCTATCTGTCATTCTGATGCCAGCACAGATCGCTCTTAAATTTCATCTTTCATAAAACCTTCTTTGTTGAAACAAATCGGCAGCCAAGTAACACATCTCGTTTATAAATCTCCCATTCTCTCAAAGACCACGGGCTGGGCATAAAGTCTTTGCCATAATAACTTCTAGGTTTATGTCGGGAAACTGAGGCCAGGCTACGCCGTAACTCTAGCTACCCCACCTTGAAACGCCCACGATCTATTTTATCAGCTTATCATTGCAGATATCATTCCGATGTTTATCCTTATCGTCTAGCAGGTGCAAGGTCGCTTTGAACCTTTAGACAGCTCGCACTATCACGCATCGCATCTATTCGGTGTGCATGTGCATTATTTCTGGTCACGCGTTTGAGACCTGTCATGATGAACGCACGTTCTCACAACCCTACGCACCTGTCCACACCAGTGCGCGGTGTAGCTAATGCTGAACCCATATGGGGTGGTAATCGGAAAAGCATGTAGGTTCAAAAGTGCGCAAGACTTGATGCATTAATAACTCACCCACTGATTTTTATAGCAGCACCATGAGAAGTAAGCGATTGTAAAAATCTATATCTAATGATCAACTGTGGTTTAACTTGTTACCAAGAGAGTGACGTTTTAAAACTTGGTGACTGAACCATACAAAAATTAAATAATTAATCTGCGTGCAATCAAATTAAATACACGGCCAGGGTTATGAAGATATTATTAAAATGAAATTACAAAATAAAATAAAATAAATATAAAAAAAAATAAAATAAAAAAAAACTTTAAAGCTGAAAATTTAATTAAAATCCTACCTGTATGACTGACTGACACAATAATGAACTTGACTGTATGACTGACTGACACAATGACTGACTGACACAATGACTGACTGACACAATGACTGACTGACACAGTGATTAACTTGACTGTATGACTGACTGACATAATGACTGACTGACACAATGACTGACTGACACAATAATGAACTTGACTGTATGACTGACTGACACAATGACTGTCTGACACAATGACTGACTGACACAATGACTGACTGACACAATGACTGACTGACACAATGACTGACTGACACAATGACTGACTGACACAATGACTGACTGACACAATGACTGACTGAAACAATGACTGACTGACACAATGACTGACTGACACAATGACTGTCTGACACAATGACTGACTGACACAATGACTGACTGACACAATAATGAACTTGACTGTATGACTGACTGACACAATGACTGACTGACACAATAATGAACTTGACTGTATGACTGACTGACACAATGACTGACTGACACAATGAATGACTGACACAATGACTGACTGACACAATGAATGACTGACACAATGACTGACTGACACAATGACTGACTGACACAATGACTGACTGACACAATGACTGACTGACACAATGACTGACTGACACAATGACTGACTGACACAATGACTGACTGACACAATGACTGACTGACACAATGACTGACTGACACAATGAATGACTGACACAATGACTGACTGACACAATGACTGAATGACACAATGACTGACTGACACAATGACTGACTGACACAATGACTGACTGACACAATGACTGACTGACTGACACAATGACTGACTGACACAATGACTGACTGACACAATGACTGACTGACACAATGACTGACTGACACAATGACTGACTGACTGACACAATGACTGACTGACACAATGATGAACTTTAAGCCAAGAAACGTGTTTACATCGAAGTAATAACGTCTGTTCCAATTTACCAACACAATACGTGTGATCTAATGCAGTGGTTCTCAACTTTTATGGGCAACTATATTACATTCTTCGATATGATCTAGAGCAGTGCTTCTCAAAGTGGTGGTCCGCCGACCAGTGAATTTATCAAGAAATTAAAAAGAAATATAATTATAATCTTAAAATTTTCCTTAATTTTGAGAACCAATCAGATAATGTATAACATTGCCAACCCGCGCCGTTTGATATCAATATATTATTATATTATATTATATTATATTATATTTTATTATAGTATATTATATTATATTATATTATATTATATTATATTATATTATATTATATTATATTATATTATATTATATTATATTATATTATATTATATTATATTATATTATATTATATTATAAGGATGACTTGAAGTAAGAGTATTTCTGTTCTACTTCATTAACAACTAATACAACTAGTTATACAGCTAGTTATACTGATAGTTATACAGCTAGTAATACTGATCGTTATACTGCTAGTAATACTGCTTGTCACATCTGATTAACATAATTTTGTGACGTAAGGTCACATGTATGGTGGACGCGGGAAGAAAGGAGCATTTCTATTGGTTGAAAGTGTTGGGCGAACAGTTGTGTGTAGACTTCCGACAGGGAAGCATTGATGGTGAATAGCTCAAGATTTCCACGTTATATTACCTCAAATGATTCTTATGTGTACAATATATATGTATATTAAAGTTGTTTTGGATAAACTAATTCTTCAGTGAATTATTGTGCCCTAAGAAGTAATATTGTAACAGTTAATACATAGTTACATTGGTGTCGAAGTAAAAGTTCCATGTGAACACTGTACAAGAGATTTCAAGAAAGACTTGAAAGAGGTTTCGTGGAAATAAGTATTGGATATTTCCAAAAAAGGAAAGTATTCTTTAAAATAAGAAATAATAACAGCTATAGTATTTTTTGAATATTCAAGTTCGTAAGAAGCTGTGGTTCAATGAAAATACAAGAAGATTTCAAAATGGCGGCATAAACGGCAGATATCCGCAGTGTATAAAACTGGATCAGACTAGTTGGTTCTACGTCACATTCGATGACAGTACAAGCATACTACACAGTACTGGAATCTGGGTCGTGTAGGCTTACTGAATGGTGACACACGGTGAACATATATAGGTCGTGACGTCAACAGGCTTAATGCTAGTTGATTCCAGGAAATATTAGTAATAGTAAACATAACATCGAACCGAGAAGCTATGGACCATGGACTATTCAATGTGTTGGTGTGAATTATAAATAAAGAAACGGAATTTTTATCCATTCATTGTGTGAAGAGTTTGATTATCACAATTTTGGATTAATGGAATGAACTAAATTGTTTAAAAACTACTCGAAAATTGAAATTTTAACCAAGTGACTTTTATTCAAAACGATCGGACCATTTAATATATCTTGTCAATCTGAGGGAGCGTATATATAAAGTATACTAAAGATCCCGTGTGAGGGTTCTTTTTGTTGTCTCATCTTGCCAATAACTAGATTTTATGGTTTAGACGTGTCACTCATTTGAACTTAACATTTTTGAATTCAAGATTTTTCATTTGGACGATTTATAACTTTATCAATATATATACATACATTCCTTACCGAATTGCTAGATTCATATTATTCAATCAAACAAAACATGGATTACTACGAAAGATTCACCGCCATAGCTAAAGAGATCGGACTAAAGGGAAAAGAAATGAGAGATTTCATTGAAGAAAAAGTAAATCAAGAATTAGCTGAAGAGAAAGAGAAGCTAAGAATAACTAAAGAAAAAGAAAATCAAAGAATAGCTGAAGAAAAAGAACAGCGAAGAAAAGCTGAAGAAAAAGAAAATCAAAGAGAAGCTGAAGAAAAAGCAAGAATTGCTGAAGAAAAAGCAAAAATTGCTGAAGAAAAAGAGATGCAAAGACTCATAGTAAAAAGAGAAATTGAACAACTTGCAGTCGATAAGTTAAAATTACAAAAGGAGCGAGACAGTAGTGGCCACAATCCTGGTGATGAAACAAATAGAAGGTCAGCACCAAGGGATACTATCAAAGTAAGAAAATATGATAGCCAAAAAGAAAAAATGGATGTTTATCTGGATTATTTCGAATCCATAATGGCTATGAAAGGCTATAATGAAGAAGATTGGCCAGCACAACTGATGACTCAATTAACTGGAGAAGCATTTGAAGCTTATAACAGTATAGCCAAAGAAGACAAAAGCATATATAAGAATGTCAAAAAGGCACTTCTATGTCATTTTGGAAAGTCAGAAAATGATTATAGAAGAGAATTTCATGAAATGAGAATCAAGATGGACAAAGATCCACAGATCATAGTACATGAAGCACAAGTCAAACTAACAAAATGGCTGGAACTGACAGCAATAGATACGAGCAATCCAAAGGCCATAATAGACATGGTGTTAATTGACAAGTTTTTAGAAAATGCAACACCAACCCTATTCACATATTTGACTGACAAGAAAGTTCGTACTCAAGCAGAGCTAACAAATGCATTACGAACATTCAAAGACTCTCATCCGAATGTGGAAATGGATAAGAGACAAGACATATTTGCAGCAATACAAATTAAAAGTCAAGAAAAAAGGCAAGGTATGAGAAACCAGAGTCTGCCAAACCAAGGTAACAGACAAACTATTTGTTGGTACTGTAACAAGCCAGGACATATGGCGAAGCAGTGTTACCACAATAAAGGACAACCAATTAGGGTGTCACCTAATGGCAGCCCTATAAGAAAGAAAACAGAAGAAAGGTCAAGACAAGGTCATTTTGAAAGCAAAGGTAGAAGATCATGGAGAGGCAGATACAATCATGACTCCAGATACAGAAATCGTGATCAGCCCTGGAGAAGGAATGACTACCAAGAGGGAGATAATAAAGGAAAAATGAAACTAGAAGAATCACAATCTAGTAGTACTGTGGCCACTATCAAGGATCATGGCACACTGAAATGTTACCCAGTGTACATCAATGATCGAAAGTGTATGTGTCTTCGTGACACTGGATGCACAACAATTGTAGTCCGTGATAAGATGGTGAAAGAAGAAGAATATGATGGGAAAAAAGACACACTGATAATGGCTGATGGCACAAAGAGAGAGTGTCCAACTGCAATTTTCACCATCAACTCACCCTGGTTTCATGGTAAAGTTAGAGCCAGAGTTTTACAAGACGCCATTTGTGATCTTATTATAGGGAACATTGAAGGTGTGGTGGACAATACTGATGAAGTATACAAGGCCTGGCATGACAACAACCATCAAGTATGTGCTACTGTACAAACAAGAGCCACCACAAAAAGAAAAGAGATCACAGACATTGAAGTTGATGAGAAACTTGAAATAGGAAGCCAACTGATGTCCAAACAAGAGTTCAAACAACTACAAGAAGAAGACAATACAATCAGAGAAATAAAAATGAAACTTATCAAAGACAATGAAACAGGCCACAACAAAAATTACAAGCTAGATAAAGGCATATTAATAAACATTGCACAGGAAGGTACGTGCAAAAGAGTGGTTCTTCCCAAAAAGTTACAGGAAACCATTATCAAAATGACACATGACAGTCCTTTAGGTGGACATATGGGCGCCAAGAAAACAATTACTACAATAGCAGAAAACTTTTACTGGCCTAAAATGGCAAGGCAGATAAAAGAATACATCAAGGCATGTACAGTGTGTCTACGACATAATCCCAAAGATGGGAGGCACACAGCACCCATACAATCATCTGACAAGGCAAACTTTTTATTCGAGAAAATCGCTATAGACCTGATAGGACCATTCAAAAAGATGTCAAAGAAGAAACATATGTATGCTCTAACCATAGTGGACATAGCCACCAGATGGGGTGAAGCTATCCCACTGAAGCGAATAGATGCAGAAAATATATGCAACGCATTACTCAATGTTTTTAGCAGATATGGTTTCCCTCAAACACTTCTGTCGGACAATGGCAGACAATTCAAGGGTCAGATGACACAAGCCATTATGAAAATGTTAAACAATACACAAGTACACAGCACAGTGTACCATCCACAGTCAAATGGAGTGATTGAAAGACTAAACAAAACCATCAAGAATATGCTATTAAAGGTGACAGTGGACCATGAGGACAGATGGCATGAATATTTACCCTTAATACTGTTTGCATACAACAGCAGCAAACATGAAAGCACTGGCTTTAGTCCTTTTGAGTTAATGTTTGGCCAAAACGCTACAAGTCCCTTAAAGAATTTCAAAGAAAGGCTTATAAGTAAACAAGATGCCATACAGGACAGATATCAGCTGATGTCAGACACTAGAGATAAAATACTTTACAGTATTGAAGCAGCAAAGCAAAGACTAATCAAGCAAAGTACAAGACACAGAGAAATCAAAAATAGACACAGACATTTGAGAACATTTGAGCCTGAACAACAAGTCCTGGCATGCTTACCAAACACAAAGAATGAAATCACATGGGAAGGTCCATACAAAATTGAAGAGAAACTTAGTGATGTCACATATAGTGTCAATATCAAAGGACATGTGAAAAAATTACATATTGACAAACTAAGAACATATGATGACAATAAAGAAGGAAAGCAAACTGTTAATGTCATCATCAAGGTAAATGATGAAAATGACAATGCAATGAAAATGAACAGTCTTGACAGTGAAAAAATATCATCTGACATACCAGATAATATGAAACACAGAGTGATCAAAATTTTTCAAAAATACAAAGGTGTCATAACAAAAGAAACAGGCAACACAAAAACTGTGACTCACAAGATACAAGTTTTGGAACATGAACCCTTCAAGACCAAAGTATACCCTATTCCAATGGCACATAGAGACACAGTAAGGCAAGAAATTGACTACCTACTTAAAGAAAACAAAATAAGAAAAGCAGTTGAAGCTAACTATACCTCACCAACTGTCATAGTAAAAAAGAAGAATGGAAAGATTCGACTGTGCTGTGACTACAGACAGTTGAATAATATTACAAAATTGGACCATGAACCTATTGGAGACCCAAGAGACATTATAGACATAATTGGTACTTCCAGAATATTCACTACATTTGACTTAAACAGAGGTTTTTGGCAGATTAACATGGATCCTGATTCTATAAAATACACTGCATTCATAGCCATGGATGAGGTGTATGAATGGTTAGTAATGCCATTTGGACTGGTCAACAGTACGGCCACTTTTAGCAGATTTATGAAAGTGATGCTAAAAGGAATTCCAAATGTGGTACATTATGTCGACGATATATGCATCCACACTAAAGATTGGGAATCACATATCCATACACTTGAAGCTGTACTGGATAGACTCAAGAAACATAATGTGACAATCTCACCAGAAAAGATCAACATTGGAAAGAAGTATATAGATTTTTTGGGATACAGAATAGGAGGCGGTGCAGTCACTCCCACTGAAGAAAATGAAAACAAGATATTTAATCTGTCTGTCCCAAAATCTAAAAAACAAGTGCAAGCCCTGCTGGGACTATGTAACTTTTACAGACCTTTTATTGCAAATTATGCAGAAATAGTTCATCCACTAACACAAGTTACAAAAACCAAAGATATTAGAAAATTTCAATTTCCAGGAGATTGCCTCGACGCATTAGAGAACATTCAAGAGGCATTCAGGAAGAAACCCATCTTAGTTACACCTCAATGGGACAAACCTTTCATTGTTTCTACCGATGCATCGTCCATTGCATTAGGAGCGTGCCTCATGCAAGAACATGATGGTATCCTACATCCTATACAGTATCTTAGCAGAAACTTGACCAAAACAGAGTGTAACTACAGCACCATATAGAGAGAATGTCTAGCCATAGTGTGGGCTCTACAAAAACTTCAAAAATACCTTCTAGGTAGAACATTCACTCTTCTAACAGACCACAAACCACTTGTGGCATTCAACAAGAAGAAGATCAGCAACGCCAAAGTGAATCGTTGGGCTATGCTATTAGCCGACTACAAATTTGACATTAAACCTGTGAAGGGAAAGGACAATGTGGTTGCAGACATATTAAGAAGAATGACAATAAATAAAGACACTCTGTGAACTCCTAACTGATAAAACCAGAGGATTTTAAAAAGACATTCTGTGAATTACTAAATGATAAAATAAGAGACTGTTTTAACATTAGTCTGTGAATTCCTAAAGGATACAAACAGAGACTGTAGTTATATTAATATTTTTTTATTTGTTGAACAATGGACAAGGAACAGTGTTTGAATTCCATTGGATTATTAGTTAATTTTAATAATATTGAGTGTTTAAATATTTTAGTTACACAAAATTACAGATGTGTTAAAATTTTCAGTTTCCATTTTTGCAGTACAGGTAGACTGTTGCAGTTCTACAGATTTTTTTCTCATTATTTCTTATGTTAAGACTGTTGCAGTTCTACAGATTTTTTCTCATTATTTCTTATGTTTAGACTGTTACAGTCCTACAGATTTTTTCTTATTGATTCTATATCCAGAAGTTGTATGTAAGAAAATGAATGTTCATTGATGATAAATATTTGAAATTTGAATATAGATATAGATTGATTTGATTTTATGAAGACCAAAAATGTTGTATTTCATAAACATTTTTTTTTGAAGGATGGGGGTGAATGTCACATCTGATTAACATAATTTTGTGACGTAAGGTCACATGTATGGTGGACGCGGGAAGAAAGGAGCATTTCTATTGGTTGAAAGTGTTGGGCGAACAGTTGTGTGTAGACTTCCGACAGGGAAGCATTGATGGTGAATAGCTCAAGATTTCCACGTTATATTACCTCAAATGATTCTTATGTGTACAATATATATGTATATTAAAGTTGTTTTGGATAAACTAATTCTTCAGTGAATTATTGTGCACAAGATTAATTACTGTGAGAACGCCTACATAAAAGAGAGAAATATAAAGTTATACAGTTACACTGCTAGTTATACTGCTAGTTATACTGCTAGTTTTACTGCTAGTTATATAGCTAGTTATACTGCTAGTTATACTGCTAGTTATATAGCTAGTTATACAGCTAGTTATATAGCTAGTTATATAGCTAGTTCTGAAATATATAAGGGCATTCGCAATTACATTTTTTGGCAAATGTCAGATAGAATTTAAATATTGTGTTGGTCTGTGTACAAATGGCCCTGTGGCCATCACTGGGCGGCGTTACGGAGTTGTCAACAAGATTAAGGAATCAGCACCAGAGTGCAAGTTAACAAACCCACGGGCCACTGCTTTATTCACAGTGAAACTTGAGCCACCATCAAATGTCAACAGAACTAAACAACGCCACCATCAAATGTCAACAGAATGAAACAACGGCACCATCAAATGTCAACAGAATGAAACAACGTCACCAGCAAATGTCAACAGAACTAAACAACGCCACCATCAAATGTCAACAGAATTTAACAACGCCATCATCAAATGTCAACAGAATGAAACAACGCCATCATCAAATGTCAACAGAATGAAACAACGCAACCATCAAATGTCAACAGAATGAAACAACGCAACCAACAAATGTCAACAGAACTAAACAACGCCACCAGCAAATGTCAACAGAACTAAACAACGCCACCAGCAAATGTCAACAGAACTAAACAACGCCACCAGCAAATGTCAACAGAACTAAACAACGCCACCAGCAAATGTCAACAGAACTAAACAACGCAACCAGCAAATGTCAACAGAACTAAACAACGCCACCAGCAAATGTCAACAGAACTAAACAACGCCACCAGCAAATGTCAACAGAACTAAACAACGCCACCAGCAAATGTCAACAGAACTAAACAAAGCCACCAGCAAATGTCAACAGAACTAAACAACGCCACCAGCAAATGTCAACAGAACTAAACAACGCCACCAGCAAATGTCAACAGAACTAAACAACGCCACCAGCAAATGTCAACAGAACTAAACAACGCCACCAGCAAATGTCAACAGAACTAAACAACGCCACCAGCAAATCTCAACAGAACTAAACAACGCAACCATCAAATGTCAACAGAACTTAACAACGCCACCATCATCAAATGTCAACAGAATGAAACAACGCAACCATCAAATGTCAACAGAACTAAACAACACCACCATCATCAAATGTCAACAGAATGAAACAACGCAACCATCAAATGTCAACAGAATGAAACAACGCCACCATCATCAAATGTCAACAGAATGAAACAACGCAACCATCAAATGTCAACAGAATGAAACAACGCCACCAGCAAATGTCAACAGAATGAAACAACGCCACCATTAAATGTCAACAGAATGAAACACCGCCACCATCAAATGTCAACAGAATGAAACAACGCAACCATCAAATGTCAACAGAATGAAACAACGCCACCATGAAATGTCAACAGAATGAAACAACGCCACCATTAAATGTCAACAGAATGAAACACCGCCACCATCAAATGTCAACAGAATGAAACAACGCAACCATCAAATGTCAACAGAATGAAACACCGCCACCATCAAATGTCAACAGAATGAAACAACGCCACCATCAAATGTCTACAGAATGAAACAACGCAACCAACAAATGTCAACAGAACTAAACAACGCCACCAGCAAATGTCAACAGAACTAAACAACGCCACCAGCAAATGTCAACAGAACTAAACAACGCCACCAGCAAATGTCAACAGAACTAAACAACGCCACCAGCAAATGTCAACAGAACTAAACAACGCAACCAGCAAATGTCAACAGAACTAAACAACGCCACCAGTAAATGTCAACAGAACTAAACAACGCCACCAGCAAATGTCAACAGAACTAAACAAAGCCACCAGCAAATGTCAACAGAACTAAACAACGCCACCAGCAAATGTCAACAGAACTAAACAACGCCACCAGCAAATGTCAACAGAACTAAACAACGCCACCAGCAAATGTCAACAGAACTAAACAACGCCACCAGCAAATGTCAACAGAACTAAACAACGCCACCAGCAAATCTCAACAGAACTAAACAACGCCACCATCAAATGTCAACAGAACTTAACAACGCCACCATCATCAAATGTCAACAGAATGAAACAACGCAACCATCAAATGTCAACAGAACTAAACAACACCACCATCATCAAATGTCAACAGAATGAAACAACGCAAACATCAAATGTCAACAGAATGAAACAACGCCACCATCATCAAATGTCAACAGAATGAAACAACGCAACCATCAAATGTCAACAGAATGAAACAACGCCACCATCAAATGTCAACAGAATGAAACAACGCAACCATCAAATGTCAACAGAATGAAACAACGCCACCATGAAATGTCAACAGAATGAAACAACGCCACCATCAAATGTCAACAGAATGAAACACCGCCACCATCAAATGTCAACAGAATGAAACAACGCAACCATCAAATGTCAACAGAATGAAACAACGCCACCATCAAATGTCAACAGAATGAAACAACGCCACCATGAAATGTCAACAGAATGAAACAACGCAACCATCAAATGTCAACAGAATGAAACAACGCCACCATGAAATGTCAACAGAATGAAACAACGCCACCATCAAATGTCAACAGAATGAAACACCGCCACCATCAAATGTCAACAGAATGAAACACCGCCACCATTAAATGTCAACAGAATGAAACACCGCCACCATCAAATGTCAACAGAATGAAACAACGCAACCATCAAATGTCAACAGAATGAAACAACGCCACCATGAAATGTCAACAGAATGAAACAACGCCACCATCAAATGTCAACAGAATGAAACAACGCAACCAACAAATGTCAACAGAACTAAACAACGCCACCAGCAAATGTCAACAGAACTAAACAACGCCACCAGCAAATGTCAACAGAACTAAACAACGCCACCAGCAAATGTCAACAGAACTAAACAACGCCACCAGCAAATGTCAACAGAACTAAACAACGCAACCAGCAAATGTCAACAGAACTAAACAACGCCATCAGCAAATGTCAACAGAACTAAACAACGCCACCAGCAAATGTCAACAGAACTAAACAACGCCACCAGCAAATGTCAACAGAACTAAACAACGCCACCAGCAAATCTCAACAGAACTAAACAACGCCACCAGCAAATGTCAACAGAACTAAACAACGCCACCATCAAATGTCAACAGAACTTAACAACGCCACCATCAAATATCAACGGAACTAAACAACGCAACCATCAAATGTCAACAGAACTAAACAACGCCACCAGCAAATGTCAACAGAACTAAACAACGCCACCAGCAAATGTCAACAGAATTAAACAACGCCACCAGCAAATGTCAACAGAACTAAACAACGCCACCAGCAAATGTCATCAGAACTAAACAACGCCACCAGCAAATGTCAACAGAACTAAACAACGCCACCAGCAAATGTCAACAAAACTAAACAACGCCACCAGCAAATGTCAACAGAACTAAACAACGCCACCATCAAATGTCAACAGAACTAAACAACGCCACCATTAAATGTCAACAGAACTAAACAACGCCACCAGCAAATGTCAACAGTGCTAAACAACGCCACCATCAAATGTCAACATAACTAAACAACGCCACCAGCAAATGTCAACAGAACTAAACAACGCCACCAGCAAATGTCAACAGAACTAAACAACGCCACCAGCAAATGTCAACAGAACTAAACAACGCCACCAGCTAATGTCAACAGAACTAAACAACGCCACCAGCTAATGTCAACAGAATGAAACAACGCCACCAGCAAATGTCAACAGAACTAAACAACGCCACCAGCAAATGTCAACAGAACTAAACAACGCCACCATCAAATGTCAACAGAACTAAACAACGCGCCCGGTGAAGTTGTAACAATTGTGAAAGCAAATGTTTTAAATTCAATATCATTTGCTGCATTATGTGACAACATTGCTGCGGAACACAAACAACTCTAACTGTTTGCTGATGTGCGTTGGTTGTCTCGAGGCAAAGTACTGTCAAGAGTTTTTGAATTTTGAAGAGAGCTCTACCAGTTTCTACAGGAAAAAAAGCCAGATTGGTCTCAACTCTTTCGAAATGTAAATTGGACAGCTAAATCCGCTTACTTGGCTGAAATCTTTGCCATTTTTAAAGGATGGCTTCATTATTTACAATGGCAGGCAAGATTTATGGACAGAAACGAAAGCTAGCAGCATTGAAGAGTCGAGTGTCAGCAGATTGTTTCGATATGTTTCACAATTTAGCAACAACTATCGAGAGTGCAGATGAACAGCTTGATGTTCCATCTTTACAAAAAGTCATCATTGAGCACTTGGTAAAATTATATTAAAGTTTTGAGTTCTACTTTTCAACAGAAGATGACCCACGGAAAGGTAATGGATGATAAGCAATCCATTTATCGCTTCGAAGGTTGACTTGTCTGTAACAGGAAGATAACTTGCTGGAGTTAGCTGCGGTCAGTGGCGTAGCTAGGGGGGGATGTAGGGGGTGGTCCGCCCACGGCGGCACACATTTAGGGGCGGCATTTGTGGGCATTTAAAAGTACAACCATTTCCCACAACTGCCCTTTTTCTTTTAAAGGGGGGAAACCCGAGTGAAACAAAAATACTCGTACTTTCGAGTTCTAAATAACGGATTCACACACCATTTGATTGTTTACATAGTGGATGTTATAACTAAATTAAAAACGGCTCAAAAATTGTAATAGCTCAAAAAAGGTACGATTTGTTTGGAAAATTAAGCGGTATACATCACAGATGACGCTTTTATAAGAAAACTACACAAAACGCATCGCCGCCGGGCCGAATAATTTCAATAACAAGTGCTATTAATATCGCCACCAAAGTTTCTGAGTGGAATTTCGACATTCGCAGAATGATGCGCGAACAAGTACCTACAAGTCATTGTGGTTCAAATATTGTGTTTAACTGTAACTTGCAAGTAGTAATTTATATTACTGTTTTAGTTTTCAGAAAATTATTGTAAGGAAAGTTATAAAAAAATTGATTTATTTTGTTTTTATTGCATTAAATTAGCACAAATAATTTGTGTTTGTCATTAAAAAACGGTTATTCATTAAAAATGTTAAGCCTATCCAATTAAAGTAATGTGTAAATAATTTGAATTCGTCTATTTTATGGAAATTTTTAAAATTATTAATTTTTATGACAAGAATATGAAAATATTCCAATTTCTCTGTTAATAAACACCACATTAGGCATAAATAATTTTTAAAAAGTCATACTTTAACATTTCAAGCGTCTTGGAAAAATTGACATCTGAAGAAGTAACTAGGAAAACGAGATTAGATGCTGGAATTTTACTCAATTTAATGCAATCTTTTTCTTTTCTATGCTATCTCAATTTATGGGAACCCGTCATTGCATGGAACAAAAAGATGTGTTAATAGAAAAAGCTGATACATCAGCCAAACAATTTGTGTTGGCGGCATCAACTGAACGCGGAGTTAGAAGGATAAAAAAATATGAGTTGGGGGAAATTAAGACGTGGTTCTAGTTCTATCTTTAGAACATTAAGTACAACAAGAAATGTTTTTATCCATGGATGGAATTATAAAAGAAAGTTTTGATGAGTTGCATGTCCTTGCAAGAAAATATTCGTATATAATATCATGTAACCTACTAAATAAAGCATTTGAACATCAAATAAATTACTTTATTGACATTGATAAAGAACAATTCAATATTGAAAGAAAAAGGATCCAGGTTTTTATGGCTGTACCTACACTAGAAGAAGAGACACTATGTTAGAAAAATGGGGGGAAAGGCACATTTGATCTATTAAAATTTATTTAACAGTATCGATTGGAAAATTGTGTACCCAACATTGTAATTTTGCTATGAATTTTTTCAAGAATTACTGTGACTATTAATGTTGCTAGTTGTAAAAGGAGCTTCTCCAAACTGAAGTTGATAAAAAAATTATCTTTGTTCCACAATGAGTGATTTAAGACTACAAAATCTTGCAATATTGTCAATAGAACAAGATATTAAAAATAATTTAAATTTCGATGGCATAATAAACGATTTTTTCTATTATGAAATTCAGGAAAATAAATGTATAAATATGTTTAAATACTATTTATGCAATTTCTTTGTTTGGTAATGTTTTTGGGTGTAACTTTGGAATATGTTTTGTCTCATTGTGCTGTGAACTCAGTAACTTTCTTGTGGCCTTAAAAAAAGGATCGTGTACCTTTATACACGTGTATTTATAGGTATATCATCTTATGGGGCCTCTTTTATTACATAAAATATACCATGCACTGGTAAACATGGTCCCCACCATTACTTGGTTTCAATTACAATTATTTATTCATTAGCGTATCACCCGTCAAAAATGACGGAACGGTTCGAAATAAATACACATCGGATTAAAAAATAACGTAATACAGAACCTTCATTTATTTTTATTTGATTCATTTATTATCATATTGAACAATTTTATGCAGAACGTTCGAAAAGAGTTTTATTTGGTGCAGTAATTTTTGATGCGCACTATTGAACCTAACAGCATTACATCCAAGAAGCATTACATCCATTACGGGAATTAAGTACATTGATTGATGTTCCTTAATTTATAAAAACAATAATATAATCGACTAAGTGGCCGTCCATAAATGACGTCACGCGATTTTGGCTGAATTTTTACCCCCCCCCCTTCGTCATAGTCAACACAAAAACTTAAACCCCTTCTTCAAAATGACGTCACAAAGCTTTGACACCCCCCTCCACCTTAAAAGCCGTAATGCCTATTTGAAAATGCGCATGTTTCATTTAAATATGTTTTTAGTGTAAGGTTGCACTCTAATATCGTAACACGCGTTTTACATACACGTCATTAAATAAAGTGTCAGTAATCAATTATTTAAGTGGAAATTTTATTTAAAGTTGCGCGTTTTGACGTGACGTCAGATTTCCTAAACATACCCCCCTCGTCACTCATCGTCACAAATGTATGACTCACCTCCCGCCCCCATCCCCGGTGCATGACGTCATTTATGTACGGCCCTTAAAAAGGGCGGCCAATTGGAGACCACCCCGGGCGGCAAAAGTTCTAGCTACACCACTGGCTGCGGTTGAAGGTTTAAACGTGAATTTCTGAACTTTGACCTCTGACCTCTTGTATCCTTTAAGATTGACTTGCCGAATTTGTGCACAGGGCTCTGCTTTCATTTCCTTCATCTTAGCTATGTGGGACTATGTGGGACTATGTGGGGCTATGTGGGACTATGTGGGGCTATGTGGGGCTATGTGGGACTATGTGGGACTATGTGGGACTATGTGGGACTATGTGGGACTATGTGGGGCTATGTGGGACTATGTGGGGCTATGTGGGACTATGTGGGGCTATGTGGGGCTATGTCGGACTATGTGGGACTATGTGGGACTATGTGGGACTATGTGGGGCTATGTGGGGCTATGTGGGGCTATGTGGGACTATGTGGGACTATGTGGGACTATGTGGGGCTATGTGGGACGTTGTGGGACTATGTCGGACTATGTGGGACTATGTGGGACTATGTGGGACTATGTGGGACTATGTGGGGCTATGTGGGGCTATGTGGGGCTATGTGGGACTATGTGGGGCTATGTGGGACTATGTGGGACTATGTGGGACTATGTGGGGCTATGTGGGACTATGTGGGAGTATGTGGGACTATGTGGGACTATGTGGGGCTATGTGGGGCTATGTGGGGCTATGTGGGACTATGTGGGACTACGTGGGACTACGTGGGACTACGTGGGACTACGCGGGACTACGCGGGGCTACGCGGGGCTACGCGGGACTACGCGGGACTATGCGGGACTATGCGGGACTATGTGGGACTATGCGGGAGTATGTGGGACTATGCGGGACTATGCGGGAGTATGCGGGAGTATGTGGGACTATGTGGGACTATGTGGGACTATGTGGGGCTATGTGGGACTATGTGGGACTATGTGCGGCTATGTGGGACTATGTGGGACAGGTTTTCAACAATGAGCAGAGTACATGAAAAGTATGGATTTTTGTTCTCCATTGCGGGTAGCATTGTCCTCAATCGAGCCACAACTTGATTAACTTGCAACAAATAAACAGGCTCACCTGAGCCATTGCAACAAATAAACAGGCTCACCTGAGCCAATAGTTTAAGTTAAACTTTGACCATACACTTACACATGTATTTATTATAGTTGCTATATTATTTTAAAAAATAAATATACATGACCTTTTATATTAAATTTTATATTCTCTTTAATAAAAACTTACACTTAAGTCAGGATATAAATTATTTAGAGTACTATCACAGGATATAAATAAATTATTTAGAGTACTATCACAGGATATATATAAATTATTTAGAGTACTATCACAGGATATAAATAAATTATTTAGAGTACTATCACAGGATATAAATAAATTGTTTAGAGTACTATCACAGGATATAAATAAATTGTTTAGAGTACTATCACAGGATATAAATAAATTATTTAGAGTACTATCAACTTAGAAACAGTTGAAGCAAAGAACGATGGCCGACATTATCAACACATGTTTATACAAAATGAAGACGATCGTAAATGAGAATTCAGCAATCAAAGCTTAAGTTGTTTTTTTCCAAAACTTTACTATGACATGTTGCATAAAACTAGTCGAATTTATGCTTGATCTTATAGTGCTTAATGCCATGTAGGGGGCTCATTTTGATATCACGTCAGTACAGGGAGAATCACGTCAGTATAGGGAAAATACTGCACCGATCCGTGGTGCAATGGGAAAAATTCCTGCCGGTCCGTCATACAAAAAAGTGTGAGAAGCGCTGATCTAGAGATTCAGGTTTATAAGCATTTTATTTATTATTTCTATCGCATCTGGGCGGCCGCTAAGACTTGATATTCAATAGCAGCTCGGAGCTAAGAACAGATTAAGAACAAACGAGTTACGTCACATGCTTTACGTCATATCAATGGTGTGTTATGTTCAAACAGACATACTGCCCTCACAACTGTTCGACATCTGGCAGCGTTTGTAAGTATACTTCACCTTTAGTAAAGTGCCCGTGACGTACCCGGATATGACGCACGTGCTTTCTATTCCTTTACTATATTTAGCTCCGTTTGGTGCATCAATGTTGGTGGCGAATCAATGATTTTAGTTACCAGAAAAATACTGACCGCATGGCGGTGAATGTGGTAGTGACTGACCACATGGCGGTTAAGTTAGTAGTGACTGACCACATTGCGGTGAATGTGGTAGTGACTGACCACATGGCGGTGTATGTGGTAGTGACTGACCACATGGTGGTGAATGTGGTAGTGACTGACCACATGGCGGTGTATGTGGTAGTGACCGCCCTCCAATACTGACCACATGGCACTGAATGTGGTAGAGACCGCCCAACTTGAAAGCTATACGCTTCCTTTCAGAAACTTTAATGGCAACTTGCTTTTGGTGAAAACCTTTTTAAAAATTTTGTTTTGTTAAACTGAACAATAAACAACAGCGTGCAGCTAGTCAACTTAGCTTAAGTTGGAAGTTGTTACGGTACTTAACAGTATTTGGTTCATTATGTGGTGTAACAATATGATATGAGTTTACACGAGAAAATCTTACCCCCTTGTTTTATCAGTAAACATTTTTAGTTGGAAATATAGCAATACACATATATATTGGCGTAATAAGACAAACAGACCAGTTAATAAACAGACACATATAAGTTTACATAAAGTACCCCAGAAAGCAAGTGGGCTCACAAGTGGGCTCACAAGTGGGCTCACAGACATTGAAACAGTAACACACGTAATTGTCAATTCATTCAATTTAAACCATTAATTTCCTAAACAGAACGTACAATGAAATTACAGTGTGTATAAGCTACGTTTACCATTTACACCAGGGGTCTGCCAACTACGGCCCGCGGGCCAGATGCGGCCCACGAGACCCTCTCATCCGACCCCTGGAGACATGTTGAAAGATACAGACACAGAATCGCAAGATTGACCATATTACACAGCAGTAAGATGGCTAAGTTGTGAGAAAGTTCGGAGTAGAGTATTTGAATTAAGAAAGGAAATACATGACTTCCTAGAAAGTAAAGGAAAACCACAGCCATTACTGTCTGATGAAGAGTGGGTATGGAAATTCGACTTTGCTCCAGACATTACTGGTCATTTCAAATTTCTGAACCTAATACCACAAGGAGAGAAAAATCTAGTTTCTGATCTATACAATCACCTAAAGGCTTTCAGATCTAAACTTGTCTTGTTTTTGGAACAAGTACAGGCCAACAACTTGACTCACTTTCAGCAGTGCAAGGTCTTCATGGCTGAAGCAACAGCTGAGTTTCGCACATAATTTGCATGCGAGATCATCAAAGATCATCAAAGATCATCAAAGACCTCCAGCTACAGTTTCAGGAGCGGTTTTCTGACTTGGATTCAATGGCAGAAGAAGTGATGCTATGTAAAAATCCAATTGAAGCAGATGTGGCCAGTTGCTCGGATGACCTGCAGCTGGAGGTCATTGATATGCCAGCAAATGACCTCTTTAAGGACAAGTTCAAAGAAGGTCTTTTGAGATTTTACCAGTTTTTGCCCAAGGAAGATTTTCATAATGTCAAAGCTTTTGCATCAAGTTACCTTTCAATCATTGGAACAACATACTTGTGCAAACAGACATTTTCGAGGATGAAATACCTGAAGAACAATTTGAGAACTAACTTGTCTGATGATAATCTCAGGTCACTGTTGATGTTAGGGACATCAAATCTAAAGCCAGAAATATCTAATATTTTGGCATCCAGGAAACAATTTCCCCATTCCCACTAATACAGGTGTTCATGTGCAGTGTATCAATGTATTATTAAATATTATTAAATATAACATTAAATAATATTAATGTTATAAATATAATTATATTAAATTATACAATTAAAAACAACATCTATGTTTTGATTCTTTCTGATGTGGACCTCTAGTGTGTAGTCGGCACCCAAACTGTTGTTTGACAGTCAATGCGGCCCTCCGGAGGATTTGGAAACACCTGAATTTAAACCAAATGAAAAGTGTATAAAGCTAATGGCAGTAATGGAGTCTAACTCAGAGACAGAAAATGACGACAGCTCTTCTGATGAATTACTGCATCACAAAATGGAGAAGAAAGTTCCTGAATCCTTTAACACTCTACAATGTGGAAACTTAATGAACACCGATATCCGATAATGTCATTCCTTGCCAAGACCGTTTTGTGCATACCAGTTAGCTCAGTTCCATGTGAATGATTGTTCAGCTCGGCTGGTTATATTGTCAATTAGACCCGCTCATCACTTGAACCAAATAATGTCAACACACTTGTCTTTTTGCGTAGTTGGTTAAAAGATGACATATAAAGGAGACATTCCAGTGTTATTTAGATTTTCAACAAGAAGTTTAATTAGTTTTACTTATGACATAAATTTTAATTTTTGGCTTTAATCGAAATTAACGATTAATTAATCGTAAATTTTTCAAAAGATACCTATTAAATTTAAATTAATCCTTAACAGCCCTAAATATTATATAAGATAAGAAAAGGTAAGATAATATTAGCCTATTTAAAATGGAGGCAAACTCACAATTCAAGACTCGCCAGATAAAACCACTTTTATATCTATCTACGACCAACAGATAAAAAAACTTTTAAATCTATCTACGACCATCAGATAAAACCACCTTTATATCTATCTACGACCAACAGATAAAACCACTTTTATATCTATCTACGACCAACAGATAAAACCACTTTTATATCTATCTACGACCAACAGATAAAACCACTTTTATATCTATCTACGACCAACAGATAAAACCACTTTTAAATATATCGGCGACCAACAGATAAAACCACTTTATATCTATCTACGACCAACAGATAAAACCACTTTTATATCTATCTACGACCAACAGATAAAACCACTTTTATATCTATCTACGACCAACAGATAAAACCACTTTTATATCTATCTACGACCAACAGATAAAACCACTTTAATATCTATCTACGACCAAGAGATAAAACCACCTTTATATCTATCTACGACCAACAGATAAAACCACTTTTATATCTATCTACGACCAACAGATAAAACCACTTTTATATCTATCTACGACCAACAGATAAAACCACTTTTATATCTATCTACGACCAACAGATAAAACCACTTTTAAATCTATCTACGACCAACAGTGACCCGTCAAAGTCAATAACACAGTTCATTTGACACTAGTTTTGATATGGGGCCGTCCATAAATGACGTCACGCTTCTAGAGGGGGGGGGGAGGGGGTCACACTTTTGTGACGATGCGTGACGAGGGGGAGGGAGGGGGGTTCAAGAAATGTGACGTCACATGAGAAGGGTAACTTTAAATAAAACTTCCACTTAAATATTTGGTTGCTTACAATTTATTTAATGACTTTTTTAAAATATCTTTTTTCTATTATTATTATTTTTAAAAAAATAAAATCAGGGCTTCTCAATGCGCCGGTCGGTAGGCCATCAGAAGCTGGTTGGCGTAAGCTATCAAGAGACGAACATTAAATCTAATTATAATCCTTAAGTTTGAGAACCCCCAAGATGACGTATGAAATTGTTACCCTGCTTCGTTTGATGTTGACATCTTCTTCTTCTTCACGGCAGGCGACATTTTTGCCCGTTACCCCAAAATATACAAGTTTATGTGTGCGTTACGCCCCCCCAACCCCCAGACTCACATGACTCGGGGATTTGGGGGAGCGTCGTTAGCCCCCCCCCCTCCCCAGAAAATAATACTGGTGAGTTTTACAAGCATGACAAGTGACTAAAAATTATCTGAATAGGATTATGTGTAGATATTTTAAGTCAAAACGACACGGAATATCATTTTTCAATTTAAAAAAAAAGGGGGGGGGGCAGGGAATCTATTTGATAGAATTATAAACGTTTTAAGTTTGATATAATTGTTCGATTGTTTTGTGGTCAAACGCCCCTGGCCATTCTAGATATAATGATAAATGAGCTCATTTAAAATTACTCAAGTATTCATTAACTTTATTTAATGCATCAAATTCTTGACATCGCAATTGGCGAGGAGCACAAAACAACCTTTATTCTTAGCTTAGTTTTTAAGGCATTAATTTTAAATATCACAGAAAGGATACTTCATACAGTCAAGTCATGTGGATTAAGATTATTGTCACTCGTGTCAATATAAATGAAAGTAGGGTGGATTTAGGTGTCTTCGTATAGTACGTAGCATGTTCCCTCTAAGGTTCGTCAGACCGTGTGTAAAGTGGAAAAACTCGTGTGCAAAGTTGCACAGCATCTATTTTTTGTGCAATATTTTACTAAATTTGCTTCGGGGTGCTTTTAATCTGCCGCGAGGCATTGGTCAGATATCTGCTCGGCCACTCAGCCGCGCAGCTTAAAGGGAACAATGGTAAGTAGGTAAGAAATCTATATAATTGTCAAATTAAAAAAAAAGCATTTTCTGAAAGGAACCGGTTCAATAATTGGCATATGTTCCAAGCGTACACGTATACATGGCGTATTTTAATATATCTAGTGGATTGTTGTGGGTGTTATATGTCCCAAATGAGTCTGCATTACCCCCAAGAATTCCCTTTTGACCCCAGATGAGGTTATTTACCCCTGTTCGCCGACCTCTTTCTTACGGGATGCCCGTCAGTAAATTGAGGGATTTTTTAAAAATACATTTTAAAAATATTTTTTTTTAATATTTTTTTTTCTAAACAAAGACGTTAACAGTGATTATTAATAGTCAATGTTTAATTTGTATGTATTAAAATAAAATATAATCTAAGGATGGTAACACAGTTCGTTTTCTGAAGGCCGGTTAAACGTTTAAAAAAAAATGCTTCACGCGGGTTGCGATATTACAATGTAGACCTTCACTAAATAATAATAAATACTTAAATGACAATAAAAGTGATTTGAAACATACTTATTTTCATTTTTAAAAAAAAATATTTTTTTTTGGGGTCAAAGCTTTGTGACGTATTTTTAGAGGGGGGGGGGTTCTAACTTTTTGTGACGACGCGTGACGAGGGGGGGGGAGTGGGTAAAAAATCGGCCAAAATCGCGTTGACGTCATTTATGGACGGCCGCTATGCATATCACTAATTATACTTGGCATAAGTTCACTAATAAAAGTGCTTATCACTAATTAGACTTGACATAAGTTCACTAATAAAAGTGCTTATCACTAATTAGACTTGACATAAGTTCACTAATAAAAGTGCATATCACTAATTAGACTTGACATAAGTTCACTAATAAAAGTGCATATCACTAATTATACTTGGCATAAGTTCACTAATAAAAGTGCATATCACTAATTATACTTGGCATAAGTTCACTAATAAAAGTGCATATCACTAATTATACTTGGCATAAGTTCACTAATAAAAGTGCATATCACTAATTAGACTTGACATAAGTTCACTAATAAAATACATCAATACTCCAGCTTCATCCAAACAATCTACACATCTCTTAAGTCTGTTACAAGTTAACAATAAATCCAATGCCCCAGGATCACTGGCAGCAGGCAATGTTTGGGTCATGTTTGTATTAAATAGCTTACATCTTTAGATTTTCTAAGCATATCTCTCAACAACATCGTAAAAAGTGTTGTTTTGTTTTTGTTTTTTAAGTTTCAGTTTACACACGATCTAAGCCATGCCATGCTGGTTTAGTTGCTTGCCTCCCTTTAAATATCACTTCCTGTGGAGGAGTAATCTAATTTTATTTTCAGCACCTCGTAAAAATATTTGACTTCCTCAGGTGAAAGGGAAAAGAAACATTTCGTCTCTTCAGTTTCTAGCGATGTGCAAATAAACATCTGGTGCGTATATCCGGTTTGTTTATAGACGACTGTTTACCCGGGGCGTCGTGTACAGTCGAAGTAACGTGACGTCACATCTCCTTTCTATGACGTCCATCTAAAACTTCTAATGTCAAATTATGATTTCCATTCCATTGTAGTCAAGATCAACTTTTCTAAGCAATACTATTTTTTATGTCCACCAATTTTGATGAACAGAGGCGTCACTAGGGTTGGTGTTAGCCCCTCATGACATGCCCCATAGGCCTCCTCCGAGTCTGCCAGTGCCAAATAAATTCCAGAATATTCTGACTTGTTCATCTGTTGGTGTTACCTTTTGGGATGGTGTCAGCCGGTGGGATCCGCACCCACCCCTCACAACCCACCAGTGACGCCTCTGTTGATGACCACAAATACATTAGTTTATCTCAAGCTATTACATCAGTGACGCCTCTGTTGACTACCACAAATACATTAGTTTATCTCAAGCTATTACATCAGTGACGCCTCTGATGACTACCACAAATACATTAGTTTATCTCAAGCTATTACATCAGTGACGCCTCTGATGACTACCACAAATACATTAGTTTATCTCAAGCTATTACATCAGTGACGCCTCTATTGATTACCACAAATACATTAGTTTATCTCAAGCTATTACATCAGTGACGCCTCTGTTGACTACCACAAATACATTAGTTTATCTCAAGCTATTACATCAGTGACGCCTCTATTGATTACCACAAATACATTAGTTTATCTCAAGCTATTACATCAGTGACGCCTCTGTTGACTACCACAAATACATTAGTTTATCTCAAGCTATTACATCAGTGACGCCTCTATTGATTACCACAAATACATTAGTTTATCTCAAGCTATTACATCAGTGACGCCTCTGTTGACTACCACAAATACATTAGTTTATCTCAAGCTATTACATCAGTGACGCCTCTATTGATTACCACAAATACATTAGTTTATCTCAAGCTATTACATCAGTGACGCCTCTATTGATTACCACAAATACATTAGTTTATCTCAAGCTATTACATCAGTGACGCCTCTATTGATTACCACAAATACATTAGTTTATCTCAAGCTATTTCATTCATAATTCACAGTTTAAATATGATTGAATTTTCCAAAATTGTTTTAGCACTTTATTTTATCAATACAATATTTCAATATTTCATCTCAAAATACCATTTCAATTTAGCACTATGAGGTATATTTTCGGTATAGCACACTAATGTATCATATCAATATAACATTTCTGGCTGTCATTCCCATACAGCTTTACACGGGTATTCCTCTCTTACATTAAATCCAATCACCATTTTCTTGTCATTTGTCATTATTATATTTTCCAAAAACATATCTGGAAAATCTGTTTCCTTGTTCTTGAATTAAAATGCTAAGTTAATTTTCAAGCGAACCTCATCCCTTCCTGTACTGAACCTCACGTGACCCCACACACACACAAACACTCAGTGATACCTTTTATCTTATCTTATCTGTTTACAGACGCTCCTTCTATACAGAAGATTATTGCGTCCTACGCTTATCTATGGTTTGTGTTTAGTCCTGCATTTTTATTAGAGATTTAAATGTTGATAAAGTGTTGGTTTTCCTGGATTCTTCAGGCAACCCATTCCACGCCCGAATTCCGGACGGGAAGAAGGAAAACTTGTATGTGTTTGTTCTTGCATACGGAATAAGAAAGGTGTTTTTATCCTTATGTCTATCTGAGGGTTGTATTAAGTTATCTTTGTGTTGTATTTCTAAATTAGAATTAATTGCTTTATGTATGATTACTACTTTGCTCTTGGTTCTTCTATCCTCTAGTGTTTCAAGGTTTAATGATTTAACTAATGGTGTTCATCTTTTAATTCATCTCAATGAACTTCAAAGTTTTTATTTTCTGCCTGTGATAAAACTGTTGAAAGGTGCTACACCCAAACACGTCCAAACGATTAAAGCGGTCATTTAAAAAAATGACATTAAAAAACAACAACAACCTTTCATTTTCACACCTTGCCTGTCAGATTCCACGCCCCTCTCCCCCCTCATCCCTTGGCATGGCAGCACCGCTCACAAGCCAGGGAAGGGGAAAAAGAAAGAAAAACTACCAGAAAACTGCTTGTTTGTGCGACGGTGTGTAGCTCTGCCTGGCCAGGCGAGAAATCGATTTTCCATACTAAGGGCAACAACTGCGAAATTAGTTGGATCTTTCGAACGAGTGATGCGTTCTTACTGGGCGTAAAACCAAGGCGTTCATGCGGCGTGTGGTGGTGAATATTATTGGTCTTATTATCAGTTTTTGTCAAACTAATTTATTGCTAGTCTAATTATTATTGGTACAATCTCATCTTCTGGAACTCACTTTAAACTGAATGTTGGTGGCGGGTCATGGTGGGTCATGGTGGGTCTTGGTGTGTGATGGTTTAAGCAATAGGTGAGATGTGGATGAATTGGGGTGAATAGAGTGGTAGTTGTGGTGTAGTTAAATTAGTGGTAGTTGTAATGTGGTGAAATGGGTGGTAGTTGTGGTGTGGTGAAATGGGTGGTAGTTGTGGTGTTGTGAAATGGGTGGTAGTTGTGGTGTGGTGAAATGGGTGGTAGTTGTGGTGTGGTGAAATGGGTGGTAGTTGTGGTGTTGTGAAATGGGTGGTAGTTGTGGTGTTGTGAAATGGGTGATAGTTGTGGTGTGTTGAAATGGGGGGTAGTTGTGGTGTAGTTAAATTAGTGGTAGTTGTGGTGTGGTGAAATGGGTGGTAGTTGTGGTGTAGTTAAATTAGTGGTAGTTGTGGTGTGGTGAAATGGGTGGTAGTTGTGGTGTTGTGAAATGGGTGGTAGTTGTGGTGTGGTGAAATGTGTGGTAGTTGTGGTGTTGTGAAATGGGTGGTAGTTGTGGTGTGGTGAAATGGGTGGTAGTTGTGGTGTTGTGAAATGGGTGGTAGTTGTGGTGTTGTGAAATGGGTGGTAGTTGTGGTGTGGTGAAATGTGTGGTAGTTGTGGTGTTGTGAAATGGGTGGTAGTTGTGGTGTGGTGAAATGTGTAGTAGTTGTGGTGTTGTGAAATGGGTGGTAGTTGTGGTGTGGTGAAATGGGTGGTAGTTGTGGTGTTGTGAAATGGGTGGTAGTTGTGGTGTGGTGAAATGGGTGGTAGTTGTGGTGTTGTGAAATGGGTGGTAGTTGTGGTGTTGTGAAATGGGTGGTAGTTGTGGTGTGGTGAAATGTGTGGTAGTTGTGGTGTTGTGAAATGGGTGGTAGTTGTGGTGTGGTGAAATGGGTGGTAGTTGTGGTGTTGTGAAATGGGTGGTAGTTGTGGTGTGGTGAAATGTGTGGTAGTTGTGGTGTTGTGAAATGGGTGGTAGTTGTGGTGTGGTGAAATGTGTGGTAGTTGTGGTGTTGTGAAATGGGTGGTAGTTGTGGTGTGGTGAAATGTGTAGTAGTTGTGGTGTTGTGAAATGGGTGGTAGTTGTGGTGTGGTGAAATGTGTGGTAGTTGTGGTGTTGTGAAATGGGTGGTAGTTGTGGTGTGGTGAAATGTGTAGTAGTTGTGGTGTTGTGAAATGGGTGGTAGTTGTGGTGTGGTGAAATGGGTGGTAGTTGTGGTGTGGTGAAATGGGTGGAAGTTGTGGTGTTGTGAAATGGGTGGTAGTTGTGGTGTGGTGAAATGTGTGGTAGTTGTGGTGTTGTGAAATGGGTGGTAGTTGTGGTGTTGTGAAATGGGTGGTAGTTGTGGTGTTGTGAAATGGGTGGTAGTTGTGGTGTGGTGAAATGTGTAGTAGTTGTGGTGTTGTGAAATGGGTGGTAGTTGTGGTGTGGTGAAATGTGTGGTAGTTGTGGTGTTGTGAAATGGGTGGTAGTTGTGGTGTGGTGAAATGTGTAGTAGTTGTGGTGTTGTGAAATGGGTGGTAGTTGTGGTGTGGTGAAATGTGTGGTAGTTGTGGTGTTGTGAAATGGGTGGTAGTTGTGGTGTTGTGAAATGTGTGGTAGTTGTGGTGTTGTGAAATGGGTGGAAGTTGTGGTGTTGTGAAATGGGTGGTAGTTGTGGTGTGGTGAAATGGGTGGTAGTTGTGGTGTTGTGAAATGGGTGGAAGTTGTGGTGTTGTGAAATGGGTGGTAGTTGTGGTGTAGTTAAATTAGTGGTAGTTGTGGTGTGATGAAATGGGTGGTAGTTGTGATGTAGTTAAATTAATGGTAGTTGTGGTGTAGTTAAATTAGTGGTAGTTGTGGTGTGGTGAAATGGGTGGTAGTTGTGGTGTGGTGAAATGGGTGGTAGTTGTGGTGTGGTGAAATGGGTGGTAGTTGTGGTGTAGTTAAATTAGTGGTAGTTGTGGTGTGATGAAATGGGTGGTAGTTGTGATGTAGTTAAATTAGTGGTAGTTGTGGTGTTGTGAAATGGGTGGTAGTTGTGGTGTTGTGAAATGGGTGGTAGTTGTGGTGTTGTGAAATGGGTGGTAGTTGTGGTGTTGTGAAATGGGTGGTAGTTGTGGTGTGGTGAAATGGGTGGTAGTTGTGGTGTGATGAAATGGGTGGTAGTTGTGATGTGGTGAAATGGGTGGTAGTTGTGGTGTGATGAAATGGGTGGTAGTTGTGGTGTGGTGAAATGGGTGGTAGTTGTGGTGTAGTTAAATTAGTGGTAGTTGTGGTGTGGTGAAATGGGTGGTAGTTGTGGTGTGGTGAAATGGGTGGTAGTTGTGGTGTGGTGAAATGGGTGGTAGTTGTGGTGTGGTGATATGGTTGGTAGTTGTGGTGTGGTGAAATGGGTGGAAGTTGTGGTGTGGTGAAATGGGTGGTAGTTGTGGTGTGGTGAAATGGGTGATAGTTGTGGTGTGTTGAAATGGGGGGTAGTTGTGGTGTAGTTAAATTAGTGGTAGTTGTGGTGTGGTGAAATGGGTGGTAGTTGTGGTGTAGTTAAATTAGTGGTAGTTGTGGTGTGGTGAAATGGGTGGTAGTTGTGGTGTGATGAAATGGGTGGTAGTTGTGGTGTGGTGAAATGGGTGGTAGTTGTGGTGTTGTGAAATGGGTGGTAGTTGTGGTGTGGTGAAATGGGTGGTAGTTGTGGTGTGGTGAAATGGGTGGAAGTTGTGGTGTGGTGAAATGGGTGGTAGTTGTGGTGTGGTGAAATGGGTGGTAGTTGTGGTGTGGTGAAATGGGTGGTAGTTGTGGTGTGTTGAAATGGGGGGTAGTTGTGGTGTGGTAATTGTGGTGTTGTAGTTGTGGTGTGGTAGTTTTGGTGTGGTAGTTGTGGTGTGGTGAAATGGGTGATAGTTGTGGAGTGGTAATTGTGGTGTTGTAGTTGTTGTGTGGTAGTTGTGCTGTGGTAGTTGTGGTGTGGTGAAATGGGTGATAGTTGTGGTGTGGTAGTTGTGGTGTTGTAGTTGTGTGATAGTTGTGGTGTGGTAGTTGTGGCGTGGTAGTTGTGGTGTGGTAGTTGTGGTTTGGTAGTTGTGTTGTGCTGAAATGGATGGTAGTTGTGGTGTGGTAATTGTGGTGTGGTAGTTGTGGTGTGGTATTTGTGGTGTGGTAGTTGTGGTGTGGTGAAATGGGTGATAGTAGTGGTGTGGTAGTTGTGGTGTGGTAGTTGTGGTGTGTGTCACGCGATAATCACGAGTTGAGTGACAGAGAGGTCACATGGGTAAAAAGAGCGCGAGAGCAGAGTTGATAGAAAGTAATGTCGCTTGTGTGGCTGATGTCTCCACGTTGTGAAACCTCAAAGTTATTCTAATGTATATAATGTGCATATTAAAGTTATTTTGTTGAAAATAGTATTTCAAGGATTTATTGCACGAAAGTTTGTATTGTGAGAACGCCTACAGAACACATATAAAGTTAACCATTTACATTGGTGTCAGAAGTGAAAGTGAACAAAGATTAAATTGTTATCACGATACAGAAGCGAGGTATTCGTGGAAGTGACCAGTATTGTGTATTTAAAAAAGGGAAGTATTCATTAAAACAAGAAATATTGCGAGCCATCATAATTTGTGAATATTCAAGTTCGTAAGCAGCAGTAAATAAACTTTTGTAATTCAATGACATATTTAATACAAGAAATTTTCAAGACCGTGTCTTCACTACCCACACTGCATGCATGCAATGTATAAAACTAGGTCAACCAAGCTGATTCTAACCATACAGTCACACAGTCGACACGGTACAGGCCTACTGTCGGTGACACACAGTGTACGTATATAAGTCACCAAGCTCACTAGACTACACGCTATTACTAAGTGATTCCAAGAAATAACTATAAACAAATCTTGAACTTGAGAAGCTATGGACTATTAACAACTGTGTCAGTGTGAATTATAAATCAAGGAACGTAATTTGTATTCATTCATTGTGTGGAAAGTGTGATAATTACAATTTGGATTAATGAATTGAACTAACGTGTCTAAAAACTACTCTAAAGTTAGGAAATTGGAAAATTTGACTAAGTGACTTATTTTATTCAAAACTGTGGACCATCTGATGTGTTTTGTCAATCTGAGGGAGCGTATATATATATAAAAAATAAAGTATACTTAAGATCCCGTGTGAGGATGCTATGTTGCCTCATTTTGTCAAAATTAAATTTAATGGTTTAGATGTGTCACTTGTTTAGACTTAACATATTTGGAATTCAAGATTTTCTCATTTGTAGGATTTATAACTTAGTTGGTGTGGTAGTTGTGGTGTTAGTTGTGGTGTGGTGAAATGGGTGGTATTTGTGGTGTGGTAGTTGTGGTGTGGTAGTTGTGGTGTGGTGAAATGGGTGGTATTTGCGGTGTTAAATGTCTTGTAAATGAGGTGTGCTTAAATGTGTGTTGGTTTTTATTTTTTTTTAAAATTTGTTAAATTTGTGGTAGTTGATGTGTGGTACATAATGTGTAGACAGAACTCTTATTAAACATTTGCAGTGTATGTTGTACATTTAGTTGTTAGAAGCGGGAAGGTAGTTGTTGGTGTTCTTTCTCAACAGTTACTTCAGGCCAGTGAAACGTATCGCATTGTTCACTCTGGGAGGATGTTCGTCTTCACAATGACAGCTGTCCACATCGGGAGCATGTTTGTTTTCATTTTGACCAAGTGTAGAGGCATTTTTAATCTCTATAAGCGAATGGATCCGTGGATTTAAGATTTTAAAACCATCATTGTCCACAGACTTAAACTCAGTTGAGCATATCCTCATGTGGATATCCATTCATGACGTGGATATTCATTCATCAGGGAGAAATTTCTCTTGTGGATATTACATTCTGAAGTATGGGTAACGTTACATAAATATGCTCTTTAAAAAGATTATATTTAAATATGGCTATTAGGAATTTGTTCCAATAATTGTGAGGAAAGTTTATTTCTCGTCTTGGTAAAAAAATGTTTTGAAAACTAAAATTAAACATTTATTTTATTACCTTCTCCCTTCTTCACCCATCCGCAACGGATTTATTTCTCTAATCAAGATTTGAGTGTTATCATAGTCAATTGGTTATCATAGTCAATTGGTTATCATAGTCAATTGGTTATCATAGTCAATTGGTTATCATAGTCAATTGGTTATCATAGTCAATTGGTTATCATAGTCAATTGGTTATCATAGTAACTTTGATTTTCAAAAGCATCCTGTATTTTGCCATGCTAAATTTTCAAACTTATGATCGCGCGTGTTATTAATGAGTGACAAGTTATAATAATTGCCTGCATGTCGAGTATCTGTGTGAAAGTTATTGTGTTCATAATAATCGGTGAACTTGTATAGCTATTGAGTTGTATTTCTATACTATTTATTTTAACTATTGTCATTAAAAAATTAAGTTCAAAAGTTCAGTACCACCCCTCCCCCCACATACACACGTGAGGTGGTATAAGGACCTCCCCCCCTCCCCCCACACACGTGAGGTGGTATAAGGACCTCCCCCCCACACACACGTGAGGTGGTATAAGGACCTCCCCCCTCCCCCCACACACGTGAGGTGGATATAAGGACCTCCCCCCACACACTAGAGGTGGTATAAGGACCTCCCCCCACACACGTGAGGTGGTATAAGGACCTCCCCCCACACACGTGAGGTGGTATAAGGACCTCCCCCCACACACGTGAGGTGGTATAAGGACCTCCCCCACACACGTGAGGGGGTATAAGGACCTCCCCCTACACACGTGAGGTGGTATAAGGACCACCCCCCACACACACACACACACGTGAGGTGGTATAAGGACCTCCCCCCCACACACACACGTGAGGTGGTATAAGGACCTCCCCCCCACACACACACGTGAGGTGGTATAAGGACCACCCCCCCACACACACACACACGTGAGGTGGTATAAGGACCACCCCCCCACACACACACACGTGAGGTGGTATAAGGACCTCCCCCCACACACGTGAGGTGGTATAAGGACCACCCCCACACACACACACGTGAGGTGGTATAAGGACCTCCCCCCCACACACGTTATGTGGTATAAGGACCACCCCCCTCCCCACGTATAAGGACGTACTTCGCTCTGATGTTAATCACAAAAAAATATCTCAAATGGTCAAGCTGTGATAGTAAAAAAGTAAGTCCGCGTTCTTATACGTCTGTTCCAGGGCCAGATTTAGACTTGATGGGGCCCTAAACTGTTTGAGATATTGGGGCCCATTTGAAGTCCAGATATTCTATGTCAGTGTCAAATATGGAAAGAAAAATTCCATGGGCCCCCAATAAGGCGGGGGCCCTTCGGTCTGTTACCGGCTTTCTTTAAGCATCGTTTCAACTGATGAGATGAGTTCAATGAACTTGCAACAACAACACAAAACTTTGGCGCGAACACAACCAGAACTGAACACAACAGTTAGTCAGAGCAGGCCTGGATTAACCTAAAGGCAAACAAGGCACGTGCCTTGGGCACCAAGCGTTTGGGGGCACCACAAGTCCTCAAGAAAAATGTGTATATTGTCAATAATCGACTTGACGTTAGCAAATCGCAAATGTAATATTAAATCGAACAGGGGCGGATTAAATGGAAGATTGATTGGGCTGAAGCCAAGGGACCCCAATGATTTAAGACTAAATTAAGGGACCCCAAACTTATTAAATTGTATAATAAAGTGGCTGTACAGGGCCCCAGGTGGAATTGCAGCTAGTGGCCGTGTGCAATCTTAATCCACCCATGAAATCGACTTTAAAGGGACAAATGAAAAATTTGGATCTTTACAAAATTACATTTGTCTAGGGTTGCTGGAGTTGGTCAGTCAGTTTAATTAATTTTTAACATCACACATTGCGAAATAATGACATTCTGGAGAAGGAAATCCTTCTTTTGCATCCCAACTATAAATGAAGAACTTATTAAAAGTATGTCTCAAAAAGTCCTTCAAGTAATTGTACATGAAGTAAAGGCCTCCGGTTATTTCAGCTTGTCACTACCCGATATTTCACTTATAGATCGATACTTTTTTCTCAGCTTCAACCAACAGATGGAAGATTCTGAAAGGATGCTATGTGGATTGTACGCTGGTAAACTCTCTTTCCGATAACAGATGGGAAGCACATGCTGTTGGAACTAAAGCTATTCTAAAGTCTCATCCTCAGGTTATAGAAGCGTTAGAGTGTTTACAATAAGACCTGTCACAGAAGGGGGACACCAGAAGATAAGCAGACAATAAAACAAACCGGTAAAAACAAAGTTTTTGACTATAAATCCCTTATATATGAGTCATAACTAACAGTATTGATTATTTTCAAACGCGACAAGCATTTACAGACTGAATCTGTCTTAACTCAACTTTGCTTCATAACCCTGACCGAGTTCAGCATGACACGTAAAATGTAAACAAAAGCACGCCGGTACTTCGATGGGTCGATGTCAAAGCGTCAACTCAAACTCTCACGTGGGAAAAAAAACAATAACAAACCGTGAATTTGAATTACATACGTTATATAAGGATAAAATAAAATGCATTAATTTATTTACGGTACGTTAGATCGATCTGAAATTTTGATACGATGCATTGTTAGGTGAGACGGGTCCGTGTGCAAAATTTCAGCTCGATCGGATCACGGGAAGTGGGTCATTTTTGGACTTTTGTTTTTCCGCCCGCCCAAGACAGAGATGACGACAGACAGAGAGAGACGGCAGTGAAGTTAATATAAGGGATTTAAAAATTGCAAAGAAGATACAAGAATTATAATTCGCTTGTGTTTTGGGAAGAAGTGTTACATTTTCACAGATTCGGTCAAGCTCTACAAAATGAGCACGTGCACTTGAAAACGTGTGCTGATTTGTATTCTTCACTAGCAGATCACGTGCATGAAAGACAGTGGTCATTGATGTTGATGCCCCTGAGGTATCTCTGAAAGCCAGAGACAAATTTCGTATATTTGCTTTTTACGCCATTGTTGACAAACTTGAGACAGAGATGGGTAGATGAGGATAGGTATATAATGATATAGGAGTTAGATTTTATTGTTGGTCGATGTACCACAAACATCTCAGTGTTATATAGGACTAATAAATGCTTATCCTGAAGATCTGAACCATAATTTATACTAGCTGACCCGCGGCGTAGCATACGCCGCTAATGATTTAGTGACTGGTGAAGACTTCCTGAAAGACACAGTTGTCAAAATGGGGTGGGTTTGGGCAAACGACTGTGAGTGAATGAAAAGAAGGAACTCTGGAGAGACCCGCGGCGTATCACCCGTAAAAAAATGACGGAAGTGTTCAGCTGAAATCTATTCATTTTGAAAAAATGCACTTTTTTAGGGCGCCTAGGGCGCCCACCTTTTTCAAAATCCCAACTAACTTGTCCTTGTTTGATCAATACGAAATATTAAACTTTCTGAAATGTAAACAAAGTATTTTATAACTTTTTACATTGTTCCCTTTTTACAAAATTAAAATATCAGCGAAAACAATGACGTCATAAAATTATTTTTACCGCGCATATTTAATTTGCACACCTTTTGATGCATTGGTGCAGTAATTTGGTGCGCTGCTTTCTAAAATTAGTATCTGTTGAACATACTTGCAGCTTGTCTCGCAGGGTCCGACCACGAAGAGAATTATATATATAGATTCTGAACTACAAAAGTTACACTCATATATTCTCCAGAAGTTTCGTGCATCAAAATCTGAAAACAACACGTTGAGTCATTCAGAATTATACAAAGTAATAGAGACATTATCCAGTTTGCCAATGTAGAAATGAACTTGCGCATATTTTAAAATCCTTTATATTAACTCGTGGTGTCTGGTTGAACCCTTGATTGCTTGTCGGTCGCCAAAACTTTGGATCGATTTTTAACCCTCTTTCTCGTAAGCTAGCGAGCTGAAATTTAGCATGCAGTTTTGTGGCGATGATAAAAACTATGTATCAAAACTTCAGATCGATCGCATGTACTGTAATTAAATTATTACATTTTTAGATTATTTTATTTATTCCTATGTAACATGTTATTTTTTGAGATAGAGTGTCGCGGTGCGTATTATATTGAACAACCTTTCTGTCGCGCAATAAGGTGCGTATTTTATTGACAACACTTTTTAAAAAGATATTCCTGATCGGTGCGCTTTATGTTAAACATGTTTTACGACACAACTGCAAATTTGTATTTTTGGATGGTCTTGCGCTGCGTATTATAATGAACATTCTTTTAGTTAAGTCTCGTACATAAAGGATTTATAGTCAAAAACTTAGTTTTTTAGGGTTTTTAAAAATTAAATCCTTTATATTAACTCATGGTGTCTGGTTGATTGCTTGCTTGTCGGTCGACAAAACTTTGGATCGATTTTTAACCCCTTTCCTCGTAAGCTAGCGAGCTGACATTTTGCAGGCAGTTTTGTGCCGATGATAAAAACGATGTTTTAAAATTTCAGATCGTACGCATGTACTGTAATTAAATTATTGAATTTTTAGATTATTTTATTTTTCTCTTTGTATCATGTTAAATTTTTGATAGAGTGTCGCGGTGCGTATTATAATGAACAACCTTTCTGTCGCGCAATAAGGTGCGTATTTTATTGACAACAGTTTTTATAAACATGTTCCTGATCGGTGCGCATTATATTAAACATGTTTTACGACACAACTGCAAATTTGTATTTTTGGATGGTTTTGCGCTGCGTATTATAATGAACATTCTTTTAGCTACGTCTCGTACAAAGAGGATTTATAGTGAAAAACTTGGTTTTTTACGGTTTTTTAAAATTAAATCCTTTATTTTAACTCATGGTGTCTGGTTGATTGCTTGCTTGCTTGCTTGTCGGTCACCAAAACTTTGGATCGATTTTTAACCCACTTCCTCGTAAGCTAGCGAGCTGATATTTTGCAGGCAGTTTTGTGCCGATGATAAAAACGATGTTTTAAAATTTCAGATCGATCGCATGTACTGTAATTAAATTATTGAATTTTCAGATTATTTTATTTTTCTCTATGTATCATGTTAAATTTTTGATAGAGTGTCGCGGTGCGTATTATATTGAACAACCTTTCTGTCGCGCAATAAGTGCGTATTTTATTGACAACAGTTTTTATAAACATGTTCCTGATCGGTGCGCATTATATTAAACATGTTTTACGACACAACTGCAAATTTGTATTTCTGGATGGTCTTGCGCTGCGTATTATAATGAACATTCTTTTAGTTACTTCTCGTACATAAAGGATTTATAGTCAAAAACTTGGTTTTTTACGTTTTTTAACAAATTAACATTAATGTTTACGAACGTTGTAGCTGAGCTCTCCTTTTCTCAGTTAAAACGTACAAAAAATCCAAGTAGATCGATAATGAAATAAGAAAGGTTTGATTCCTTATCTTTGCTGATGATTGAGACAGACATTTTGCGGGAAATTAACTTTGATGATTTATTTTGTCATATGTAAATCTAGAATAAAGAACTTTAAAATGTAAAGGATTGATTTCTCTGACTTTCTCATCTATTAAAATAGTTACAGTATGTTTGTCTATTATTATTACAAAATTAATTAAATATTAATTTTAATACAGAAATAACTTATCGTAGGTTTTATTTGAGTGATACTAGTACAAACATATGTGTTAACAGCGGCGTCACTAGGGTGTTGTCATCCAGTTCGGTAGGTCAGGGTGTCACACCCTCACAACTTACCCCATAGACCTCCTCCGAGTATGTCAATGTCAAATAACGAGGCATACAGTATTTTACCCTTTTGTGTCATCCGCTGCGATCCGCACCTCCCGCAATCCATTGTGACGCCTCTGTATGTTAAAAACGGTTTTTGTTTGTTAATTGGTTTGCTTAATATTGAACATGCCAGCGGTCGGTGGGGGATCGGGGCAGAAGGGGGCACCCATGTGGGTTTGTGCCTCGGGCACCAAGATGGCTTAATCCGGCCCTGAGTCAGAGTGGTGGTTAAATACAATGTACTTCCAACGATTTGAAGAAATGTCCAGATATTAATGAAATGAGTTTGTTTTTGCCCTGCAACTGGCAGACTATGTGCACGTGTCAGACGATGGATGTTTGGGGTGTCACGTGAGTAGGAATGAATCTGATTGGTTACAATTTATAGCAGCTGTATTGAATTTGTGACGTCATATGCAGCTTCTATTAAACGATTTCTGACAATAACTGTGATTGAGATCATGGTTGTGTTGTGGATAATAAATCCCTGGATGGGTATACTTATCGTAACATTACATAGTTTCATTTATGTATATATGGATGGGGAGACTTATTGTAACATGACATAGTTTCATTTATGTATATATGGATGGGGAGACTTATTGTAACATCACAGTTTCATTTATGTATATATGGATGGGGAGACTTATTGTAACATTACATAGTTTCATTTATGTATATATGGATGGGGAGACTTATTGTAACATGACATAGTTTCATTTATGTATATATGGATGGGGAGACTTATTGTAACATTACATAGTTCATTTATGTATATATGGATGGGGAGACTTATTGTAACATCACATAGTTTCATTTATGTATATATGGATGGGGAGACTTATTGTAACATTACATAGTTTCATTTATGTATATATGGATGGGGAGACTTATTGTAACATGACATAGTTTCATTTATGTATAGATGGATGGGGAGACTTATTGTAACATCACATAGTTTCATTTATGTATATATGGATGGGGAGACTTATTGTAACATGACATAGTTTTATTTATGTATATATGGATGGGGAGACTTATTGTAACATGACATAGTTTTATTTATGTATATATGGATGGGGAGACTTATTGTAACATGACATAGTTTTATTTATGTATATATGGATGGGGAGACTTATTGTAACATTACATAGTTTCATTTATGTATATATTGATGGGGAGACTTATTGTAACATTACATAGTTTCATTTATGTATATATTGATGGGGAGACTTATTGTAACATTACATAGTTTCATTTATGTATATATTGATGGGGAGACTTATTGTAACATTACATAGTTTCATTTATGTATATATGGATGGGGAGACTTATTGTAACATGACATAGTTTCATTTATGTATATATGCAGCTACACAACGCAAAGAGCAAGGAAACACTATATAAAGCACATACAAAGATACATTAAATGGAACATATACAAGTACACGACACAACAGAGACATGATGACAGGGAACATATACGTTGTTTTAATTTGTACACTTAACTCTGAGTGTACTCACATCTTTGGTTGTACACATATTTTAGGGTTGTATATGTATAGTTGAGTTGAATACATACCTAATAGTTGTACAGATACGTATAGCTGTACACACCTTTGAGTTGTACATACACCCTGAGTTGTGGGCATATAATAACACACCTTTGAGTTGTACATACACCTATAGTTGTGGGCGTATAATAACACACCTTTGAGTTGTACATACACCTATAGTTGTGGGCGTATAATAACACACCTTTGAGTTGTACATACACCTTGAGTTGTGGGCGTAAAATAAAATACCTTTGAGTTGTACATACACCTATAGTTGTGGGCGTATAATAACACACCTTTGAGTTGTACATACACCTTGAGTTGTGGGCGTAAAATAAAATACCTTTGAGTTGTACATACACCTATAGTTGTGGGCGTATAATAACACACCTTTGAGTTGTACATACACCTATAGTTGTGGGCGTATAATAACACACCTTTGAGTTGTACATACACCTTGAGTTGTGGGCGTAAAATAAAATACCTTTGAGTTGTACATACACCTATAGTTGTGGGCGTATAATAACACACCTTTGAGTTGTACATACACCTTGAGTTGTGGGCGTAAAATAAAATACCTTTGAGTTGTACATACACCTATAGTTGTGGGCGTATAATAACACACCTTTGAGTTGTACATACACCTTGAGTTGTGGGCGTAAAATAAAATACCTTAGAGTTGTACATACAAATATAGTTGTGGGCGTATAATTACACACCTTTGTGTTGTACATACACCTATAGTTGTGGGGGTATAATAAAACACCTTTGAGTTGTACATACACCTTCAGTTGTGGGCGTAAAATAAAATACCATTGAGTTGTACATACACCATGAGTTGTGGGCGTATAATAAGACACCTTTGAGTTGTACATACACCATGAGTTATGGGCGTATAATAAGACACCTTTGAGTTGTACATACACCATGAGTTATGGGCGTATAATAACACACCTTTTAGTTGTACATACACCTTGAGTTGTGGGCGTAAAATAAAATACCTTTGAGTTGTACATACAAATATAGTTGTGGGCGTATAATAAAACACCTTTGAGTTGTACATACACCTTGAGTTGTGGGCGTAAAATAAAATACCCTTGAATTGTACATACACCATGAGTTGTGGGCGTATAATAAGACACCTTTGAGTTGTACAT
Source organism: Ampullaceana balthica (assembly GCA_944989445.1). NCBI lineage: Eukaryota > Metazoa > Mollusca > Gastropoda > Lymnaeidae > Ampullaceana > Ampullaceana balthica. The sequence continues at coordinate 212,897 of CALYLW010000666.1, forward strand.
ACACCTTGAGTTGAGCTCATAACACCTAAGTATTAGAGTCCAATCATTCATTAAGAAAGAAATCGATGACTGATTCTGTTCATTTGAAGACAGCTTTCAATCATGGAATGGGAGTAAATAGACCGCGACATTCTGTTTTATTGTACAACAATCCAGGTAGGAGCTGTCTACGTCACGGCGTGTTCATCATTAACGTCTCGCCTCCTGGCCTCACTTGTAAATTGCACCGTAAGACATTGCGTGGGCGTGACCAATTACGCCTGGCCTACATTCATGGCTTATTGACGACATCAGCTTAACTGGCAGCAAGCAAGAAATGAAGAACACTTTAAAATAGAAGAAAATATAAAACACAGAAGGTGTTTAAACAAAGAAAGTAAAACTTTAAAAAATAAATATAAGATTAACGGAACGTTGGGTCGTGGCTGTGTAGTCACAGATGTGGATTAAAGGATGGGGAGTCAGAGACGTGGAGCCAGAGAGATGGAGTCAGAGACATAGAGTCAGAGACATGGAGTCAGAGACATGGAGTCAGAGACATGGAGTCAGAGACATGGAGTCAGAGACGTGGCGTCAGAGACGTGGAGTCAGAGAGATGGAGTCTGAGAGCAGGAGTCAGAGACATGGAGTCAGAGACATGGAGTCAGAGAGATGGAGTCAGAGACATGGAGTCAGAGACGTGGAGTCAGATACATGGTGTCAGAGACATGGAGTCAGAGAGGTGGAGTCAGAGAGAAGGAGTCAGAGACATGGAGTCAGAGACATGGAGTCAGAGACATGGAGTCAGAGAGATTGAGTCAGAGACGTGGAGTCAGAGACGTGGAGTCAGAGACATGGTGTCAGAGACATGGAGTCAGAGAGATGGAGTCAGAGACATGGAGTCAGAGACATGGAGTCAGAGACATGGTGTCAGAGACATGGAGTCAGAGAGATGGAGTCAGAGACATGGTGTCAGAGACGTGGAATCAGAGACATGTAGTCAGAGACATGGAGTCAGAGACATGGAGTCAGAGACATGGAGTCAACGCTGGGGATTTCAGGGATTGGAGTCACCGACGTGGAGTCAGAGACATGGAGTCAGAGACATGGAGTCAGAGACATGGAGTCAGAGACATGGAGTCAACGCTGTGGATTTCAGGGATGTGAGTCAGAGACGTGGAGTCAGAGACGCGGAGTCAGAGACATGGAGTCAGAGACATGGAGTCAACGCTGGGGACTTCAGGGATGTGAGTCAGAGACGTGGAGTCAGAGACGTGGAGTCAGAGACGCGGAGTAACAGACATGGAGTCAGAGACATGGAGTCAGAGACATGGAGTCAACGCTGGGGATTTCAGGGATGTGAGTCAGAGACATGGAGTCAGAGACATGGAGTCAGAGACATGGAGTCAACGCTGGGGATTTCAGGGATGTGAGTCAGAGACGTGGAGTCAGAGAGGTGGAGTCAGAGACATGGAGTCAGAGACATGGAGTCAGAGACGTGGAGTCAGAGAGATGGAGTCAGAGACGTGGAGTCAGAGAGGTGGAGTCAGAGACATGGAGTCAGAGACATGGAGTCAGAGACATGGAGTCAGAGACGTGGAGTCAGAGAGATGGAGTCAGAGACGGGGAGTCAGAGAGATGGAGTCAGAGACGTGGAGTCAGAGACGTGGAGTCAGAGAGATGGAGTCAGAGACATGGAGTCAGAGACGTGGAGTCAGAGAGATGGAGTCAGAGACATGGAGTCAGAGACGTGGAGTCAGAGACGTGGATTGAAGGCATACGCCGCAGACTTTCTCATCATAGACAGTGCTAAGAACGGTTGGGGGGGGGAGAGTACAGACACAAAAAGCAGCATTTAGTAAATAAAAAATAGCGAGTAAACGTGAAGACATGCACACTGAGGTTGTTGTTACCCGCCTCCCATTTAATACTACCATCACTTAAAATTAAACTGTGATAGGCCGACCCTAGCGAGGGCTAGTCATATTTAGGGTTTTTAATTGCGTGTTTTGTTAGTTTTTGTGTGTGTTGAAAACCGATTATCGATTATGTAACTCCGATTTTAAACCGATTATCGTTTTATAGCTGACTTCATAGAAGTTAGGGGTGTTATGAATTTCTACAGCAAATGTATCGAAACCAACAATGAGTTGGCATTTCCCCCCCCCCTCCCCAAACCGACGTTCACTCGCGTTGTTTTGATTTCTTCGTGCTGTAGATTTGTGTCCTTTCTTTCTCCACTTTCTCTGCACTCTCTACGAGCAAGTCTGCGGCGTATGATACGCCGCGGGGCGTCTAGTACTTTTTAAAAATCCTTTACATTAATTGTGGTGTCTGCTTGCTTGCCGAAAAAATCTTTGAATCGATTTTTAACCCACTTCCTCGTTTGCTAGCGAGCTGAAATTTTGCATGCAGACTCGTGGCGATGATAAAAATGATCTATTAAAATTTCAGATCGATCGAAAGTACTGTAATTAAATTAACGAATGTTTAGATTTTCTCTATTTATCTCTATGTAGCATGTTAATTTTTGTGCTAGTGTCGCGGTGCGTATTATATTGAACGACCTGTTTAATAATAATAATAATAATAATAAATTGAAAATTTATATAGCGCTGTATCCCACTAAGGAACTGGGCTCACAGCGCTTTACATGAAGGTATTAACATACATATAAGTAATAAATTAGCATTCATACAATAACAACCACATTAATTACAGTACATAACACAAAAAAGCAACGTTAATCATTAAAAGAATTGTTGCTTTATTAATTTAGAAAATAGATTTTGAAAAGATTTGTCGTAAGTGCAGTCTTGAAGGACTTGGTTGTTGAATACTACGGATGTGTAATGGTAGAGTATTCCATTGTTTGGCTGCACAAAAAGAGAACGACCTTTCGCCAAAATCTTAATACTTTTCTGTTCCACGATTCGGTGCGTATTAGATCTATATGGACGATAATTTTTAAAAACAATATATTCCCGATCGTTGCGCATTACATTAAACATGTTTTTTGAGAAATAATTACAATTTTGGATTTGTTTCCATTGTCTTGCGCTGCGTATTGTAATGAACATTCTTTTAGTTATGTCTCGTATATAAATTATTTATAGTCAAAAACCTTGTTGTTTACGTTTTTTTAAAACTTAACTTATTAAATCCTTTATATTAACTCCTGGCATCTTCTTGCTTGATTGATGCCTTGAATGCCGAAAAAACTTTGGATCGATGTTTAACTCATTTTCGCGTATGATAGCGAGCTGAATTTTTGCAGGCATACTCGTGCCGATATTAAAAATGATGTATCAAAATTTCAGATCGATTGAATGTATTGTAATTAAATTAATGAAATGTTAGATTATCTCCATTTATCTCTGTGTACCATGTTATTTTTTGTGCTAGAGTGTCGCGGTGCGTATTATATTGAACAACCTTTTTAATACTTTTTAATACGCGTTGCGTATTATATTGACGATACTTTTTTAAAAATATACTCCCGATCTGTAAATGTAAATGCTATTAATTGCTAATCTGTCTCGCGGTGCGCACTATGTTAAACATTTTTTTTATAACCCTTTCCCCATGATCAAATCAAGCTGAAATTTAGCAGGCAGACTGTAGAAGTTTTTTTTTACTATAAAATAATCAATCCTTTATATATGTGAGACATCAATAAAATTTTGGATTTTTGTATTGTCGTGCGATGCATATTATAATGAACATTCTTTTAGTTATGTCCCTCATATAAAGGATTTTTAGTCAAAAACTTGTTTTTTAACGTTTTTTAAATATTTCTCTAACATAGCTTCTAATACTAGAGTAGATATCACGTCAATTTCAATAAAAATTATGTTGATAATATGTAGCAATGACGCCATTTGCCGAGATTTTAACATTTTTAAATTGTCTATAATTAAAGTTATACATTGATCGTTTTATTCAAACAAAATTATCTTGGTCTCTTTGATCACTTTTCTTTTTTAAAAGGGACTTTCAAATTGGTTGAATTTTTAAACATCTTTTTGCCTTATTCTTTTAAATGGACTAAATATGTGCTATATGTTACAGAAGCTCATTCTAGACATAATATTATTGCGTCCTACATCAGTGCATGGTTTGGGTACTATCGGGGACAATCTCAAGAGTTTTTTGACAACTAAATGACAAGTCCAAGAACAACTAAATGACAAGTCCAAGAACAAATAAATGACAAGTCCAAGAACAACTAAATGACAAGTCCAAGAACAAATAAATGACAAGTCCAACAACAACTAAAAGACAAGTCCAAGAACAAATAAATGACAAGTCCAAGAACAAATAAATGACAAGTCCAAGAACAACTAAATGACAAGTCCAAGAACAACTAAATGACAAGTCCAAGAACAAATAAATGACAAGTCCAACAACAACTAAAAGACAAGTCCAAGAACAAATAAATGACAAGTCCAAGAACAAATAAATGACAAGTCCAAGAACAACTAAATGACAAGTCCAAGAACAACTAAATGACAAGTCCAAGATAACTGACATTAGCCTAGGGAACTAACCCAGTTATGGTCAGCAATTTTACGTCTCTAATTGCTTGTAAGAAATGACCTCCAAACTTGTAAGAAATGACCTCCAAACTTGTAAGAAATGACGTCAAAACTTGTAAGAAATGACCTCAAAACTAGTAAGAAATGACGTCAAAACTAGTAAGAAATGACGTCAAAACTAGTAAGAAATGACGTCAAAACTAGTAAGAAATGACGTCAAAACTTGTAAGAAATAACCTCAAAACTTGTAAGAAATGACCTCAAAACTTGCTCATTTGTTTTTTCGAATCAGATCAAAATGGTAAAGAGAAAGAAAAAAAAACACCATTATTTCTTTGAAAAAAAAACCCATGTTTTATAACAACAGTAATTTTTGTGTTTTGCAAGTGGAGGTGGGGATGCGCAAGACGAACCAAACCTCATCCTGTGAATGCAGTGGAGAATGTGCGCAAGGGAATGTCTGTCTACTCTGACAGGAAACCTGCCTCCATCCATTATTCTTCAATTGGTCTCGACATGGCGAAAATCTATTAATAAATACGGGGGTTGTTCAGTTGTCTGATTTAATTAAGATATTAATCAGATTTCCGAGAACTCTGTGAGAAGCTTTCTACATCGACGTTAATGTGACGTCACCTTAGAGGAAATAACCTTGACTAAACATGTTTGCAAATTTAAATTACTCAAAATATTGTCTTTTCAAAAAAACATTTTCGTTTAGGCAGAAAAGGATTGCTTTACGAATACATTGTGTAATAAAACAAACCCGTAAAAACAACGTTTTTGACTATAAATCCCTTATATATGAGACATAACTAACAGTATTGATTATTTTCAAACATTTACAGACTGAATCTGTCTTAACTCAAGTTTGCTTCATAACCCCGGGTGGGGGGGGGGAGGGTGAGAGGGGAAAAGTCTGGTCACCGATTCGCTTGACCGAGCTCAGCGTGACACGTAAAATGTAAACAAAAGCGCCGAGGTGCTTCGATGGGCCGCCTCAACGCGTCTACTCAAACTTTCACGTGGAAAAAAAACAATAACAAACAGTGAATTTGAATTACATACCTCATATAAGGATAAACTAAAAATGCATTAATTTAATTACGGTACGATCGATCGATCTGAAAGTTTGATACGATGCATTGTTGAGTGAGTCGGGTCCGTGTGCCAAATTTCAGCTCGATCGGATCACTGGAAATGGGTCATTTTCGACTTTTCTTTTTCCGCCCGCCCAGCCCATGAGATGATGAGATGATGAGATGATGAGACGGCCGGGAAGTTAATATAAGGGATTTAAAAATGGTATTATCGCGTAATGATAAATGACATTTTCCGGTGTGAGAAATGACGTCATCAAAGTCTTGTTGCTACCTTTAGTATTCAACTCCCCCACACCTAACTGCCTTTTGTTCACACCTGGCTACTGTCATATTCAAACACACCACCTAGTCACCAAATCTTACTGTAATATTCGGATACACCACCTAGTCACCAAACCTTACAGTAATATTCAGATACACCACCTGGTCACCAAACCTTACTGTAATATTCGGATACACCACCTAGTCACCAAACCTTACTGTAATATTCGGATACACCACCTAGTCACCAAACCTTACTGTAATATTCAGACACACCACCTAGTCACAAAATCGGCCAACTTAAAAAATAGTAATAAAAGCCATGAGAAAATTGCCACCGCCCAGAGATCCGCTTACCTCCCCTCATTAAGAAGTATGAGATGATTGCTCGCCACCTTTCATTGGCCGGCTAGGGCTTCACGCGTCTTAGCATTTCGTGTTGACTGCGACTTAGCCGGCTAATTAACGTTTGATAACTGTATCAACGTACAAGTTGACGATCAGCTGGCTAATACTGAGGTGGTGGTCAGGTGGCTAATACTGAGGTGGTGGTCAGGTGGCTAATACTGAGGTGGTGGTGGTGGGGGGGGACAAATGGTAAAACACAATTTTTTAAATCTTTGTTCTTCAAATAACGAGGAACGCTGAGAGAGAGAGAGAGAGAGATAGAGAGCGAGAGAGAGAGAGAGAGAGAGAGAGAGAGAGAGAGAGAGAGAGAGAGAGAGAGAGAGAGAGAAGGAGGGAAACATAGCAAAATTGAAATAGATACAGAAAAAGAAAGAAAAAATGAAAACGTACGTTAGGGAGTAATAGAGAAGAAACAAATAGATTGAAATAAGATATGAGTCAAAGAGAGAAAAAGGGAAAGTGAGTGAAAGAAAGAGAAAGAAAGAGAAAGAGAGAGAGACAGAGAGAGCGAAAAGTAAAAAGATGAAAGACGGTGCAGGGGACACGTGTAAATATTGTCGTGCGTATTACTTATTAGAGATCAACTTGGATTGAGGACGGGGGGGGGTGGTGGGTTTAAAACGTGACAGGTGATGGTGGGGTAGGGTAGTCGGAGGGTAGAGATAAGCGGAGCGTGGAACTAGAAGCAGGTAAAGATGTCGGAGGGTAGAGGTAACCGGAGCATGGAAATAGAAGCAGGTAAAGATGAAGTGCCAGAACATCCCACGTTCATGTATTTGCCACTGCACGCGATAACTCCCACCCCGTATTTCCTATAATTTGTTTCGCGGCTTCTTCACATTTGGCATTTTCACAAACCCCGGTGTATGACGTCATCTGTGTTTCCTGTACCCTGTGTCACGGCGTCTTAACTGTTCACTGTCTCGGGTCATGACGTCATGTTCTTTGCCCCGGAGCTTTACTTTTTCAATCATTTGGATAATGATATAAGTCGACAGCTTCAAATGTCACTAGGCATCCATCTCTGTGTCTGGCTAAATCTGTCTCTCTAAGGCTGACTGTCAATGTCTCTGGCTAAATCTATTGTCATGACCAGCTGATTCTGCCTCTTTGCCTGGCTAAATGTTTAACTATGTCAGGCTGTCACTCTGTCTGGTTAAATCTATGTCTATGTCAGGCTGTCTCTGTGTGTGGCTAAATCTATGTCTATGTAAGGCTGTCTCTATTTTAGTGTCTGGCTAAATCTATGACTCTGTAAGCCTGAATCTGTATCTGTGCCTTTCTAAATCTATTTCTTTGTCAGACTGCCTCTATCCTTATCAGGTTATTGTTTAAGGTCGGTCCACACCTCACAAATGCTCGCGAACATTTGACCAAGCATCACACGAACGCACTATTTTATTGGCAAATTTTATCAGACTATCACTAAGCCAATGTTCCCTTTAAGCTGCGCGGCTCAGCGGCCGCGCAGATATCTAACCGACGCCACGCAGCAGTTTGAAATTACCGTGCAGCAGATTTGGAAAATTTAGGGCTGTTAACGATTAATTTAAATTTAATCGTTAACATTTTGAAATAGTAACGATTAATTAATGAAATTAATCGTTAATTTTAATTAAAGCCAAAAATTGAAATTTATGGTGTATTAAGTTACGTTTATTAAAATACTTGTCGAAAATCGAAATAACACTGGAATGTCTTTTTATATGACATCTTTTAACCAACAACGCAAACAGACAAGTGTATTGACTTTATTTGGTTCAAGTGACGAGCGGGTCTTATTGACAATATAACCAGCCGAGCTGAACAATCGTTCACATAACTTTAGATTTTGTCAGCTGAAGTTTCCGATACTGTAGTGGATCTTTGGTTTGCAGGTGATATGTAAGCAAAGTGTTAGAGCCATGGTAGCGATGATCTCTTTAAGCAGCGCGGCTGCGCAGATATTTGACCACGCAGGAGTTTAGAATCACCGCACAGCAAATTTTTTAAATTAAGCACAAAAAGGAGGTTGTGCCGCTTTGCACACGAGTTTTTTTTTAAATTAAAACTTTGCACACGAACCAACAATGCTTAGACTTAGATGGAACATTGCATGTTAGGCAAACTATTTCTCTCAACGGACACAATAACATTTATCAACACTTTGAACATTCACGTCAGTCAATAGCTTAAAACCAAAATGTTTGTGTAAACGTACGGAAATTAGTTTATATTTATCGGCCGAAATATTTTACTTTTAGACTTCCAGTACATTTATAAGTGTTGGGTCGATTAATCGTTAAAAAATTAATCGTTAAATTTTTTATCGATTAATCGAGAACCTAATTGTTAATTTCCGCAGCCCTAGTAAAAATATTGCTAAAATGGGTGCTGTGCAACTTTGCACACTTGTTTTTTCACTATGCACACGGCCCAACGAATCTCAAAGGGAACATGGCACTAAGCCTCTATCAGGCTATCACTAAGCCTCTATCAGACTATCACTAAGCCTCTATCAGACTTGTACTAAGCCTCCATCAGACTATCACTAAGCCTCTATCAGACTATCACTAAGCCTCTATCAGACTATAACTAAGCCTCTATCAGACTATAACTAAGCCTCTATCAGACTATCACTAAGCCTGTATCAGACTATCACTAAGCCTGTATCAGACTATCACTAAGCCTGTATCAGACTATCACTAAGCCTGTATCAGACTATCACTAAGCCTGTATCAGACTATCACTAAGCCTGTATCAGACTATCACTAAGCCTCTATCAGACTATCACTAAGCCTGTATCAGACTATAACTAAGCCTCTATCAGACTATAACTAAGCCTCTATCAGACTATCACTAAGCCTCTATTAGCCTCTACTCTGGCCTGCATGCACTCGTGGAATTGTCTCACCAAGACGATGAATTTCCTTGGGCAACCGTACTTGGCCATTATCTTCCACAGACCCTCTCTGCCAACGGTGTCAAAAGCTTTGGTCAGGTCAACATAGGTGGAGAACAGGTTGACGTTCTGCTCCTGACATTTCTCTTGCAGCTGCCTGGCAGCGAACACCATGTCGATGGTCCCTCGCTCTTTTCGGAAGCCACACTGACTTTCAGGCAGGAGTCCTTGGTCAAGGTGGACCGTGAGGCGGTTGAGCAGGATTCTGGCAAGGATCTTTCCTGCCAGAATCCCGCAGGACTTCAAAGATGCCTCCATCATACATCTTTATAAGCAAAAAGGAAATAGACAGGCTTGTGACAACCAGAATCCTGCCTACACAAGGTACAGTAAGGAAGGAGGGCGTAGCGATAAATTCCCACCGCCTCATTCCCCCCTCCCATAAACACTCATGATTTGAACTCACACACCACCTCACACACCGCCCCACACACCGCCACACACACCGCCCCACACACCGCCCCACACACCACCCCACACACCGCCCCACACACCGCCCCACACACCGCCCCACACACCACCCCACACACCGACCCACACACCACCCCACACACCACCCCACACACCACCCCACACACCGCCCCACACAGCAACCCACACACCACCCCACACACCACCCCACACACCACCCCACACACCACCTCACACACCCCCTTACTTCAAACACTACGACTTGCACCCCACATGACCTCATCACCCCAGTACCCCCTCCCCCTCCCCCCTCTGTGTTAAGTCAACGCTTCTTAGCCTTTCATTAACATTTTAAATATCTGAATGACTTTGGAACGTAGCAGAAATTGACTTTTGGTGGAGTATCATATCCTGTGCGGTGCTAAGTAAAAGTGCACGTGTATGAAGAGTGCACGTGTATGAAGAGTGCACGTGTATGAAGAGTGCACGTGTATGAAGAGTGCACGTGTATGAAGAGTGCACGTGTATGTAGAGTGCACGTGTATGAAGAGTGCACGTGTATGAAGAGTGCACGTGTATGAAGAGTGCACGTGTATGAAGAGTGCACGTGTATGAAGAGTGCACGTGTATGAAGAGTGCACGTGTATGAAGAGTGCACGTGTATGAAGAGTGCACGTGTATGAAGAGTGCACGTGTATGAAGAGTGCACGTGTATGAAGAGTGCACGTGTATGAAGAGTGCACGTGTATGAAGAGTGCACGTGTATGAAGAGTCCACGTGTATGAAGAGTGCACGTGTATGAAGAGTGCACGTGTATGAAGAGTGCACGTGTATGAAGAGTGCACGTGTATGAAGAGTGCACGTGTATGAAGAGTGCACGTGTATGAAGAGTGCACGTGTATGAAGAGTGCACGTGTATGAAGAGTGCACGTGTATGAAGAGTCCACGTGTATGAAGTGTGCACGTGTATGAAGAGTGCACGTGTATGAAGAGTGCACGTGTATGAAGAGTGCACGTGTATGAAGAGTGCACGTGTATGAAGAGTGCACGTGTATGAAGAGTGCACGTGACCTTCAGATGGTTACATCCACCGCTCATTTCTGTCACCTCACCTTAAGAATCCCAATTATAAACAAGAAGTGAAATAAGATCTGGTTATAATGTTATTAATATAAAGATTTGTGTTCAAGAGTAGATGAAGCTTGGCCCACATTTGGAGACTTCAGCTGCACCGTAATGGTCATTAAGTTTTCGTTGGGTCAGGGACCTTGCGCGTATCTATTACAGACGCTCTTTCTTTACAGAAGCGTAATAGCGTCCTACGTCCTGTTAAGAACGTATTTACAAGTGACGCAGCGTCAAATGCAACGGCTATGAGGGACCACACTATTCCCAGCTACTTTTGTTTCCCTAAATAGTGTCAGGTACCCATTCGGACCTGGGTGGACTTAGGGACAACCTTGGCCTTCACGGAGATACGAACCCACAACCCTTGGTACCCTTGACAAACTAACAACAGGTAAATTAGGTACATAAATATAACATTAAATTTGATCTGTGGCCGAGAGATGTAGAGCGGAAGACTCACAGGCAGCAGGCCTAGAGTTCAATCACTATTTAAACAACAACAACATCAGCAGCACCACGTGTGGACGCCCAGCATTAAATTTGGATGGTCACAAAAAGTAAAAGTTCAAATGGCCACACTTCCTTCGACCTCTTATCTTGACCTAGTTTGCAGGGTGCAAAGCAGGTCAACTCAGGTGTGTACTGACAAAATGGGTTGTTTTTTAAGGGAGGGGTGAGGGATACTTCGATAAGATCACATTATATCTTATTAGCTCAATCCTAGGTGTTAGAGTTTTCGTCACATGTTGCAATAATAATAATAAGACTTTGATAATTTATATAGCACTGTGCCCTTGTACTATTGCGGGTTAAGGGGGAGGGGGCTGAACGGGCTAAAGCCAGGGGCCCCCGATGATTTAGTGGCTCCCAAATTTAGTATATTTTATAGTAAAGGTGGACAAATGTTTGCATGAATTCCTGAAAATATCATAAATTAAATAAATTAATAAAAATCTTATTTATTAATTTAATCGCTATTCGGCCCCGATAGTCTTAGTAATCGAAAAACCTGATTTTGTATAGACTCAATTAGAGAAACTATTAAAGAGTAATGTTTATATCTTTCGTCAAGCATTTGTCTTTTTTGTTTTAAATTGTCTTTTTACACTCAATTTTAGGATACCGGCAAACAGTTATTTTTTCGTGTTCGGTTTCTTCATGAATAATCTTTTGGCTGGGAAGGCCGATCCCGTAGTGCAGACAAAGTTGTACAAATTTCCTTATGAGAAAAAATTGTGTTTATATATTCGAAATGTCTGTGCTGTCTGTTCGAGCTTGATCATGCAACTCCTCCTGAACCATACCAGATAGAGGGTTCGGGTCTTTTGCAAATATGTCAAGGAGGTCCCATGGATGTGCACGGGCCCAAAAATAAATACCGAAAAGTTTTACTGGATTTCATGGACAATTTTAAAAAAGCACGAAAAATATCAGTATTTTGTCAATTCCTCGCCAACTGTAACATTTGTCGGGTTGAAGCAAACACCAAACAATAGCCAATAGTATTTCGAACAAGTTTGGACAAGGAATTTTTGAAAAATCTCTTTTCGTTCGACTCCCGTAATTTAGCAGCAATTTGTAGATAGCTATCGTTTTGTTTAGTTTCAGAATTATTGATTTTAAATTACTTTTAATATACCAATCTAGAATGATTTCCCTTCAATAAAAAAATCGCAAATCCTTTGTTGGAAATTTGCGTTTAAATACTAATTCGAAATTTTATTACTTATTTATTTGCTACCAGACTCTAGCTTGTTTTTTTTTATGTTGTTTTTTTTTCACTGCTGATGACTATTTTTCACTGCACGATATCTGTTGGTATACAGTTTTTTTCAATAGAAGCATATTTGAGGTTACCGAAACAGACAATGCGGGTATTTTACACGTTATGCAAACACTATATATAGGATTTTTTAATGTTCCTCATAAATGAAGCTAAGAAGCTTAGACGAACTGGGAGAGGATGACGTTAGAAAATTGATTGCTGTTTTAAAGACTTGAAACGTGTTAAATGAAATGACAGTTTGGATCTGCGTTGTAACCAAAGCCGCGAGGGTGACTCAGAGGCGTAGCGAAGGGTGCTGGGATACATACATGCCCGGGCGCCGAGTTACTGTGGCGCTGAGATACAGCGTACCAAGGTACTGGGGTGCCAGGGTACAGTAATAAGGGCGCTAAGTTATCAGGGCACCGAGATGTAAGGGCGCTGGGATTTATGGGTGCCGAGTTACAGGGGCGCCGAAATGAAATTGTATACATTATATTAGCACTAGATTGTGCTGGGGCACCGTGGCACCTACCACGCCCACTTTTTTAAAAAGCCTAACTAACTTGTCCTTGTTTGATAAATACGAAATATTAAACTTTCTGAAATGTCATCATATAATTTTTTTTACTGCGAGACTTTTATTTAAAATTATGTTGCGCACCACCCGGTGCACAACTTTATTAAAATATAAGATCAAACAATGACGTCATATAATATTTATTTTACAGTGCTAATCACCACACAATTTTTTCAACTGCTATAGACTGTTGTACATCGTTCCCCAGCGTTCCACATCCAGTGAGCCAGGCAGTGACTTGGACCATTATTTTATTTATTAGTGAACAAGGTTAACAAATGGTGTGGGGAAGAGAACAAAATTAGTTTGTCCCCGAGCGATAAATATAGGCGGAGATGTAGCTAACAGATCCACGAGGGTCAGTTGTAGACAGGGTTGTGAGGCTGAGTTGTAGACAGGGTTGTGAGGCCCAGTTTTAGACAGGGCCGTGAGGCTGAGTTGTAGACAGGGTTGTGAGGCCCAGTTGTAGACAGGGCCGTGAGGCTGAGTTGTAGACAGGGTTGTGAGGCCCAGTTGTAGACAGGGTTGTGAGGCCGAGTTGTAGACAGGGCCGTGAGGCACAGTTGTAGACAGGGTTGTGAGGCCGATTTGTAGACAGGGCCGTGAGGCACAGTTGTAGACAGAGTTGTGAGGCCCAGTTGTAGACAGGGCCGTGAGGCCCAATTGTAGACAGGGTTGTGAGGCCCATTTGTAGACAGCGCCGTTGTATTATACAACTGTGAATCAATTTTGCAAAGCAGGACAGCAGTCCATGGTCTGTGTAACAACTGACTTTCTTGTACATTTATAGCTCCTCCGATTTCAACTAACCAGACGGTGACCAGACCAGTACACAGACCAGACGGTCACCAGACCAGTACACAGACCAGACGGTGACCAGACCAGTACACAGTCCAGACGGTGGCCAGACCAGTACACAGTCCGTGACCAGACCAGTACACAGACCAGACGGTGACCAGACCAGTACACAGACCAGACGGTGACCAGACCAGTACACAGACCAGACGGTGACCAGACCAGTACACAGACCAGACGGTGACCATACCAGTACACAGACCAGACGGTGACCAGACCAGTACACAGTCCGTGACCAGACCAGTACACAGACCAGACGGTGACCAGACCAGTACACAGACCAGACGGTGACCAGACCAGTACACAGTCCAGACGGTGACCAGACCAGTACACAGTCCGTGACCAGACCAGTACACAGACCAGACGGTGACCAGACCAGTACACAGACCAGACGGTGACCAGACCAGTACACAGACCAGATGGTGACCAGACCAGTACACAGACCAGACGGTGACCAGACCAGTACACAGACCAGACGGTGACCAGACCAGTACACAGACCAGACGGTGACCAGACCAGTACACAGACCAGACGGTGACCAGACCAGTACACAGACAAGACGGTGACCAGACCAGTACACAGACCAGACGGTGACCAGACCAGTACACAGACCAGACGGTGACCAGACCAGTACACAGTCTTGAGACTTAGTCACTCAGGTGCATGCTGAAACAACGTCATCACAACAAACATGCCTGTGACAGCCGTGAAGCTACAAAATGACAGAAATGATTATATGATGTGTACCAAATAACAAATACAGACAATGAGAGAGTGACAGTACTGTAGAGAGGGATTATAAAAGATAGATTAAATGGTAACAGGGGCCGTCCATAAATGACGTCACGCACCTAGAGGGGGGGGGAGGGGGGTCACACTTTTGTGACGATGCGTGACGAGGGGGAGGGAGGGGGGTTGAAGAAATGTGACGTCACATCAAAAGGGTAACTTTACATAAAACTTCCACTGAAATATTTGGTGGCTTACAATTTATTTAATAACTTGTTGTTTTTTTTTAAATTTTTTTTTATATTTCTTTTTACATCAGTGCTTCTCAATGTGCCGGTCGGTAGGCCATCAGACGCTGGTTGGCGTAAGCTATCAAGACACGAAAATTAAAGCTTATTATAATCATTAAGTTTGAGAACCTCCAAGATAACGTATGAAATTGTTACCCTGCTTCGTTTGATGTTGACATCAGAGCATTTGTGATGTAACCGCAGCTCCGCTTGGTTCTCTCACGGCAGGCGACTTTTGCCCGTTACCCCAAAATATACAAGTTTATGTGTGCGTTACGCCCCCCCCCCAACCCCGAGACTCTAAATCCTGCTCACATGACTCGGGGATTTTGGGGAGCGTCGTTAGCCCCCCCACCCCGTCCCCCGAAAATGCTACTGGTGAGTTTTACAAGCATGACAAGTGTCTAAAAATGATCTGAATAGGATTATGTGTAGATATTTTATGTCATAACGACACGGAATATCCTTTTTCTTTTTAAAAAAAGGGGGGGGGAATCTATTTGATAGAATTATAAACGTTTTAAGTTTGATATAATTGTTCGATTGGTTTTCGGTCAAACGCCCCTGGTCATTTTAGATATAATGATAAATGAGCCCATTTAAAATTAGTCAAGTATTCATTAACTTTATTGAATGGATCAAATTCTTGACATCGCAATTCGAGAGGAGCACAACACAACTTTTCTTCTTAGCTGAGTTTTTTAAGGCATTAATTTTAAATATCACAGAAAGGATACTTGATACAGTCAAGTCATGTGGATTAAGATTATTGTCACTCGTGTCAATATAAATGAAAGTAGGGTGGATTTAGGTGTCTTCGTATAGTACGTAGGTATGAAATCAACATAGTTGTCAAATTAAAAAAAATGCATTTTCTGGAAGGAACAGGTTCAATAATGGGCATATGTTCCAAGCGTACACGTACACAAGACGTATTTTAATATATCTAGTGGAGTGTAGTGGATGTTATATGTCCCAAATGAGTCTGCATTACCCCCAAGAATTCCCTTTTGACCCAAGATTAGGTTATTTACCCCTGTTCGCCGACCCCTTACTTACTGGATGCCCGTCAGTCCATTGAGGGATTTAAAAAAAAACAATTTAAAAATATTATATTTAAATATTTTTTTTCTAAAGCAAGACGTTAACCGTGATGATTAATAGTCAATGTTTAATTTGTATGCATTAAAATAAAATGTAATCTAAGGATGTTAACACAGTTCGTTTTCTGAAGACCGGTTAAACGTTTTAAAAATCGCGGGTTACAATATTACAATGTAGACCTTCACTAAAAAAATAATAAATGCTTAAATGACAATAAAAGTGATTTGAAACATACTTATTTGCATATGGAAAATAAGGTTGTTTTTTTTTGGGGGGGGGGTCAAAGCAAAGCTTTGTGACGTATTTTTAGAGGGAGGGGGGGCTAACTTTTTGTGACAACGCGTGACGGGGTGGGAGGGGGTAAAAAATCGTCAAAAATCGCGTGACGTCATTTATGGACGGCCCCAAAGGGATTATCAGATTTTGACAAGCTAATGAGACGAGATTTTAAGACTTTGCAAACGTCAATGAAAGAATTGTAAGAGATTAATAAGTGATAGAAGAGCAAAGAGTAAAGTAGCATTTAGAGATAGGCAATACATTCATTTAGAGATAGGCAATACATTCATTTAGAGATAGGCAATACATTCATTTAGAGATAGGCAATACATTCTTAATTGGAAATTAAAGAAAAAAAATAATTTCGTACATAACCATGAGAGACATAGAGATAAAAACATTGTTCTTGTTCCACATGCACGAACAGACACTTTCTGCTCTTACGTCTTGTCCGAAAAAAGCACAGGAAAACACAGTATCAATATTTACACTTTACATCTTTAATAGCTGCGTGACTAGACATGAATCATGCATAAGCGTTGGCCACAATAAACAAATGTTTGTCAAGAAGTAGCGCCTGTAACATATCAGATGAGATTAAATGAAGCAGATCGTAGAGAGGAATATAAGAGCTGCCAGCCCTGGGTGATGCCATGCGAGAACTATGACAACTTTGGTTTAAGATGAAACTAGCCGCAATTTTTTCAAATACTTGGGGGCGCTCTCGGACTCGGGCACCCTGTGTAGGATTTGTGGTAAAAAAGCAGTTTGGCGCACGTGCAGATGTTTTCAAAACAAACACACACGTGCAACAATACTGGGAGAGTAAATAGGAGGCAGGCAACTGCGGCATATGGAGTATGTGAGGCGTCAGGGTACTGCTTTGGTGGGAGGGGGTGGGGGTCAGGGGGCGTCTCTTTAATTACGGTACGGTAACTATGTGAGCTGAGGCTCTATGGCGTGTGATGACCTTGAAGTGGCCTAGAAGACAAGACGCAGTAGTTATTGCCTCAGTTACCCATCTGGATACTTTTAGTCGATCTATTTGGCATGTATAGTTTGGTGACTTTCGTGGACTGTCGGTACACACATTTATAACAGTGCGGTGAAATGATTCATGTGTGCGATTGTATATTAGTTTAATCAAGAAAATGAACTCAAAACAACTCAAAGTGCAAAGGTCCCCAAACAGGTGCAACAGTATCCAAACAGGTGCAACGGTCCCCAAACAGGTGCAACGGTCCCCAAAAAGGTGCAACAGTCCCCAAACAGGTGCAATGGTCCCCAAACAGGTGCAATGGTCCCCAAACAGGTGCAACAGTCCCCAAACAGGTGCAACAGTCCCCAAACAGGTGCAACGGTCCCCAAACAGCTGTAAAACTCTCCAAACAGGTGCAACGGTCCCCTAACATGGCTCATATAATCTGTTTCACTATGATATGAAATCTCGGCCAAAAATCAAAATAATTTTCGTAAGAATATTTCCGGCGTTGTTCATTTTTTGGGTAGTGGTTTGAGACCAGGTCTTCATGTTCCTGTATACTCAACATTCTTGCCCAATGTATGGGAAGTTGTAACTGTAAGAAAAATAATCAGGTTATTAAGTTAGACCAAAGTATTGCAGCCTACTATCACTTTTTAGCGGTTTAAACACAGTGTTGTTATACAGTGTTTAAATACAGTGTTTTGTTATACAGTGTTTAAACACAGAGTTTTATACGGTGTTTTCAAATTTGAAGATCTAACATGACAATACTATACCACCACTATAATATAAGTCATCTTCGAAATAGCCC
>CALYLW010000666.1:231163-296163 GCA_944989445.1 Ampullaceana balthica
CTAGTCTGCAGTACAAAGAAATGTGAGAAGCTGTCTTAATTCCTCTAGTCTGCAGTACAAAGAAATGTGAGAAGCTGTCTTAATTCCTCTAGTCTGCAGTACAAAGAAATGTGAGAAGCTGTCTTAATTCCTCTAGTCTGCAGTACAAAGAAATGTGAGAAGCTGTCTTAATTCCTCTAGTCTGCAGTACAAAGAAATGTGATAAGCTGTCTTAATTCCTCTAGTCTGCAGTACAAAGAAATGTGAGAAGCTGTCTTAATTCCTCTAGTCTGCAGTACAAAGAAATGTGAGAAGCTGTCTTAATTCCTCTAGTCTGCAGTACAAAGAAATGTGAGAAGCTGTCTTAATTCCTCTAGTCTGCAGTACAAAGAAATGTGAGAAGCTGTCTTAATTCCTCTAGTCTGCAGTACAAAGAAATGTGAGAAGCTGTCTTAATTCCTCTAGTCTGCAGTACAAAGAAATGTGAGAAGCTGTCTTAATTCCTCTAGTCTGCAGTACAAAGAAATGTGAGAAGCTGTCTTAATTCCTCTAGTCTGCAGTACAAAGAAATGTGAGAAGCTGTCTTAATTCCTCTAGTCTGCAGTACAAAGAAATGTGAGAAGCTGTCTTAATTCCTCTAGTCTGCAGTACAAAGAAATGTGAGAAGCTGTCTTAATTCCTCTAGTCTGCAGTACAAAGAAATGTGAGAAGCTGTCTTAATTCCTCTAGTCTGCAGTACAAAGAAATGTGAGAAGCTGTCTTAATTCCTCTAGTCTGCAGTACAAAGAAATGTGAGAAGCTGTCTTAATTCCTCTAGTCTGCAGTACAAAGAAATGTGAGAAGCTGTCTTAATTCCTCTAGTCTGCAGTACAAAGAAATGTGAGAAGCTGTCTTAATTCCTCTAGTCTGCAGTACAAAGAAATGTGAGAAGCTGTCTTAATTCCTCTAGTCTGCAGTACAAAGAAATGTGAGAAGCTGTCTTAATTCCTCTAGTCTGCAGTACAAAGAAATGTGAGAAGCTGTCTTAATTCCTCTAGTCTGCAGTACAAAGAAATGTGAGAAGCTGTCTTAATTCCTCTAGTCTGCAGTACAAAGAAATGTGAGAAGCTGTCTTAATTCCTCTAGTCTGCAGTACAAAGAAATGTGAGAAGCTGTCTTAATTCCTCTAGTCTGCAGTACAAAGAAATGTGAGAAGCTGTCTTAATTCCTCTAGTCTGCAGTACAAAGAAATGTGAGAAGCTGTCTTAATTCCTCTAGTCTGCAGTACAAAGAAATGTGAGAAGCTGTCTTAATTCCTCTAGTCTGCAGTACAAAGAAATGTGAGAAGCTGTCTTAATTCCTCTAGTCTGCAGTACAAAGAAATGTGAGAAGCTGTCTTAATTCCTCTAGTCTGCAGTACAAAGAAATGTGAGAAGCTGTCTTAATTCCTCTAGTCTGCAGTACAAAGAAATGTGAGAAGCTGTCTTAATTCCTCTAGTCTGCAGTACAAAGAAATGTGAGAAGCTGTCTTAATTCCTCTAGTCTGCAGTACAAAGAAATGTGAGAAGCTGTCTTAATTCCTCTAGTCTGCAGTACAAAGAAATGTGAGAAGCTGTCTTAATTCCTCTAGTCTGCAGTACAAAGAAATGTGAGAAGCTGTCTTAATTCCTCTAGTCTGCAGTACAAAGAAATGTGAGAAGCTGTCTTAATTCCTCTAGTCTGCAGTACAAAGAAATGTGAGAAGCTGTCTTAATTCCTCTAGTCTGCAGTACAAAGAAATGTGAGAAGCTGTCTTAATTCCTCTAGTCTGCAGTACAAAGAAATGTGAGAAGCTGTCTTAATTCCTCTAGTCTGCAGTACAAAGAAATGTGAGAAGCTGTCTTAATTCCTCTAGTCTGCAGTACAAAGAAATGTGAGAAGCTGTCTTAATTCCTCTAGTCTGCAGTACAAAGAAATGTGAGAAGCTGTCTTAATTCCTCTAGTCTGCAGTACAAAGAAATGTGATAAGCTGTCTTAATTCCTCTAGTCTGCAGTACAAAGAAATGTGATAAGCTGTCTTAATTCCTCTAGTCTGCAGTACAAAGAAATGTGATAAGCTGTCTTAATTCCTCTAGTCTGCAGTACAAAGAAATGTGAGAAGCTGTCTTAATTCCTCTAGTCTGCAGTACAAAGAAATGTGAGAAGCTGTCTTAATTCCTCTAGTCTGCAGTACAAAGAAATGTGATAAGCTGTCTTAATTCCTCTAGTCTGCAGTACAAAGAAATGTGATAAGCTGTCTTAATTCCTCTAGTCTGCAGTACAAAGAAATGTGATAAGCTGTCTTAATTCCTCTAGTCTGCAGTACAAAGAAATGTGATAAGCTGTCTTAATTCCTCTAGTCTGCAGTACAAAGAAATGTGATAAGCTGTCTTAATTCCTCTAGTCTGCAGTACAAAGAAATGTGATAAGCTGTCTTAATTCCTCTAGTCTGCAGTACAAAGAAATGTGATAAGCTGTCTTAATTCCTCTAGTCTGCAGTACAAAGAAATGTGAGAAGCTGTCTTAATTCCTCTAGTCTGCAGTACAAAGAAATGTGAGAAGCTGTCTTAATTCCTCTAGTCTGCAGTACAAAGAAATGTGATAAGCTGTCTTAATTCCTCTAGTCTGCAGTACAAAGAAATGTGATAAGCTGTCTTAATTCCTCTAGTCTGCAGTACAAAGAAATGTGATAAGCTGTCTTAATTCCTCTAGTCTGCAGTACAAAGAAATGTGATAAGCTGTCTTAATTCCTCTAGTCTGCAGTACAAAGAAATGTGATAAGCTGTCTTAATTCCTCTAGTCTGCAGTACAAAGAAATGTGATAAGCTGTCTTAATTCCTCTAGTCTGCAGTACAAAGAAATGTGATAAGCTGTCTTAATTCCTCTAGTCTGCAGTACAAAGAAATGTGATAAGCTGTCTTAATTCCTCTAGTCTGCAGTACAAAGAAATGTGATAAGCTGTCTTAATTCCTCTAGTCTGCAGTACAAAGAAATGTGAGAAGCTGTCTTAATTCCTCTAGTCTGCAGTACAAAGAAATGTGAGAAGCTGTCTTAATTCCTCTAGTCTGCAGTACAAAGAAATGTGATAAGCTGTCTTAATTCCTCTAGTCTGCAGTACAAAGAAATGTGATAAGCTGTCTTAATTCCTCTAGTCTGCAGTACAAAGAAATGTGAGAAGCTGTCTTAATTCCTCTAGTCTGCAGTACAAAGAAATGTGAGAAGCTGTCTTAATTCCTCTAGTCTGCAGTACAAAGAAATGTGAGAAGCTGTCTTAATTCCTCTAGTCTGCAGTACAAAGAAATGTGAGAAGCTGTCTTAATTCCTCTAGTCTGCAGTACAAAGAAATGTGAGAAGCTGTCTTAATTCCTCTAGTCTGCAGTACAAAGAAATGTGAGAAGCTGTCTTAATTCCTCTAGTCTGCAGTACAAAGAAATGTGAGAAGCTGTCTTAATTCCTCTAGTCTGCAGTACAAAGAAATGTGAAAGCTGTCTTAATTCCTCTAGTCTGCAGTACAAAGAAATGTGAGAAGCTGTCTTAATTCCTCTAGTCTGCAGTACAAAGAAATGTGAGAAGCTGTCTTAATTCCTCTAGTCTGCAGTACAAAGAAATGTGAGAAGCTGTCTTAATTCCTCTAGTCTGCAGTACAAAGAAATGTGAGAAGCTGTCTTAATTCCTCTAGTCTGCAGTACAAAGAAATGTGAGAAGCTGTCTTAATTCCTCTAGTCTGCAGTACAAAGAAATGTGAGAAGCTGTCTTAATTCCTCTAGTCTGCAGTACAAAGAAATGTGAGAAGCTGTCTTAATTCCTCTAGTCTGCAGTACAAAGAAATGTGAGAAGCTGTCTTAATTCCTCTAGTCTGCAGTACAAAGAAATGTGAGAAGCTGTCTTAATTCCTCTAGTCTGCAGTACAAAGAAATGTGAGAAGCTGTCTTAATTCCTCTAGTCTGCAGTACAAAGAAATGTGAGAAGCTGTCTTAATTCCTCTAGTCTGCAGTACAAAGAAATGTGAGAAGCTGTCTTAATTCCTCTAGTCTGCAGTACAAAGAAATGTGAGAAGCTGTCTTAATTCCTCTAGTCTGCAGTACAAAGAAATGTGAGAAGCTGTCTTAATTCCTCTAGTCTGCAGTACAAAGAAATGTGAGAAGCTGTCTTAATTCCTCTAGTCTGCAGTACAAAGAAATGTGAGAAGCTGTCTTAATTCCTCTAGTCTGCAGTACAAAGAAATGTGAGAAGCTGTCTTAATTCCTCTAGTCTGCAGTACAAAGAAATGTGAGAAGCTGTCTTAATTCCTCTAGTCTGCAGTACAAAGAAATGTGAGAAGCTGTCTTAATTCCTCTAGTCTGCAGTACAAAGAAATGTGAGAAGCTGTCTTAATTCCTCTAGTCTGCAGTACAAAGAAATGTGATAAGCTGTCTTAATTCCTCTAGTCTGCAGTACAAAGAAATGTGAGAAGCTGTCTTAATTCCTCTAGTCTGCAGTACAAAGAAATGTGAGAAGCTGTCTTAATTCCTCTAGTCTGCAGTACAAAGAAATGTGAGAAGCTGTCTTAATTCCTCTAGTCTGCAGTACAAAGAAATGTGAGAAGCTGTCTTAATTCCTCTAGTCTGCAGTACAAAGAAATGTGAGAAGCTGTCTTAATTCCTCTAGTCTGCAGTACAAAGAAATGTGATAAGCTGTCTTAATTCCTCTAGTCTGCAGTACAAAGAAATGTGAGAAGCTGTCTTAATTCCTCTAGTCTGCAGTACAAAGAAATGTGAGAAGCTGTCTTAATTCCTCTAGTCTGCAGTACAAAGAAATGTGAGAAGCTGTCTTAATTCCTCTAGTCTGCAGTACAAAGAAATGTGATAAGCTGTCTTAATTCCTCTAGTCTGCAGTACAAAGAAATGTGAGAAGCTGTCTTAATTCCTCTAGTCTGCAGTACAAAGAAATGTGATAAGCTGTCTTAATTCCTCTAGTCTGCAGTACAAAGAAATGTGAGAAGCTGTCTTAATTCCTCTAGTCTGCAGTACAAAGAAATGTGATAAGCTGTCTTAATTCCTCTAGTCTGCAGTACAAAGAAATGTGATAAGCTGTCTTAATTCCTCTAGTCTGCAGTACAAAGAAATGTGATAAGCTGTCTTAATTCCTCTAGTCTGCAGTACAAAGAAATGTGATAAGCTGTCTTAATTCCTCTAGTCTGCAGTACAAAGAAATGTGAGAAGCTGTCTTAATTCCTCTAGTCTGCAGTACAAAGAAATGTGATAAGCTGTCTTAATTCCTCTAGTCTGCAGTACAAAGAAATGTGATAAGCTGTCTTAATTCCTCTAGTCTGCAGTACAAAGAAATGTGATAAGCTGTCTTAATTCCTCTAGTCTGCAGTACAAAGAAATGTGATAAGCTGTCTTAATTCCTCTAGTCTGCAGTACAAAGAAATGTGAGAAGCTGTCTTAATTCCTCTAGTCTGCAGTACAAAGAAATGTGATAAGCTGTCTTAATTCCTCTAGTCTGCAGTACAAAGAAATGTGAGAAGCTGTCTTAATTCCTCTAGTCTGCAGTACAAAGAAATGTGATAAGCTGTCTTAATTCCTCTAGTCTGCAGTACAAAGAAATGTGATAAGCTGTCTTAATTCCTCTAGTCTGCAGTACAAAGAAATGTGATAAGCTGTCTTAATTCCTCTAGTCTGCAGTACAAAGAAATGTGATAAGCTGTCTTAATTCCTCTAGTCTGCAGTACAAAGAAATGTGATAAGCTGTCTTAATTCCTCTAGTCTGCAGTACAAAGAAATGTGATAAGCTGTCTTAATTCCTCTAGTCTGCAGTACAAAGAAATGTGAGAAGCTGTCTTAATTCCTCTAGTCTGCAGTACAAAGAAATGTGATAAGCTGTCTTAATTCCTCTAGTCTGCAGTACAAAGAAATGTGATAAGCTGTCTTAATTCCTCTAGTCTGCAGTACAAAGAAATGTGATAAGCTGTCTTAATTCCTCTAGTCTGCAGTACAAAGAAATGTGAGAAGCTGTCTTAATTCCTCTAGTCTGCAGTACAAAGAAATGTGATAAGCTGTCTTAATTCCTCTAGTCTGCAGTACAAAGAAATGTGATAAGCTGTCTTAATTCCTCTAGTCTGCAGTACAAAGAAATGTGATAAGCTGTCTTAATTCCTCTAGTCTGCAGTACAAAGAAATGTGAGAAGCTGTCTTAATTCCTCTAGTCTGCAGTACAAAGAAATGTGATAAGCTGTCTTAATTCCTCTAGTCTGCAGTACAAAGAAATGTGAGAAGCTGTCTTAATTCCTCTAGTCTGCAGTACAAAGAAATGTGAGAAGCTGTCTTAATTCCTCTAGTCTGCAGTACAAAGAAATGTGAGAAGCTGTCTTAATTCCTCTAGTCTGCAGTACAAAGAAATGTGAGAAGCTGTCTTAATTCCTCTAGTCTGCAGTACAAAGAAATGTGATAAGCTGTCTTAATTCCTCTAGTCTGCAGTACAAAGAAATGTGAGAAGCTGTCTTAATTCCTCTAGTCTGCAGTACAAAGAAATGTGAGAAGCTGTCTTAATTCCTCTAGTCTGCAGTACAAAGAAATGTGATAAGCTGTCTTAATTCCTCTAGTCTGCAGTACAAAGAAATGTGAGAAGCTGTCTTAATTCCTCTAGTCTGCAGTACAAAGAAATGTGAGAAGCTGTCTTAATTCCTCTAGTCTGCAGTACAAAGAAATGTGAGAAGCTGTCTTAATTCCTCTAGTCTGCAGTACAAAGAAATGTGATAAGCTGTCTTAATTCCTCTAGTCTGCAGTACAAAGAAATGTGATAAGCTGTCTTAATTCCTCTAGTCTGCAGTACAAAGAAATGTGAGAAGCTGTCTTAATTCCTCTAGTCTGCAGTACAAAGAAATGTGATAAGCTGTCTTAATTCCTCTAGTCTGCAGTACAAAGAAATGTGAGAAGCTGTCTTAATTCCTCTAGTCTGCAGTACAAAGAAATGTGATAAGCTGTCTTAATTCCTCTAGTCTGCAGTACAAAGAAATGTGAGAAGCTGTCTTAATTCCTCTAGTCTGCAGTACAAAGAAATGTGATAAGCTGTCTTAATTCCTCTAGTCTGCAGTACAAAGAAATGTGAGAAGCTGTCTTAATTCCTCTAGTCTGCAGTACAAAGAAATGTGATAAGCTGTCTTAATTCCTCTAGTCTGCAGTACAAAGAAATGTGAGAAGCTGTCTTAATTCCTCTAGTCTGCAGTACAAAGAAATGTGATAAGCTGTCTTAATTCCTCTAGTCTGCAGTACAAAGAAATGTGAGAAGCTGTCTTAATTCCTCTAGTCTGCAGTACAAAGAAATGTGAGAAGCTGTCTTAATTCCTCTAGTCTGCAGTACAAAGAAATGTGAGAAGCTGTCTTAATTCCTCTAGTCTGCAGTACAAAGAAATGTGAGAAGCTGTCTTAATTCCTCTAGTCTGCAGTACAAAGAAATGTGAGAAGCTGTCTTAATTCCTCTAGTCTGCAGTACAAAGAAATGTGATAAGCTGTCTTAATTCCTCTAGTCTGCAGTACAAAGAAATGTGATAAGCTGTCTTAATTCCTCTAGTCTGCAGTACAAAGAAATGTGATAAGCTGTCTTAATTCCTCTAGTCTGCAGTACAAAGAAATGTGAGAAGCTGTCTTAATTCCTCTAGTCTGCAGTACAAAGAAATGTGAGAAGCTGTCTTAATTCCTCTAGTCTGCAGTACAAAGAAATGTGATAAGCTGTCTTAATTCCTCTAGTCTGCAGTACAAAGAAATGTGAGAAGCTGTCTTAATTCCTCTAGTCTGCAGTACAAAGAAATGTGATAAGCTGTCTTAATTCCTCTAGTCTGCAGTACAAAGAAATGTGAGAAGCTGTCTTAATTCCTCTAGTCTGCAGTACAAAGAAATGTGAGAAGCTGTCTTAATTCCTCTAGTCTGCAGTACAAAGAAATGTGATAAGCTGTCTTAATTCCTCTAGTCTGCAGTACAAAGAAATGTGATAAGCTGTCTTAATTCCTCTAGTCTGCAGTACAAAGAAATGTGATAAGCTGTCTTAATTCCTCTAGTCTGCAGTACAAAGAAATGTGATAAGCTGTCTTAATTCCTCTAGTCTGCAGTACAAAGAAATGTGATAAGCTGTCTTAATTCCTCTAGTCTGCAGTACAAAGAAATGTGATAAGCTGTCTTAATTCCTCTAGTCTGCAGTACAAAGAAATGTGATAAGCTGTCTTAATTCCTCTAGTCTGCAGTACAAAGAAATGTGATAAGCTGTCTTAATTCCTCTAGTCTGCAGTACAAAGAAATGTGATAAGCTGTCTTAATTCCTCTAGTCTGCAGTACAAAGAAATGTGATAAGCTGTCTTAATTCCTCTAGTCTGCAGTACAAAGAAATGTGATAAGCTGTCTTAATTCCTCTAGTCTGCAGTACAAAGAAATGTGATAAGCTGTCTTAATTCCTCTAGTCTGCAGTACAAAGAAATGTGATAAGCTGTCTTAATTCCTCTAGTCTGCAGTACAAAGAAATGTGATAAGCTGTCTTAATTCCTCTAGTCTGCAGTACAAAGAAATGTGATAAGCTGTCTTAATTCCTCTAGTCTGCAGTACAAAGAAATGTGATAAGCTGTCTTAATTCCTCTAGTCTGCAGTACAAAGAAATGTGAAAGCTGTCTTAATTCCTCTAGTCTGCAGTACAAAGAAATGTGATAAGCTGTCTTAATTCCTCTAGTCTGCAGTACAAAGAAATGTGAGAAGCTGTCTTAATTCCTCTAGTCTGCAGTACAAAGAAATGTGAGAAGCTGTCTTAATTCCTCTAGTCTGCAGTACAAAGAAATGTGACAAGCTTACTTAATTCCTCTAGTCTGCAGTACAAAGAAATGTGAGAAGCTGTCTTAATTCCTCTAGTCTGCAGTACAAAGAAATGTGATAAGCTGTCTTAATTCCTCTAGTCTGCAGTACAAAGAAATGTGAGAAGCTGTCTTAATTCCTCTAGTCTGCAGTACAAAGAAATGTGATAAGCTGTCTTAATTCCTCTAGTCTGCGGTACAAAGAGTTGTGATAAGCTGTCTTAATTCCTCTAGTCTGCAGTACAAAGAAATGTGATAAGCTGTCTTAATTCCTCTAGTCTGCAGTACAAAGAAATGTGAGAAGCTGTCTTAATTCCTCTAGTCTGCAGTACAAAGAAATGTGAGAAGCTGTCTTAATTCCTCTAGTCTGCAGTACAAAGAAATGTGACAAGCTGTCTTAATTCCTCTAGTCTGCAGTACAAAGAAATGTGAGAAGCTGTCTTAATTCCTCTAGTCTGCAGTACAAAGAAATGTGATAAGCTGTCTTAATTCCTCTAGTCTGCAGTACAAAGAAATGTGAGAAGCTGTCTTAATTCCTCTAGTCTGCAGTACAAAGAAATGTGATAAGCTGTCTTAATTCCTCTAGTCTGCGGTACAAAGAGTTGTGATAAGCTGTCTTAATTCCTCTAGTCTGCAGTACAAAGAAATGTGATAAGCTGTCTTAATTCCTCTAGTCTGCGGTACAAAGAGTTGTGATAAGCTGTCTTAATTCCTCTAGTCTGCAGTACAAAGAAATGTGATAAGCTGTCTTAATTCCTCTAGTCTGCAGTACAAAGAAATGTGATAAGCTGTCTTAATTCCTCTAGTCTGCAGTACAAAGAAATGTGATAAGCTGTCTTAATTCCTCTAGTCTGCAGTACAAAGAAATGTGATAAGCTGTCTTAATTCCTCTAGTCTGCAGTACAAAGAGTTGTAATAAGCTGTCTTAATTCCTCTAGTCTGCAGTACAAAGAAATGTGATAAGCTGTCTTAATTCCTCTAGTCTGCAGTACAAAGAAATGTGATAAGCTGTCTTAATTCCTCTAGTCTGCAGTACAAAGAGTTGTAATAAGCTGTCTTAATTCCTCTAGTCTGCAGTACAAAGAAATGTGATAAGCTGTCTTAATTCCTCTAGTCTGCAGTACAAAGAAATGTGACAAGCTGTCTTAATTCCTCTAGTCTGCAGTACAAAGAAATGTGATAAGCTGTCTTAATTCCTCTAGTCTGCGGTACAAAGAGTTGTGATAAGCTGTCTTAATTCCTCTAGTCTGCAGTACAAAGAAATGTGACAAGCTGTCTTAATTCCTCTAGTCTGCAGTACAAAGAAATGTGATAAGCTGTCTTAATTCCTCTAGTCTGCAGTACAAAGAAATGTGACAAGCTGTCTTAATTCCTCTAGTCTGCAGTACAAAGAAATGTGATAAGCTGTCTTAATTCCTCTAGTCTGCAGTACAAAGAAATGTGAGAAGCTGTCTTAATTCCTCTAGTCTGCAGTACAAAGAAATGTGAGAAGCTGTCTTAATTCCTCTAGTCTGCAGTACAAAGAAATGTGAGAAGCTGTCTTAATTCCTCTAGTCTGCGGTACAAAGAAATGTGACAAGCTGTCTTAATTCCTCTAGTCTGCAGTACAAAGAAATGTGACAAGCTGTCTTAATTCCTCTAGTCTGCGGTACAAAGAGATGTGACAAGCTGTCTTAATTCCTCTTAGTCTGCAGTACAAAGAAATGTGAGAAGCTGTCTTAATTCCTCTAGTCTGCAGTACAAAGAAATGTGAGAAGCTGTCTTAATTCCTCTAGTCTGCGGTACAAAGAAATGTGACAAGCTGTCTTAATTCCTCTAGTCTGCAGTACAAAGAAATGTGACACGCTGTCTTAATTCCTCTAGTCTGCGGTACAAAGAGATGTGACAAGCTGTCTTAATTCCTCTAGTCTGCGGTACAAAGAAATGTGAGAAGCTGTCTTAATTCCTCTAGTCTGCAGTACAAAGAGTTGTGAGAAGCTGTCTTAATTCCTCTAGTCTGCAGTACAAAGAGATGTGAGATGGCAATGTCGTTCTTCATCTTTCACATTAAGGGGCCCACAGTCAATGCTGTAAACATTAAGGGGCCCACAGTCAATGCTGTAAACATTAAGGGGCCCACAGTCAATGCTGTAAACATTAAGGGGCCCACATTCAATGCTTTAAACATTAAGGGGCCCACAGTCAATGCTGTAAATATTAAGGGGCCCCCAGTCAATGCTGTAAACATTAAGGGGCCCACAGTCAATGCTGTAAATATTAAGGGGCCCACAGTCAATGCTGTAAACATTAAGGGGCCCACAGTCAATGCTGTAAATATTAAGGGGCCCACAGTCAATGCTGTAAACATTAAGGGGCCCACAGTCAATGTTGTCATTCCCCCTCCGATGTTGGGTTTCCTGGTTGGCGATGAGTCTCTTACAATGTCTTACATGGCAAGTCTCATCAATGGTTTCAGGAACATGTTTGTTCAGGGGACAATGCAAATAATTTATTGAAGTGATGTAGCCTCAACTGTTCAATCGGTCAACTGCCTTCGACAGGAAAGATCACCGCATCTGGTATGTTCAGTCCCCCGACAGGAAAGATCACCGCATCTGGTGTGTTCAGTCCCCTGACAGGAAAGATCAGCACATCTGGTGAGTTCAGTCCCCCGACAGGAAAGAGCAGCACATCTGGTGAGTTCAGTCATTCGACAGCAAAGATCAGCAGATCTGGTGAGTTCAGTCCCCTGACAGGAAAGAGCAGCACATCTGGTGAGTTCAGTCCCCTGACAGGAAAGATCACCGCATCTGGTTAGTTCAGTCCCCTGACAGGAAAGATCACCGCATCTGGTGAGTTCAGTCCCCCGACAGGAAAGAGCAGCACATCTGGTGAGTTCAGTCCCCTGACAGGAAAGATCACCGCATCTGGTGAGTTCAGTCCTCCGACAGGAAAGATCAGCACATCTGGTGAGTTCAGTCCCCCGACAGGAAAGATCAGCAATCTGGTATATTCAGTCCCCCGACAGGAAAGATCAGCGCATCTGGTATCTTCAGTCCCCCGACAGGAAAGATCAGCACATCTGGTGAGTTCAGTCCCGTGATAGGAAAGATCACCGCATCTGGTGAGTTCAGTCCCTTGACAGGAAAGATCACCGCATCTGGTGAGTTCAGTCCACCGACAGGAAAGATCAGCACATCTGGTGAGTTCAGTCCCCCGACACGAAAGATCAGCACATTTGGTATGTTCAGTCCCCCGACAGGAAAGATCAGCACATCTGGTGAGTTCAGTCCCCCGACACGAAAGATCAGCACATCTGGTATGTTCAGTCCCCCGACAGGAAAGATCAGCACATCTGGTGAGTTCAGTCCCCCGACAGGAAAGATCACCGCATCTGGTATCTTCAGTCCCCCGACAGGAAAGATCAGCACATCTGGTGAGTTCAGTCCCCTGATAGGAAAGATCACCGCATCTGGTGAGTTCAGTCCCCTGAAAGGAAAGATCAGCACATCTGGTGAGTTCAGTCCCCTGACAGGAAAGATCAGCGCATCTGATGAGTTCTTGTCGATATCTGAGGTGTGAGTGTGTTACATCAGAATCAGATGTTCATGACGGAAGTGTTGAGGGAATTCAGCGACATGTTCATGATGTTTATATGTCCTCCCTAGTCGATCTTCTCTTTTAGAAATATTCCGACATCTTTCATCACCACACGATCTCCCGAGCACAAGTTTAGCTCTTCATTTCCAACCCTTTTAATAAATGTATTTGAAAATATCATTTTATCAAATTCCCTTTTTTAAAAATATCTCATTCAACAACGAGATTTGAGATAATGTAAAAGAAAAAACACGATAGGAAACAAAACAACTCGTTGACGCAATCTTCGTTGCTTAATTGAATATCATAATCTAGAGGACTTCTTTAAAAAACTGATGCTTTAATAATTCAAATTATTTTTTATACTTCATTATTTTTGTTCTTTTAAGCTTCAAATTGGCTCCAAACCGGAACCACGGCCGTTGGAAAATCCCGGCTATTTAAATAGTTTGGAGTTTCCCCCGCAGCCATTCTTCCGTTGAGATGCGTTCAGTCCTTATCCCTAAACCTTTACAATCCTCAACTCTAACAGCCCAATTAAAACAGTGTTTTAGGCGTGGATCACGAGCGCTCACGGCCAACTAGACGAGGACAAATAGAGTGGACCGAGAGCTGGAGTCCGGCATGGGAACTTTTGTAAGAAATATATTTAAAAAAACTACTTCAATTTTGTAAGCTTGAAGAAGCTGATGAGTTCCAGTCGATACAATATTTTTTTGGTTGAAATCGAATTAAATATAATAAAGTCTCGGAGTACAATCTCGATTAGCCGAACGAATCGTTCATGTGTAAACAACGTACTTTGTTAACGTTACTTTGTTAACGTTAAGTTGTGTACTAGAGGCTCCAAGTGTTCAAAGCACAGAGGGGTTGGTGTGACGTAAGCGATGCTTTACATAGACCATTTGTCAGTGTTACAAACTCAGATCGGTGGCGTTACAAACTTAGGTTAGTGGAGTCGTCACAAACTCACATCGGTGGCCTTCACTCAAGTGTCAGGCACCCTTGCAGATCTGGGTGGACTCAGAGACAATCTTAGCCACCGGGATACGACACTGCCTTGACAGAGATTTGAACCCATGACCCTCGGACGCCAGCCGAGCGAGCACGCCACTCGACAACTGAAGCCACTGATAATGTGAAGCGTCATTTGTCATACTTTGTAGAGATCGCTGCAGACTTGAATATGATGAAATTTAAAAAAAACACGTAAAAACATAGTTTTTGACTATAAATCCCTTATATATGACACATAACTAAAAGTATTGACTATGTTCAAACGTGACAAACATTTACAGACTGAATCTGTTTTAACTTCCCTTTGCTTTATAACCCCTGTGGGTGGTAGAGGGAAAAGGTCTGGTCACCGATCGCTGGACCGAGCTCAGCGTGACACGTAAAATGTAAACAAAAACACGCCGGTACACCTGGTTAAAACACGAGATGTGTTCATCGATGTCTGGCGTGAAGTCAAGTGACCCGTAAAATGTAAACAATAGCGACTTCTACATACATTTTGATATAGATAAACTAAAAATGCATTAATTTAATTACGGTACGTTTAATCGATCTGAAATTTTGATTCGATGCATTGTTAGGTGACACGGGTCCGTGTGCCAAATTTCAGCTCGATGGCTTTACGGAAAAAGGATCATTTTTTACTTTTGTTTTTCCGCCCGCCCATGAGACGGCGGTGAAGTTAATATAAGGGATCTAACAATTTTAACAACGACTTTAAGAGCTGAGTTTTTTTTTCTCCACATTTTCTTTCTTTAAAAACTCGTGAAGACGCGATGTCCATGATACACCAAATGATCAGTCCCGTAAGTCCCATTGTTAAAAGGATGTGAGACACTGTCAAGATAAGGTTGTATGTGTTTTGATATCTTTGAATATGTTTTATACTATGCTGGCATAATGTTATGTATAAGAAGTAGTGTGCTTTCATTTTATGACGATGGAAATGTGTTGCATGTATGCGAAGCAAGAGGAAAGTGTGTTAATAAAACAACCCCGTAATAAAACAAACCCGTAAAACAAAGTTTTTGACTATAAATCCCTTATATATGAGACATAACTAACAGTATTGATTATTTTCAAACATTTACAGACTGACACCGAGTGATGTCCCTTGTCTTTAATAAATGGGGGGTGGGATGTGAGGGGGTGTCGGCACGACGGTCGGCGTCAACACGACGGTCGGCGTCAACTCAAACTCACGTGAAACTGGCAGAAGAAAAACAATAACAAACAGTGAATTTTGAATTACATACCTCATATAAGGATAAACTAAAAATGCATTAATTTAATTACGGTACGTTCGATCGATCTGAAATTTTGATACGATGCATTGTTAGGTCAGACGGGTCCGTGTGCCAAATTTCAGTTCGATCGGATCATGGGAAGTGGGTCATTATTGACTTCTGTTTTTCCGCCCGCCCGCCGAGCCCAAGACAGAGAGAGAGAGAGAGAGAGACGGCCGCGAAGTTAATATAAGGGATTTAAAAACAAAGTTTTTGACTATAAATCCCTTATATATGAGACATAACTAAAAGTATTGATTATGTTCAAACGCGACAAACATTTACAGACTGAAACCGAAATTTTCTCCCCTGGCAATAAAACTGGGGGAGGGGATTGACTTGGACGGATGGCGTCAACGCGTTAACCCAACTCCAGGTGGTTCACGTGGTTAAAACACGAGATGTGTTCATTGTTGGCTGGCGTGAAGTCAAGTGACCCGTAAAATGTAAACAATGGCGACCGCTACATATAGTTTATATAGATGAACTAAAAATGCATTAATTTAATAACTGTACGTGCGATCGATCTGAAATATTTTGTTACGATGCATTGTTAGGTGACACGGTTCCGTGTGCCAAATTTCAGCTCGATGGCTTCACGTTAAGTGGGTCATTTTTTACTTTTGTTTTTCCGCCCGCCCATGAGACTGCGTTGAAGTTAATATAAGGGATTTAATAAAACAAACCCGTAAAAACAAAGTTTTTGACTATAAATCCCTTATATATGAGACATAACTAAAAGTATTCATAATGTTCAAACGCGACAAACATTTACAGACTGAATATGTCTTAACTTCCCTTTGCTTTATAACCCCTGGGGGGTGGGGGGCGGGTGGGAGAGGGGAAAGTTCTGGTAACCGATCGCTGGACCGAGCTCAGCGGGACACGTAAAATGTAAACAAAATCACGCCGGTACATCGATGATGTGGCGTCAACGCGTGAACTGAACTGTCACGTAAAAAAAACAACAACTGTGAAATTGAATTACATACGTCGTTTAGAGATAAACTAAAAATGCATTAATTTAAGTACGGTACGTTCGATCAATATGAAATTTTGATACAATGCATTGTTAGGTGACACAAGACTATATGCAAAATTTCAGATCGATAGCTGCACGGGAAGTGGGTCATTTTTTACTTTAGTTTTTCCGCCTGCCCGACCAAGACAGAGATGGCGGTGAAGTTAATATAAGGGATTTAATAAAACAAACCCGTAAAAACAAAGTTTTTGACTATAAATCCCTTATATATGAGACATAACTAACAGTAGTGATTATTTTTAAACATTTACAGACTGACACTGAGTGATGTCCCTTGTCTTTAATAAATGGGGGTGGGATGTGAGGGGGTGTCGGCACGACGGTCGTCATCAACACGACGGTCGGCGTCAACTCAAACTCACGTGGAACCTGAATTTAAAAAAAAATAACAAACAGTGAATTTTGAATTACATACCTCATATAAGGATAAACTAAAACTGCATTAATTTAATTACGGTACGTTCGATCGATCTGAAATTTTGATACGATGCATTGTTAGGTCAGACGGGTCCGTGTGCCAAATTTCAGTTTGATCGGATCATGGGAAGTGGGTCATTTTTGACTTCTGTTTTTCCGCCCGCCCGCCGAGCCCAAGACAGAGAGAGAGAGAGAGAGAGAGAGAGAGAGACGGCCGCGAAGTTAATATAAGGGATTTAAAAAGTGAAACATTTTACTTTAGTTTGGTGAAAGGTGCATATTGCCCTCCCTGCCCCCCACCTCCCCCCCGTCACGCCACTGATATTGCCCTCCCTGCCCCCCACCTCCCCCCGCCACGCCACTGATATTGCCCTCCCTGCCCCCCACCTCCCCCCGCCACGCCACTGATATTGCCCTCCCTGCCCCCACCTCTCCCCCGCCACGCCACTGATATTGCCCTCCCTGCCCCCACCTCTCCCCCGCCACGCCACTGATATTGCCCTCCCTGCCCCCACCTCTCCCCCGCCACGCCACTGATATTGCCCTCCCTGCCCCCAACCTCTCCCCCGCCACGCCACTGATATTGCCCTCCCTGCCCCCACACCCCCCGCCACGCTACTGATATTGCCCTCCCTGCCCCCACCTCTCCCCCGCCACGCCACTGATATTGTCCCTAGTGGCTATGCTCAATAATAACCAAAAGAATTGGTTATGAAAAAAGCTTACACAAATGTTTCATGAACAAACTGAATAACTGAGTGGCTATGTGCAAACTCCACCAACCTTGTGGCTATGTGCATACTCCACCAACCTTGTGGCTATGTGCAAACTCCACCAACCTTGTGGCTATGTGCATACTCCAATAACCTTGTGTCTATGTGCATACTCCAATAACCTTGTGGCTATGCGCATACTGCACCAACCTTGTGGCTATGCGCATACTCCACCAACCTTGTGGCTATGTGCAAACTCCACCAACCTTGTGGCTATGTGCATACTCCAATAACCTTGTGTCTATGTGCATACTCCAATAACCTTGTGGCTATGTCTATACTCCACCAACGTTGTGTCTATGTGCATACTCCAATAACCTTGTGGCTATGTGCATACTCCAATAACATTGTGGATATGTGCATACTCCAACAACCTTGTGGCTATGTGCATACTCCAATAACATTGTGTCTATGTCTATACTCCACCAACGTTGTGTCTATGTGCATACTCCAATAACCTTGTGGCTATGTGCATACTCCAATAACATTGTGGATATGTGCATACTCCAACAACCTTGTGGCTATGTGCATACTCCAATAACCTTGTGGCTATGTGCATACTCCAATAACCTTGTGGATATGTGCATACTCCACCAACCTTGTGGCTATGTGCATACTCCAATAACCTTGTGGCTATGTGCATACTCCAATAACCTTGTGGATATGTGCATACTCCACCAACCTTGTGGCTATGTGCATACTCCAATAACATTGTGTCTATGTCCATACTCCACCAACGTTGTGTCTATGTGCATACTCCAATAACCTTGTGGCTATGTGCATACTCCAATAACCTTGTGGATATGTGCATACTCCACCAACCTTGTGGCTATGTGCATTCTCCAATAACCTTGTGGCTATGTGCATACTCCACCAACCTTGTGGCTATGTGCATATTCCAATAACCTTGTGGCTATGTGCATACTCCACCAAGATTGTGGCTATGTGCATACTCCAATAACCTTGTGGCTATGTGCATACTCCACCAACCTTGTGCACACTCCACCAACCTTGTGGCTATGTGCATACTCCACCAACCTTGTGTCGATGTGCATACTCAACCAACCTTGTGGCTATGTGCATACTCCACCAACCTTGTGGCTATGTGCATACTTATTTAAGAAATATAAAGCTACCTATTCATATAGGATACACAAAAAATACTTAAAGATTAAACACTTGACACAAAAACTTTGTCGAAACTTAGTCGAAACCTCCAAAATGAATATATAAACAGTGTAATTACCAAAGATAACAATAAAAACTTATGGTCCTTTATCAAATCTAAAAAAATGGAACCTTCAGGAATAGCCACACTAAAAGGCTCAAATAATAAAACCTATAATGATAATGAAACTAAAGCTAATATCCTTAACACATATTTTGCATCATCTTTTTCTGCCTCAGGCGACAAGGAAGTTTTAATAAATTTAAATACAAATGGAGGAAATAGGTAACATAACTGTAGATGAGATAGGTATACATTCACTCCTAAAAAACTTAAAAATAAACAAAGCTACTGGCCCAGATGATTTGCCTGCAAGGTTATTAAAAGAACTAAGCAATGAACTGTCCCCAATCCTTGTAGTTCTCTTTCAAGCCTCTCTAAACCAGGGTAAAGTGCCCCAGGATTGGAAATTAGCTAACGTAACTCCACTCTTTAAGAAAGGGGATAAATCAGACCCTGGTAATTACAGGCCTGTATCACTTACTAGTATCACCTGTAAATTACTAGAACACATAATATATAGTAGAATAGTTAACCACCTTGACAAATATAATGCCCTATGCCCACATCAACACGGCTTTAGAAAAAACAGATCATGTGAAACACAATTAATAGGTTTAATAGATGAACTATCAAAAGGCTTAGACAAAAATGATCAAATAGATACAATATTACTAGACTTCTCAAAAGCATTTGACAAAGTTCACCACCTTAGTTTACTTAAAAAACTTAACTACTTTGGAATCTCAGGTTCCTTACATCACTGGATCCAAGACTTCCTTTTGGGCAGGGAGCAAACTGTAATAATTAATGGATCTAAATCTGCACCAATAAAGGTTAACTCAGGAGTTCCACAAGGAACTGTGCTAGGTCCCTTACTCTTTTTAATTTATATAAATGATTTACCCAACAACATCTCAACAGGTACAAAAGTTAGGTTATTTGCTGATGATTGTATAATCTATAGAACAATTAAATCAGAACAAGATAGCAAAATTTTACAAAAAGACTTAGATGAATTGATAAAATGGGAAACTAACTGGAGTATGTCTTTCCACCCAGAAAAGTGTCAACTGTTAAGAGTAACAAAGAAAAAGAAACAAATAAATTCAAAATATTTACATTCATGGAAAAGAACTGACCCAAACTAAAGATGCAAAATACTTAGGAGTCTTAATAAATGAGAAACTATCATGGAATCCCCATGTCAATGAAGTTATTAAAAAATCAAACAAAACCTTAGGCTTTATAAAAAGAAACTTTAACAAATGTAATAGAGATATAAAACTAAAATGCTACCTCACTTTGGTGAGACCTGTACTAGAATATGCATCTTCTGTATGGGACTCATCCACCAAAGAAAACATTGATAAACTAGAACAAATCCAAAAAAGAGCTGCCAGATTCATTATGGAGAATATTCAAAACTGACAAGAATAACACCATTAGTTAAATCATTAAACCTTGAAACACTAGAGGATAGAAGAACCAAGAGCAAAGTAGTAATCATACATAAAGCAATTAATTCTAATTTAGAAATACAACACAAAGATAACTTAATACAACCCTCAGATAGACATAAGGATAAAAACACCTTTCTTATTCCGTATGCAAGAACAAACACATACAAATTTTCGTTCTTCCCGTCCGGAATTCGGGCGTGGAATGGGTTGCCTGAAGAAACCAGGAAAAGCCAACACTTTATCAACATTTAAAACTCTAATAAGAATGCAGGACTAAAACACAAACCATAGATAAGCGTAGGACGCAATAATCTTCTGTATAGAAGGAGCGTATGAAACAGATAAGATAAGATAAGCTACTCCACCAACCTTGTGGCTATGTGCATACTCCAATAACCTTGTGGCTATGTGCATACTCCACCAACCGTGTGGCTATGTGAATACTCCACCAACCTTGTGGCTATGTGAATACTCCACCAACCTTGTGGATATGTGCATACTCCAATAACCTTGTGGCTATGTGCATACTCCACCAACCTTGTGGCTATGTGCATACTCCACCAACCTTGTGGCTATGTGCATACTCCACAAACCTTGTGGCTATGTGAATACTCCACCAACCTTGTGGCTATGTGCATACTCCAATAACCTTGTGGCTATGTGCATACTCCACCAACCTTGTGGCTATGTGCATACTCCACCAACCTTGTGGCTATGTGCATACTCCACAAACCTTGTGGCTATGCGCTAATTCACCCAACCGTGTGGGTATGAGCGAGTGTTACATATTTCACGGGGCCACTTCCACTAGGCGGATATTTTCCTTATGGAACTTTTTGTCAGTTTGTC
This sequence comes from Ampullaceana balthica, assembly GCA_944989445.1. NCBI lineage: Eukaryota > Metazoa > Mollusca > Gastropoda > Lymnaeidae > Ampullaceana > Ampullaceana balthica. Next base: position 251,606 of record CALYLW010000666.1, read on the forward strand.
AAACATGTTTTGTTTACCAAACAACGCTTAGGGTTACCTGACATGTCAGGGCCGTCTGGTAAACAGCTTTAGCCTGTTTCATCGACCGTTGCACGCTCCAGGCAGTCATGTAGACGCTTTGGTTGTTGTACACTCCATGCTGTCATCTAGACTTGTGTTGTTTTTTATACACTCCATGCAGTCATCTAGACTTGTGTTTGTTGTTTGTTGTACACTCCAGTCATCTAGACTTGTGTTGGTTGTTGTACACTCCAGTCATCTAGACTTGTGTGGTTTGTTGTACACTCGAGTCATCTAGACTGTGTTTGTTGTACACTCCAGTCATCTAGACTTGTGTGGTTTGTTGTACACTCGAGTCATCTAGACTTGTGTTGTTTGTTGTACACTCCAGTCATCTAGACTTGTGTTGTTTGTTGTACACTCCAGTCATCTAGACTGTGTTTGTATTTGTTGTACACTCCAGTCATCTAGACTTGTGTTGTTTGTTGTACACTCCAGTCATCTAGACTTGTGTTGTTTGTTGTACACTCCAGTCATCTAGACTGTGTTGTTGTTTGTTGTACACTCCAGTCATCTAGACTTGTGTTGTTTGTTGTACACTCCAGTCATCTAGACTTGTGTTGTTTGTTGTACACTCCAGTCATCTAGACTTGTGTTGTTTGTTGTACACTCCAGTCATCTAGACTGTGTGTTGTTTGTTGTACACTCCAGTCATCTAGACTTGTGTTGTTTGTTGTACACTCCAGTCATCTAGACTTGTGTTGTTTGTTGTACACTCCAGACATCTAGACTGTGTTTGTTGTTTGTTGTACACTCCAGTCATCTAGACTTGTGTTGTTTGTTGTACACTCCAGTCATCTAGACTTGTGTGTTGTTTGTTGTACACTCCAGTCATCTAGACTGTGTTGTTGTTTGTTGTACACTCCAGTCATCTAGACTTGTGTTGTTTGTTGTACACTCCAGTCATCTAGACTTGTGTTGTTTGTTGTACACTCCAGTCATCTAGACTTGTGTTGTTTGTTGTACACTCCAGTCATCTAGACTTGTGTTGTTGTTTGTTGTACACTCCAGTCATCTAGACTTGTGTTGTTTGTTGTACACTCCAGTCATCTAGACTTGTGTGGTTGTTTGTTGTACACTCCAGTCATCTAGACTTGTGTTGTTTGTTGTACACTCCAGTCATCTAGACTTGTGTTGTTTGTTGTACACTCCAGTCATCTAGACTTGTGTTGTTTGTTGTACACTCCAGTCATCTAGACTTGTGTTGTTTGTTGTACACTCCAGTCATCTAGACTTGTGTTGTTTGTTGTACACTCCAGTCATCTAGACTGTGTGTTTGTTGTACACTCCAGTCATCTAGACTTGTGTTGTTTGTTGTACACTCCAGTCATCTAGACTTGTGTGGTTGTTTGTTGTACACTCCAGTCATCTAGACTTGTGTTGTTTGTTGTACACTCCAGTCATCTAGACTTGTGTGGTTGTTTGTTGTACACTCCAGTCATCTAGACTTGTGTTGTTTGTTGTACACTCCAGTCATCTAGACTTGTGTTGTTTGTTGTACACTCCAGTCATCTAGACTTGTGTTGTTTGTTGTACACTCCAGTCATCTAGACTTGTGTGGTTGTTTGTTGTACACTCCAGTCATCTAGACTTGTGTTGTTTGTTGTACACTCCAGTCATCTAGACTTGTGTTGTTTGTTGTACACTCCAGTCATCTAGACTTGTGTTGTTTGTTGTACACTCCAGTCATCTAGACTGGTGTTGTTTGTTGTACACTCCAGTCATCTAGACTTGTGTGTTGTTTGTTGTACACTCCAGTCATCTAGACTGGTGTTGTTTGTTGTACACTCCAGTCATCTAGACTTGTGTGGTTGTTTGTTGTACACTCCAGTCATCTAGACTTGTGTTGTTTGTTGTACACTCCAGTCATCTAGACTGGTGTTGTTTGTTGTACACTCCAGTCATCTAGACTTGTGTTGTTTGTTGTACACTCCAGTCATCTAGACTTGTGTTGTTTGTTGTGCACTCCAGTCATCTAGACTTGTGTTGTTTGTTGTACACTCCAGTCATCTAGACTTGTGTTGTTTGTTGTACACTCCAGTCATCTAGACTTGTGTGGTTGTTTGTTGTACACTCCAGTCATCTAGACTTGTGTTGTTTGTTGTACACTCCAGTCATCTAGACTTGTGTTGTTTGTTGTACACTCCAGTCATCTAGACTTGTTTTGTTTGTTGTACACTCCAGTCATCTAGACTTGTGTTGTTTGTTGTACACTCCAGTCATCTAGACTTGTGTGGTTTGTTGTACACTCCAGTCATCTAGACTTGTGTTGTTTGTTGTACACTCCAGTCATCTAGACTTGTGTGGTTGTTTGTTGTACACTCCAGTCATCTAGACTTGTGTGGTTGTTTGTTGTACACTCCAGTCATCTAGACTTGTGTTGTTTGTTGTACACTCCAGTCATCTAGACTTGTGTGGTTGTTTGTTGTACACTCCAGTCATCTAGACTTGTGTTGTTTGTTGTGCACTCCAGTCATCTAGACTTGTGTTGTTTGTTGTACACTCCAGTCATCTAGACTTGTGTGGTTGTTTGTTGTACACTCCAGTCATCTAGACTTGTGTTGTTTGTTGTACACTCCAGTCATCTAGACTTGTGTGGTTGTTTGTTGTACACTCCAGTCATCTAGACTTGTGTTGTTTGTTGTACACTCCAGTCATCTAGACTTGTGTGGTTGTTTGTTGTACACTCCAGTCATCTAGACTTGTGTTGTTTGTTGTGCACTCCAGCCATCTAGACTTGTGTTGTTTGTTGTACACTCCAGTCATCTAGACTTGTGTGGTTGTTTGTTGTACACTCCAGTCATCTAGACTGGTGTTGTTTGTTGTACACTCCAGTCATCTAGACTTGTGTGGTTGTTTGTTGTACACTCCAGTCATCTAGTCTGGTGTTGTTTGTTGTACACTCCAGTCATCTAGACTTGTGTTGTTTGTTGTACATTCCAGTCATCTAGACTTGTGTTGTTTGTTGTACACTCCAGTCATCTAGACTTGTGTTGTTTGTTGTACACTCCAGTCATCTAGACTTGTGTTGTTTGTTGTACACTCCAGTCATCTAGACTTGTGTTGTTTGTTGTACACTCCAGACATCTAGACTGTGTTTGTTGTTTGTTGTACACTCCAGTCATCTAGACTTGTGTTGTTTGTTGTACACTCCAGTCATCTAGACTTGTGTTGTTTGTTGTACACTCCAGTCATCTAGACTTGTGTTTGTTGTACACTCCAGTCATCTAGACTTGTGTTGTTTGTTGTACACTCCAGTCATCTAGACTGTGTTTGTTGTTTGTTGTACACTCCAGTCATCTAGACTTGTGTTGTTTGTTGTACACTCTAGTCATCTAGACTTGTGTGGTTGTTTGTTGTACACTCTAGTCATCTAGACTTGTGTTGTTTGTTGTACACTCCAGTCATCTAGACTTGTGTTGTTTGTTGTACACTCCAGTCATCTAGACTTGTGTTGTTTGTTGTACACTCCAGTCATCTAGACTTGTGTTGTTTGTTGTACACTCCAGTCATCTAGACTTGTGTTGTTTGTTGTACACTCCAGTCATCTAGACTTGTGTTTGTTGTACACTCCAGTCATCTAGACTTGTGTTGTTTGTTGTACACTCCAGTCATCTAGACTTGTGTGGTTGTTTGTTGTGCACTCCAGTCATCTAGACTTGTGTTGTTTGTTGTACACTCCAGTCATCTAGACTTGTGTGGTTGTTTGTTGTGCACTCCAGTCATCTAGACTTGTGTTGTTTGTTGTACACTCCAGTCATCTAGACTTGTGTTGTTTGTTGTACACTCCAGTCATCTAGACTGGTGTGGTTTGTTGTACACTCCAGTCATCTAGACTTGTGTGGTTGTTTGTTGTACACTCCAGTCATCTAGACTTGTGTTGTTTGTTGTACACTCCAGTCATCTAGACTTGTGTGGTTGTTTGTTGTACACTCCAGTCATCTAGACTTGTGTTGTTTGTTGTACACTCCAGTCATCTAGACTTGTGTTGTTTGTTGTGCACTCCAGTCATCTAGACTGGTGTTGTTTGTTGTACACTCCAGTCATCTAGACTTGTGTGGTTGTTTGTTGTACACTCCAGTCATCTAGACTGGTGTTGTTTGTTGTACACTCCAGTCATCTAGACTTGTGTGGTTGTTTGTTGTACACTCCAGTCATCTAGACTTGTGTTGTTTGTTGTACACTCCAGTCATCTAGACTGGTGTTGTTTGTTGTACACTCCAGTCATCTAGACTTGTGTTGTTTGTTGTACACTCCAGTCATCTAGACTGGTGTTGTTTGTTGTGCACTCCAGTCATCTAGACTTGTGTTGTTTGTTGTGCACTCCAGTCATCTAGACTTGTGTTGTTTGTTGTACACTCCAGTCATCTAGACTTGTGTGGTTGTTTGTTGTACACTCCAGTCATCTAGACTTGTGTTGTTTGTTGTACACTCCAGTCATCTAGACTTGTGTTGTTTGTTGTACACTCCAGTCATCTAGACTTGTTTTGTTTGTTGTACACTCCAGTCATCTAGACTTGTGTTGTTTGTTGTACACTCCAGTCATCTAGACTTGTGTGGTTTGTTGTACACTCCAGTCATCTAGACTTGTGTTGTTTGTTGTACACTCCAGTCATCTAGACTTGTTTGGTTGTTTGTTGTACACTCCAGTCATCTAGACTTGTGTGGTTGTTTGTTGTGCACTCCAGTCATCTAGACTTGTGTTGTTTGTTGTGCACTCCAGTCATCTAGACTTGTGTTGTTTGTTGTACACTCCAGTCATCTAGACTTGTGTGGTTGTTTGTTGTACACTCCAGTCATCTAGACTGGTGTTGTTTGTTGTACACTCCAGTCATCTAGACTTGTGTGGTTGTTTGTTGTACACTCCAGTCATCTAGTCTGGTGTTGTTTGTTGTACACTCCAGTCATCTAGACTTGTGTGGTTGTTTGTTGTACACTCCAGTCATCTAGACTTGTGTTGTTTGTTGTACACTCCAGTCATCTAGTCTGGTGTTGTTTGTTGTACACTCCAGTCATCTAGACTTGTGTGGTTGTTTGTTGTACACTCCAGTCATCTAGACTTGTGTTGTTTGTTGTACACTCCAGTCATCTAGACTTGTGTGGTTGTTTGTTGTGCACTCCAGTCATCTAGACTTGTGTTGTTTGTTGTGCACTCCAGTCATCTAGACTTGTGTTGTTTGTTGTACACTCCAGTCATCTAGACGTGTGTTGTTTGTTGTACACTCCAGTCATCTAGACTTGTGTTGTTTGTTGTACACTCCAGTCATCTAGACTTGTGTTTGTTGTACACTCCAGTCATCTAGACTTGTGTTGTTTGTTGTACACTCCAGTCATCTAGACTTGTGTGGTTGTTTGTTGTGCACTCCAGTCATCTAGACTTGTGTTTGTTGTACACTCCAGTCATCTAGACTTGTGTTGTTTGTTGTACACTCCAGTCATCTAGACTTGTGTTGGTTGTTGTGCACTCCAGTCATCTAGACTGTGTTTGTTGTTTGTTGTACACTCCAGTCATCTAGACTTGTGTGGTTGTTTGTTGTACACTCTAGTCATCTAGACTTGTGTGGTTGTTTGTTGTACACTCTAGTCATCTAGACTTGTGTGGTTGTTTGTTGTACACTCTAGTCATCTAGACTTGTGTTGTTTGTTGTACACTCTAGTCATCTAGACTTGTGTTGTTTGTTGTACACTCTAGTCATCTAGACTGTGTTTGTTGTTTGTTGTACACTCTAGTCATCTAGACTTGTGTTGTTTGTTGTACACTCTAGTCATCTAGACTGTGTTTGTTGTTTGTTGTACACTCTAGTCATCTAGACTTGTGTTGTTTGTTGTACACTCTAGTCATCTAGACTTGTGTGGTTGTTGTAGCCTGTAAGTAGACATTTAGAAATATGTTTGTTGATAAGTTACATCCATTTTTTAATTACGAAATCTAAATGCCGCGTATCGTCTAACACAAATATTGAATCTACTTATTTAAAGGTTCGCTAGTTTGATCAACCACATTGATGAGACAGTATGAAAATATTTATATCTGAACAAGTATTACTAAGATTAGATAACAAAGGAATCAGGCAATAACGCATTGTCTTTCTTTCAAATCTATTTACCTCGACTTTCATGCAGCCGTGTAGAAAACCTCAACTTTACTTTACCTTTACGTTCCTAGACTTAAAGTGCATGACTCTATATTACTTTACCTTTACGTTCCTAGACTTAAAGTGCATGACACTATATTACTTTACCTTTACTTTCCTAGCCTTAAAGTGCATGACACTACATTACTTTACCTTTACTTTCCTAGCCTTAACGTGCATGACACTACATTACTTTACCTTTACTTTCCTACCCTTAAAGTGCATGACACTACATTACTTTACCTTTACTTTCCTAGCCTTAACGTGCATGACACTACATTACTTTACCTTTACTTTCCTAGCCTTAACGTGCATGACACTACATTACTTTACCTTTACTTTCCTAGCCTTAACGTGCATGACACTACATTACTTTACCTTTACTTTCCTAGCCTTAACGTGCATGACACTACATTACTTTACCTTTACTTTCCTAGCCTTAACGTGCATGACACTACATTACTTTACCTTTACTTTCCTAGCCTTAACGTGCATAACACTACATTACTTTACCTTACCTCTTCTTCCGTTAACCTTACCTTACTTTACCTTACCTAAACAATAGCCACCTGTCGGAGTCGGGGGACCAGGCGGCTGATCGTACAGGTAAATACAACACTCTTCAGACAGGTGTACGATGGCCAATCAGGTGTGTACTAAAGAACTAAGTGACACGTGACTAAAGGAGTGCTGTTAGTATATTTCTATAGCTACTCACAATAATTTACAAGTTAAAAATCAAAATTACTTACCGTATATAATCGTTCTACAGCCCGTTCGTTCATAAGCCGACCCCCCTCTTTTGGAAGAGAAAATTATTAAAATTATGTAACCCGCTGGCAATCCGACCCCCCCAAAAATAATAGGACAGCTTAAACAAAATGGTACAATTTTTTTAAAACTACAAGCTAAATCTGTCATTATGATTGTTTACTTTGTGCTACCTATATTTGTGTTTGTGCCTTTTGTTAGGCAATAGTTACCGGTATTTAAAAAAAAATCAATGTTAACAGTGGCGAAAGCTCGTACATTACAATTCGTTGTTAAAAACTAAATTTGTAAAACAATTTATTAAAACAATCACAAAAATAAATAAAATGATTAAATAAGGTATGTGCAGATGTTTAATGATATTTATAGCTTCTGGTAGAGCAGTCGAATCTTGTAGGATGTAGACAAGGACCTTGTTGATCTACAATAACAACACCGATATTCAATATCCATGCAGAAATCACATATGACCCGCTCATAAGCCGACCCCCCAACTTTTTCCCTTAGATTTTGTCCAAAAAAAGGTCGGCTTTAGAAGGAGTATATACGGTAATTTAGAAGGAGTATATACGGTAATTTAGAACGAGTATATACGGTAATTTAGAAGGAGTATATACGGTAATTTAGAAGGAGTATATACGGTAATTTAGAAGGAGTATATACGGTAATTTAGAAGGAGTATATACGGTAATTTAGAAGGAGTATATACGGTAATTTAGAAGGAGTATATACGGTAATTTAGAAGGAGTATATACGGTAATTTAGAAGGAGTATATACGGTAATTTAGAAGGAGTATATACGGTAATTTAGAAGGAGTATATACGGTAATTTAGAAGGAGTATATACGGTAATTTAGAAGGAGTATATACGGTAATTTAGAAGGAGTATATACGGTAATTTAGAAGGAGTATATACGGTAATTTAGAAGGAGTATATACGGTAATTTAGAAGGAGTATATACGGTAATTTAGAAGGAGTATATACGGTAATTTAGAAGGAGTATATACGGTAATTTAGAAGGAGTATATACGGTAATTTAGAAGGAGTATATACGGTAATTTAGAAGGAGTATATACGGTAATTTAGAAGGAGTATATACGGTAATTTAGAAGGAGTATATACGGTAATTTAGAAGGAGTATATACGGTAATTTAGAAGGAGTATATACGGTAATTTAGAAGGAGTATATACGGTAATTTAGAAGGAGTATATACGGTAATTTAGAAGGAGTATATACGGTAATTTAGAAGGAGTATATACGGTAATTTAGAAGGAGTATATACGGTAATTTAGAAGGAGTATATACGGTAATTTAGAAGGAGTATATACGGTAATTTAGAAGGAGTATATACGGTAATTTAGAAGGAGTATATACGGTAATTTAGAAGGAGTATATACGGTAATTTAGAAGGAGTATATACGGTAATTTAGAAGGAGTATATACGGTAATTTAGAAGGAGTATATACGGTAATTTAGAAGGAGTATATACGGTAATTTAGAAGGAGTATATACGGTAATTTAGAAGGAGTATATACGGTAATTTAGAAGGAGTATATACGGTAATTTAGAAGGAGTATATACGGTAATTTAGAAGGAGTATATACGGTAATTTAGAAGGAGTATATACGGTAATTTAGAAGGAGTATATACGGTAATTTAGAAGGAGTATATACGGTAATTTAGAAGGAGTATATACGGTATTTAGAAGGAGTATATACGGTACTTTAGAAGGAGTATATACGGTAATTTAGAAGGAGTATATACGGTAATTTAGAAGGAGTATATACGGTAATTTAGAAGGAGTATATACGGTACTTTAGAAGGAGTATATACGGTAATTTAGAAGGAGTATATACGGTAATTTAGAAGGAGTATATACGGTAATTTAGAAGGAGTATATACGGTAATTTAGAAGGAGTATATACGGTAATTTAGAAGGAGTATATACGGTACTTTAGAAGGAGTATATACGGTAATTTAGAAGGAGTATATACGGTACTTTAGAAGGAGTATATACGGTAATTTAGAAGGAGTATATACGGTAATTTAGAAGGAGTATATACGGTACTTTAGAAGGAGTATATACGGTAATTTAGAAGGAGTATATACGGTAATTTAGAAGGAGTATATACGGTAATTTAGAAGGAGTATATACGGTAATTTAGAAGGAGTATATACGGTAATTTAGAAGGAGTATATACGGTAATTTAGAAGGAGTATATACGGTAATTTAGAAGGAGTATATACGGTACTTTAGAAGGAGTATATACGGTAATTTAGAAGGAGTATATACGGTAATTTAGAAGGAGTATATACGGTAATTTAGAAGGAGTATATACGGTAATTTAGAAGGAGTATATACGGTAATTTAGAAGGAGTATATACGGTACTTTAGAAGGAGTATATACGGTAATTTAGAAGGAGTATATACGGTACTTTAGAAGGAGTATATACGGTAATTTAGAAGGAGTATATACGGTACTTTAGAAGGAGTATATACGGTAATTTAGAAGGAGTATATACGGTAATTTAGAAGGAGTATATACGGTAATTTAGAAGGAGTATATACGGTAATTTAGAAGGAGTATATACGGTAATTTAGAAGGAGTATATACGGTAATTTAGAAGGAGTATATACGGTAATTTAGAAGGAGTATATACGGTAATTTAGAAGGAGTATATACGGTAATTTAGAAGGAGTATATACGGTAATTTAGAAGGAGTATATACGGTAATTTAGAAGGAGTATATACGGTAATTTAGAAGGAGTATATACGGTAATTTAGAAGGAGTATATACGGTAATTTAGAAGGAGTATATACGGTAATTTAGAAGGAGTATATACGGTAATTTAGAAGGAGTATATACGGTAATTTAGAAGGAGTATATACGGTAATTTAGAAGGAGTATATACGGTAATTTAGAAGGAGTATATACGGTAATTTAGAAGGAGTATATACGGTAATTTAGAAGGAGTATATACGGTAATTTAGAAGGAGTATATACGGTAATTTAGAAGGAGTATATACGGTAATTTAGAAGGAGTATATACGGTAATTTAGAAGGAGTATATACGGTAATTTAGAAGGAGTATATACGGTAATTTAGAAGGAGTATATACGGTAATTTAGAAGGAGTATATACGGTAATTTAGAAGGAGTATATACGGTAATTTAGAAGGAGTATATACGGTAATTTAGAAGGAGTATATACGGTAATTTAGAAGGAGTATATACGGTAATTTAGAAGGAGTATATACGGTACTTTAGAAGGAGTATATACGGTATTTAGAAGGAGTATATACGGTAATTTAGAAGGAGTATATACGGTAATTTAGAAGGAGTATATACGGTAATTTAGAAGGAGTATATACGGTAATTTAGAAGGAGTATATACGGTAATTTAGAAGGAGTATATACGGTAATTTAGAAGGAGTATATACGGTAATTTAGAAGGAGTATATACGGTAATTTAGAAGGAGTATATACGGTAATTTAGAAGGAGTATATACGGTACTTTAGAAGGAGTATATACGGTAATTTAGAAGGAGTATATACGGTAATTTAGAAGGAGTATATACGGTAATTTAGAAGGAGTATATACGGTAATTTAGAAGGAGTATATACGGTAATTTAGAAGGAGTATATACGGTAATTTAGAAGGAGTATATACGGTAATTTAGAAGGAGTATATACGGTAATTTAGAAGGAGTATATACGGTACTTTAGAAGGAGTATATACGGTAATTTAGAAGGAGTATATACGGTACTTTAGAAGGAGTATATACGGTAATTTAGAAGGAGTATATACGGTACTTTAGAAGGAGTATATACGGTAATTTAGAAGGAGTATATACGGTAATTTAGAAGGAGTATATACGGTAATTTAGAAGGAGTATATACGGTAATTTAGAAGGAGTATATACGGTAATTTAGAAGGAGTATATACGGTAATTTAGAAGGAGTATATACGGTAATTTAGAAGGAGTATATACGGTAATTTAGAAGGAGTATATACGGTAATTTAGAAGGAGTATATACGGTAATTTAGAAGGAGTATATACGGTAATTTAGAAGGAGTATATACGGTAATTTAGAAGGAGTATATACGGTACTTTAGAAGGAGTATATACGGTAATTTAGAAGGAGTATATACGGTAATTTAGAAGGAGTATATACGGTACTTTAGAAGGAGTATATACGGTACTTTAGAAGGAGTATATACGGTACTTTAGAAGGAGTATATACGGTACTTTAGAAGGAGTATATACGGTACTTTAGAAGGAGTATATACGGTAATTTAGAAGGAGTATATACGGTAATTTAGAAGGAGTATATACGGTAATTTAGAAGGAGTATATACGGTAATTTAGAAGGAGTATATACGGTAATTTAGAAGGAGTATATACGGTAATTTAGAAGGAGTATATACGGTAATTTAGAAGGAGTATATACGGTAATTTAGAAGGAGTATATACGGTAATTTAGAAGGAGTATATACGGTAATTTAGAAGGAGTATATACGGTACTTTAGAAGGAGTATATACGGTAATTTAGAAGGAGTATATACGGTACTTTAGAAGGAGTATATACGGTAATTTAGAAGGAGTATATACGGTAATTTAGAAGGAGTATATACGGTAATTTAGAAGGAGTATATACGGTAATTTAGAAGGAGTATATACGGTAATTTAGAAGGAGTATATACGGTAATTTAGAAGGAGTATATACGGTAATTTAGAAGGAGTATATACGGTACTTTAGAAGGAGTATATACGGTAATTTAGAAGGAGTATATACGGTACTTTAGAAGGAGTATATACGGTAATTTAGAAGGAGTATATACGGTACTTTAGAAGGAGTATATACGGTAATTTAGAAGGAGTATATACGGTAATTTAGAAGGAGTATATACGGTAATTTAGAAGGAGTATATACGGTAATTTAGAAGGAGTATATACGGTAATTTAGAAGGAGTATATACGGTAATTTAGAAGGAGTATATACGGTAATTTAGAAGGAGTATATACGGTACTTTAGAAGGAGTATATACGGTAATTTAGAAGGAGTATATACGGTAATTTAGAAGGAGTATATACGGTAATTTAGAAGGAGTATATACGGTAATTTAGAAGGAGTATATACGGTAATTTAGAAGGAGTATATACGGTACTTTAGAAGGAGTATATACGGTAATTTAGAAGGAGTATATACGGTAATTTAGAAGGAGTATATACGGTAATTTAGAAGGAGTATATACGGTAATTTAGAAGGAGTATATACGGTAATTTAGAAGGAGTATATACGGTACTTTAGAAGGAGTATATACGGTAATTTAGAAGGAGTATATACGGTAATTTAGAAGGAGTATATACGGTAATTTAGAAGGAGTATATACGGTAATTTAGAAGGAGTATATACGGTACTTTAGAAGGAGTATATACGGTACTTTAGAAGGAGTATATACGGTAATTTAGAAGGAGTATATACGGTACTTTAGAAGGAGTATATACGGTACTTTAGAAGGAGTATATACGGTACTTTAGAAGGAGTATATACGGTACTTTAGAAGGAGTATATACGGTACTTTAGAAGGAGTATATACGGTACTTTAGAAGGAGTATATACGGTAATTTAGAAGGAGTATATACGGTAATTTAGAAGGAGTATATACGGTAATTTAGAAGGAGTATATACGGTAATTTAGAAGGAGTATATACGGTAATTTAGAAGGAGTATATACGGTAATTTAGAAGGAGTATATACGGTAATTTAGAAGGAGTATATACGGTAATTTAGAAGGAGTATATACGGTACTTTAGAAGGAGTATATACGGTAATTTAGAAGGAGTATATACGGTAATTTAGAAGGAGTATATACGGTACTTAATTTAAATGAATTAGAGTAGATTATCATTTAACTTTAAAAAGTACAATGTATTAACACGTAGCAATTTACTCTACATCACGGTACAATACAATGTATTAACACGTAACAATTTACTCTACATCACGGTACAATACAATGTATTAACACGTAACAATTTACTCTACATCACGGTACAATACAATGTATTAACACGTAACAATTTACTCTACATCACGGTACAATACAATGTATTAACACGTAACAATTTACTCTACATCACGGTACAATACAATGTATTAACACGTAACAATTTACTCTACATCACGGTACAATACAATGTATTAACACGTAACAATTTACTCTACATCACGGTACAATACAATGTATTAACACGTAACAATTTACTCTACATCACGGTACAATACAATGTATTAACACGTAACAATTTACTCTACATCACGGTACAATACAATGTATTAACACGTAACAATTTACTCTACATCACGGTACAATACAATGTATTAACACGTAACAATTTACTCTACATCACGGTACAATACAATGTATTAACACGTAACAATTTACTCTACATCACGGTACAATACAATGTATTAACACGTAACAATTTACTCTACATCACGGTACAATACAATATATTAACACGTAACAATTTACTCTACATCACGGTACAATACAATGTATTAACACGTAACAATTTACTCTACATCACGGTACAATACAATGTATTAACACGTAACAATTTACTCTACATCACGGTACAATACAATGTATTAACACGTAACAATTTACTCTACATCACGGTACAATACAATGTATTAACACGTAACAATTTACTCTACATCACGGTACAATACAATGTATTAACACGTAACAATTTACTCTACATCACGGTACAATACAATGTATTAACACGTAACAATTTACTCTACATCACGGTACAATACAATGTATTAACACGTAACAATTTACTCTACATCACGGTACAATACAATGTATTAACACGTAACAATTTACTCTACATCACGGTACAATACAATGTATTAACACGTAACAATTTACTCTACATCACGGTACAATACAATGTATTAACACGTAACAATTTACTCTACATCACGGTACAATACAATGTATTAACACGTAACAATTTACTCTACATCACGGTACAATACAATGTATTAACACGTAACAATTTACTCTACATCACGGTACAATACAATGTATTAACACGTAACAATTTACTCTACATCACGGTACAATACAATGTATTAACACGTAACAATTTACTCTACATCACGGTACAATACAATGTATTAACACGTAACAATTTACTCTACATCACGGTACAATACAATGTATTAACACGTAACAATTTACTCTACATCACGGTACAATACAATGTATTAACACGTAACAATTTACTCTACATCACGGTACAATACAATGTATTAACACGTAACAATTTACTCTACATCACGGTACAATACAATGTATTAACACGTAACAATTTACTCTACATCACGGTACAATACAATGTATTAACACGTAACAATTTACTCTACATCACGGTACAATACAATGTATTAACACGTAACAATTTACTCTACATCACGGTACAATACAATGTATTAACACGTAACAATTTACTCTACATCACGGTACAATACAATGTATTAACACGTAACAATTTACTCTACATCACGGTACAATACAATGTATTAACACGTAACAATTTACTCTACATCACGGTACAATACAATGCCCTATAACAAATATGTTGTCTTACTATGTATTAACATATACTACACATCTGCTCAATACATTAATGTGTGACACGATATGTTGAATTGATATATACCAAACAACTATAGCCATGAGATGACGTACTAATGTTTACCACACAACTATAGCCATGATATGACGTACTAATGTATACCAAACAACTATAGCCATGATATGACGTACTAATGTATACCAAACAACTATAGCCATGATATGACGTACTAATGTATACCAAACAACTATAGCCATGATATGACGTACTAATGTGTACCAAACAACTATAGCCATGATATGACGTACTAATATGTACCACACAACTATAGCCATGATATGACGTACTAAGATATACCAAACAACTATAGCCATGAGATGACGTACTAATGTATACCAAACATCTACAGCCATGATATGCCGTACTAAGATATACCAAACAACTATAGCCATGATATGACGTACTAATGTTTACCACACAACTATAGCCATGATATGACGTACTAATGTATACCAAACAACTATAGCCATGATATGACGTACTAATGTATACCAAACAACTATAGCCATGATATGACGTACTAATGTGTACCAAACAACTATAGCCATGATATGACGTACAAATGTGTACCTAACAACTATAGCCATGATATGACGTACTAATGTATACCAAACAACTATAGCCATGATATGACGTACTAATGTATACCAAACAACTATAGCCATGATATGACGTACTAATGTATACCAAACAACTATAGCCATGATATGACGTACTAATGTATACCAAACAACTATAGCCATGATATGACGTACTAATGTATACCAAACAACTATAGCCATGATATGACGTACTAATGTATACCAAACAACTATAGCCATGATATGACGTACTAATGTATACCAAACAACTATAGCCATGATATGACGTACTAATGTATACCAAACAACTATAGCCATGATATGACGTACTAATGTGTACCAAAAATCTGTTCACTACAGTTACTCTAACCACGATATGTGTACCATATAACGATAAGCACATTAACATAAGGTAACATTTATCTACCCAATTCCTGTCAAAATCACTTGTTTTTCAAGAATCCAATGTGACATTTTTGCGTTATTTACAGAAACCCGCAATCTCGTGGTGCTTAACATAGATTAAATTACCTTCCAATAATAAGTCTGGGTACAAGTTTCTAAATACCTTGGGAATGGCATTTAAAAAAAAATGATTTAACTGTTAAGAAAGGACAAGAACGTGGACGTACGACTTACGACTTACGTCAAGGGAGCAAGAAACAGAGCCGGGAAGAACAAAAAGAGCGAGAGAGAGAGAGAATGAAATGAGAGAGAGAGAGAGAGAAAGAGAGAGAGAGAGAGAGAGAGAGAGGAGAGGAGAGGAGAGGAGAGGAGAGGAGATGCGGGTAAAAATTAAGTGAATGATTATAGCAAAGTATAGAGGCCTAATGATTTTAAAAACAAAAATCAGAAGCGAATGAAGTAGCAACTGAAGAAAACGAAAGACTAAAGAAAAGAGAGAAAGGCAGAAGCAAAGAATGCCCATTTACCTGGTCTGAAGCTAAGATAAAAAAGTAAGGGGAATGCCTCAATTCTTTGATGAATGAACACCAGTGGCTCAACAAATACCTTCTCTAGATTTACTTGTATGATATCTTACATTCCCCCCCCCCTGGGCACTAGAAGTCTGCTGTGCTTAACTTTCGTTCCTCTAGTCTATTTTTAATATTTTTTTTTATCTTTTAAAATGTGCCGTCTTAATGAATGACGTATTTCCTTGGGATCAGTTTCCGCCCCTGTAATCTATTTACAGAGTAGTGTTTTGTTTCATTTAGAAAACCTTATATAAAGCAGTTTCTGGGAACTCCCAGTGATGAGAGTATCCTGCCAACAATAACATTAGCTTTCAACAGGAAAACTTCGGAGCGAATAAAAAAATATAACTTCACAACACCCGCTCCGATTCCACGTCACATAAGAACTTTTCGAAAGTATAATTTAAAATATATATATTTCTTTTGTTTTGTTTCTCATCCTATGTTTTTGAAGCAAAAGATTTAAGTTTTTAGGCTACCTTTGGACACAAATAAACAAACAGCAATCACATGTCTCTGGCTACCATTGGGAATTTCAAACAAAAGCAGCGATCACAGTTCTGAGGCTGTCAGTGTAAACTACAAACATTCTTTTTGAGGTGTGTGTTGGCATGTTAATTTGTCTGTACATATAGTTGTTTCATGTTAATTTGTCTGTACATATAGTTGTTTCATGTTAATTTGTCTGTATATATAGTTGTTTCATGTTAATTTGTCTGTACATATAGTTGTTTCATGTTAATTTATCTTTATATATAGTTGTTTCATGTTAATTTATCTTTATATATAGTTGTTTCATGTTAATTATTCTGTATATATAGTTGTTTCATGTTAATTATTCTGTATATATAGTTGTTTCATGTTAATTTATCTTTATATATAATTGTTTCATGTTAATTTATCTTTATATATAATTGTTTCATGTTAATTTGTCTTTATATATAGTTGTTTCATGTTAATTATTCTGTATATATAGTTGTTTCATGTTAATTATTCTGTATATATAGTTGTTTCATGTTAATTTGTCTGTACATATAGTTGTTTCAATGTATCCAAACACGCCAGCCTACCTGCAAGAGTTGTTGGGGACAGGAGTAGAACTTTAAGCACGATTTTTCTCCAGTGAGAAGGAGGAACATAGACTGTGAGAGGAACATAAACAGTGAGGTTGTCCAGTGAGAGGAACATTGACTGTGAGGTTGTCCAGTGAGAGGAGAATTGACTGTGAGGTTGTCCAGTGAGAGGAACATTGACTGTGAGGTTGCCGAGTGAGAGGAACATTGACTGTGAGGTTGTCCTCCAGTGAGAGGAGAATTGACTGTGAGGTTGTCCAGTGAGAGGAGAATTGACTGTGAGGTTGTCCAGTGAGAGCAACATTGACTGTGAGGTTGCCGAGTGAGAGGAACATTGACTGTGAGGTTAGCCATTGAGAGGAACATCGACAGTGAGGTTGTCCAGTGAGAGGAACAATGACTGTGAGGTTGTCAAGTGAGAGGAACATTGACTGTGAGGTTATCCAGTGTGATGAACATAGACTGAACGGTTGTGCAGTGAAAGGAAAATTGACAGTGAGGTTGTCCAGTGAGAGGAACATTGACTGTGAGGTTATCCAGTGAGAGGAACATTGACTGTGAGGTTGTCAAGTGAGAGGAACATTGACTGTGAGGTTATCCAGTGAGAGGAACTTTGACTGTGAGGTTGTCCAGTGAGAGGAACATTGACTGTGAGGTTGTCAAGTGAGAGGAACATTGACTGTGAGGTTGTCCAGTGAGAGGAACATTGACTGTGAGGTTGTCCAGTGAGGGGAACATTGACTGTGAGGTTGTCCAGTGAGAGGAACATTGACTGTGAGGTTATCCAGTGAGAGGAACTTTGACTGTGAGGTTGTCCAGTGAGAGGAACATTGACTGTGAGGTTGTCAAGTGAGAGGAACATTGACTGTGAGGTTGTCCAGTGAGAGGAAAATTGACTGTGAGGTTATCCATTTAGAGGAACATTGACTTTGAGGTTGTCCAGTGAGAGGAACATTGACTGTGAGGTTGTCCAGTGAGAGGAACATTGACTGTGAGGTTGTCCAGTGAGAGGAACATAGACTGTGAGGTTGTGCAGTGAAAGGAACATTGACAGTGAGGTTGTCCAGTGAGAGGAACATTGAGTGTGAGGTTATCCAGTGAGAGGAACATTGACTGTGAGGTTGTCAAGTGAGAGGAACATTGACTGTGAGGTTGTCCAGTGAGAGGAGAATTGATATAAGGTTGTCCATTGAGAGGAACATTGACTGCGAGGTTATCTAGTGAGAGGAACATAGACTGTGAGGTATTGCAATGAAAGGAAAATTGACAGTGAGGCTGTCCAGTGAGAGGAACATTGACTGTGAGGTTATCCATTGAGAGGAACTTTGACTGTGAGGTTGTCCAGTGAGAGGAACTTTGACTGTGAGGTTATCCAGTGAGAGGAGAATTGATATGAGGTTGTCCAGTGAGAGGAACATTGACTGCGAGGTTATCTAGTGAGAGGAACATAGACTGTGAGGTTGTGCAATGAAAGGAAAATTGACAGTGAGGCTGTCCAGTGAGAGGAACATTGACTGTGAGGTTGTCCATTGAGAGGAACTTTGACTGTGAGGTTGTCCAGTGAGAGGAACATTGACTGTGAGGTTATCCAGTGAGAGGAACATTGACTGCGAGGTTATCTAGTGAGAGGAACATAGACTGTGAGGTTGTGCAATGAAAGGAAAATTGACAGTGAGGCTGTCCAGTGAGAGGAACATTGACTGTGAGGTTGTCCAGTGAGAGGAACATTGACTGTGAGGTTATCCAGTGAGAGGAACATTGACTGCGAGGTTATCTAGTGAGAGGAACATAGACTGTGAGGTTGTGCAATGAAAGGAAAATTGACAGTGAGGCTGTCCAGTGAGAGGAACATTGACTGTGAGGTTATCCATTGAGAAGAACTTTGACTGTGAGGTTGTCCAGTGAGAGGAACATTGACTGTGAGGTTATCCAGTGAGAGAAGAATTGATATGAGGTTGTCCAGTGAGAGGAACATTGACTGCGAGGTTATCTAGTGAGAGGAACATAGACTGTGAGGTTGTGCAATGAAAGGAAAATTGACAGTGAGGCTGTCCAGTGAGAGGAACATTGACTGTGAGGTTGTCCATTGAGAGGAACTTTGACTGTGAGGTTGTCCAGTGAGAGGAACATTGACTGTGAGGTTGTCCATTGAGAGGAACATTGACTGTGAGGTTGTCCAGTGAGAGGAACATTGACTGTGAGGTTGTCAAGTGAGAGGAACATTGACTGTGAGGTTGTCCAGTGAGAGGAAAATTGACTGTGAGGTTATCCATTTAGAGGAACATTGACTTTGAGGTTGTCCAGTGAGAGAAACATTGACTGTGAGGTTGTCCAGTGAGAGGAACATTGACTGTGAGGTTGTCCAGTGAGAGGAACATAGACTGTAAGTTTGTTGTTACCACTCAGCATTTAAAGAATTCCCCAGACAACACGGAACTTTCAAACTCCTAGATCCTCAACTGAATGTTTCATTGTTTACAAATCTGATGCCCTCATTTAGCTCCCATAGATCTATTTTAAGCTCAAGGAGATTCTCAAGCGCCCTTTGACATAATTAACTCTACTGACCTCTGACCTTGTACCACATTTGTTTATCAACACAGTCTAAGGTTCACATCTATTTTACACAGAAAGTTACGTTGAAGTGGTTCTCAACTCATTTTTTCTAGCAATCTTGATCAATGATTCTCGAACGTTTAAGTTTAGAGCAGCGCTTGATGCCTTCATGGGGCCATTTTATTCAAACAATTCTTACGGGACTTAAAACAAAGTATTATATCACTAGATACGACCCGCGGCGTAACATACGCCGCAAACTTGCTCATCATAGATAGTGCAAAGAACGGGAAAGGGGGGGTGGGGTTGAGAGAACGGACACACACAGCAGCACGAAGTAATGGGAAAAAAAGCGAGTAAACGTGGAGACATGTGCACTGCGGTTGTTGATACCTGCCCCCACCCTTTACTACCATCCCTTGCCAACCATAAACTCTGAATGGCTGACCCTAGCGAGGGTTAGTCGTGTTTGAAAAATATTTTGGTGAAATATATATATAGATTAGACGGTAAAGTAATATTCACAGACCAGTAAAGTAGTATTAACAGATAGGGTAAAATAATATTGACAGACCAGTAAAGTAATATTCACAGACCAGTAAAGTAATATTGACAGACCAGTAAAGTAATATTCACAGACCAGTAAAGTAATATTCACAGACCAGTAAAGTAATATTCACAGACCAGTAAAGTAATATTCACAGACCAGTCAAGTAATTTTCACAGACCAGTAAAGTAATATGGATCAAAGCCGTTATGTGGACGAACATTTGGGAAATCACTGTACTGACAAACATTATCTTAGGGGCCATTCATGTATCTTATCTTATATCTTAGGGGCCATTCATGTATCTTGTCTTATATCTTAGGGGCCAGCCATTGTATCTTATCTTATATCTTAGGGGCCATTCATGTATCTTAACTTATATCTTAGGGGCCAGCCATTGTATCTTATCTGATATCTTAGGGGCCATTCATGTATCTTATTTTATATCTTAGGGGCCAGCCATTGTATCTTGTCTTATATCTTAGGGGCCAGCCATTGTATCTTATCTTATATCTTAGGGGCCATTCGTGTATCTTATCTTATATCTTATGGGCCAGCCATTGTATCTTGGCTTATATCTTAGGGCCCAGCCATGTATCTTATCTTATACCTTAGGGGCCAGCCATGTATCTTGTCTTATATCTTAGGGGCCAGCCACGTATCTTGTCTTATACCTTAGAGACCAGCCATTGTATCTTATCTTATATCTTAGGGGCCAGCCATGTATCTTGTCTTATACCTTAGGGACCAGCCATGTATCTTGTCTTATATCTTAGGGGCGAGCCATTGTATCTTATCTTATATCTTAGGGGCCAGCCATGTATCTTGTCTTATACCTTAGGGACCAGCCATGTATCTTGTCTTATACCTTAGGGACCAGCCATGTATCTTGTCTTATACCTTAGGGACCAGCCATGTATCTTGTCTTTTACCTTAGGGACCAGCCATGTATCTTGTCTTATACCTTAAGGGCCAGCCATGTATCTTGTCTTATACCTTAGGGACCAGCCATGTATCTTGTCTTATACCTTAGGGGCCAGGTATGTATCTTGTCTTATACCTTAGGGACCAGCCATGTATCTTGTCTGATATCTTAGGGGCCATTCATGTATCTTATTTTATATCTTAGGGGCCAGCCATTGTATCTTGTCTTATATCTTAGGGGCCAGCTATTGTATCTTATCTTATATCTTAGGGGCCATTCATGTATCTTATCTTATATCTTATGGGCCAGCCATTGTATCTTGGCTTATATCTTAGGGCCCAGCCATGTATCTTATCTTATACCTTAGGGGCCAGCAATGTATCTTGTCTTATATCTTAGGGGCCAGCCATGTATCTTGTCTTATACCTTAGGGACCAGCCATGTATCTTGTCTTATATCTTAGGGGCCAGCCATTGTATCTTATCTTATATCTTAGGGGGCCAGCCATGTATCTTGTCTTATACCTTAGGGGCCAGCCATGTATCTTGTCTTATACCTTAGGGACCAGCCATGTATCTTGTCTTATACCTTAGGGGCCAGGTATGTATCTTGTCTTATACCTTAGGGACCAGCCATGTATATTGTCTTATACCTTAGGGGCCAGGTATGTATCTTGTCTTATACCTTACACAATAGAGACACTTCTTCTGTACAGACGATTATTGCGTCCTATGCTTATAGAGGGTATTTGTTTACTCTTGCAATACCTTAAAATTATCGCTGTTAACGATTAACTTAAATTTAATCGTTAACTTTTGAACAATTAATCCAGAAATTAATCGTTAATTTCCGCAGTCCAACTTAAAATACATTGATACAAAATCCCTTACATAAACTTCACCGCCGTCTCTGACTTGGGCGGGTGGAAAAACAAAAGTAAAAAATGACACACTTCCCGTGATGCTATCGAGCTGAAATTTTGCAAATAGCATTGTGTCACCTAAGAATGCATCGTATCAAAATTTCAGATCGATTGAACGTACAGTAATTAAATAAATGCATTTTTCGTCTATCTCTATACAACATATGTAATTCAATTTCACAGTTTGTTATTGTTTTTCTTCCACGTGCCAGTTGAGTTAACGCGTTGACGCCACCCGTCGATGTCCAACCCCCTCCTCTTTCACCCGGTTTTAAAGCCAGGGGAGATAGTTCGGTTTCAGTCTGTAAATGTTTGTCGCGTTTGAACATAATTAATACATTTAGTTATGTCTCATAAATAACGGAGTTATAGTCAAAAACTATGTTTTTATGGGGTTGTTTTTATTTAAGTTTTTAATGTTTGCATGTGTGTTAGTTATCCTGGTTTGTTCAGTCAACCTATCCCTGCGAATGAAATAAAAGCGTTTTTATCCCCATTTGTTTGAGTATTTTAATAGATTGATTTTGAGTGCTTGTTATTTCCAAGTTAGAATATATTGACTTATTTGGTATGAATAGTTTGCTCTCTATCCTTCTATGATCTAATTTTACTTGGTTTAAAGAATGTAACTATTGTTGTTATTATCCTGTTGTATTTCTAGGTTTAAATGTTAAATGATTTAATGGTCAGTTTGGAATATTCCCCAGTTTGGACACTTGCAGATTTTTTTTTGTTTGTTGTTTATTTAAAATCCTTTATATTAACTTGTGGTGGCTGAACCCTTGCATGTCGAAAAAACTTGGGATCGATTTTTAACCCACTTCCTCGTTAGCTAGCGAGCTCAAATTTTGCAAGCAGACTCGTGCCAATTATAAAAACGATGTATCAAAATTTCAGATAAATCGAACGTACCATAATTCAATTAATGAATTTTTAGATTATCTTTATTTATCTCCATGTATCATGTTAATTTTTGAGATAGTTTCGTGGTGCGTATTATATTTATATTGAACAACCTTTCCTGTCACGCAATTAGGTGCGTATTATATTGAACAACCCTTCCTGTCACGCAATAAGGTGAGTATTTTATTGACTACACTTCCTATAAATATATTCCTGATCATTGCGCATTATATTAAACATGTTTTACGACACATAACTACAAATTTGAATTTTTGGATGGTCTTGCGCTGCGTATTATATTGAATATTCTTTTAGTTATGTCTCGTGCATAAAGGATTTATTGTCAAAATCTTAGTTTTTTAACGTTTTTATTATATTAAATCCTTTATATTAACTCGTAGTGTCTGAGCCCTTGATTGCTTGCTTGTCGAAAAAACTTTGGATCGATTTTTAACCCACTTCCTCGTAAGCTAGCGAGCTGAAATTTTTCCGGCAGACTCGTGCCGTGGATAAAAAGGATGTATCAAATTTTCAGATATATCTCATGTACTTTGATTAAATAATAATTATTGAATTTTTAGATTATTTTATTTATCTCTATGTATCATGTTAAATTTTTGAGATAGTGTCGCGGTGCGTATTATATTGAACAACCTGTTTATTAATACTTTCCTGTTACGCGATTTAGTGCGCATTATATTGACAATACGTTTTATAAATATATTCCCAATCGGTGCTCATTATATTAAACACGTTTTACGAGACATTAAAATTTTGTATTTTTGGATGGTCTTGTGCTGCGTAATATAATGAACATTCTTTAAAAGATTTATAGTCAAAAACTTGTTTTTACAGGTTCTTTTTATTGATTTTACATTTCTGAAATTTTTCTGTTTACGCTGGTATATTGGTCCCATATAGAAGATAAATATTCTAGTACAGATCTCACCAAAGTAAGAAAGCATTTTAGTCTTATATTTTTTTTACATTTGTAAAAGTTTCATTTTTTTAAAAAAAGCCTAAAGTTGGGTCAGATTTTTAAAAACAAAATCATTAATATGTGGATTACATGACAGTTGTTCATTAATTATTACGTTTGAAAAAAAAAGTTGTGTTTTTGTTCGGTAGCTGGAATCGGGCACCAAAAGAATTTGAACCTTTTTTTAACTTCTCCTTTCTGACCCACAAAACACCTTCCTTCCTCACAGGCCCCTATCTGACCCACAAAACACCTTCCTTCCTCACGGGCCCCTATCTGACCCACCAAACACCTTCCTTCCTCACGAGTCCCTATCTGACCCACAAAACACCTTCCTTCCTCACGGGCCCCTATCTGACCCACCAAACACCTTCCTTCCTCACGAGTCCCTATCTGACCCACAAAACACCTTCCTTCCTCACGGGCCCCTATCTGACCCACAAAACACCTTCCTTCCTCACAGGCCCCTATCTGACTCACAAAACACCTTCCTTCCTCACGGGCCCCTATCTGACCCACCAAACACCTTCCTTCCTCACGAGTCCCTATGTGACCCACAAAACACCTTCCTTCCTCACAGGCCCCTATCTGACCCACAAAGCACATTCCCTCCTCACAGGCCCCTATCTGACCCACAAAACACCTTCCTTCCTCACAGGCCCCTATCTGACCCACCAAACACCTTCCTTCCTCACGGGCCCCTATCTGACCCACCAAACACCTTCCTTCCTCACGAGTCCCTATCTGACCCACAAAGCACATTCCTTCCTCACTCCATTCATTCTTTTCCTCCATCCACCTGAGCAACTCGAAGGTTATAGACGACATTTATTTTAGTTGTCTTTCCTTGTATGCTTCAAATGATATGACGTCATCTATTATCCTTAAGTTAAAATTGTCACTACGAAGGAACGCGATGAGTTGTGTCTAACTCGTGAAATCAGCAGATCCATCCAGCGCCAGATGTAAGGTCCAAGTCCCGAACTTTTTGTGTGCTATCAGTACCACCATCAGTGGCGTAGCGAGGGGGGTCAGGGGGGGCGACTGCCCAGGGCGGCACATACCCACGCTACGCCGCTGACAACCATGCTAAGTTTGTCTGTACTACAACCAACTGATACTTCTTCAAAAATTATTTACCTGGGACATACGTAATTTTCGGTTTTCATGATACATTCTTTAATGAAGTTTCCACCAGCCATAAGCCATCAGCCATCAGTGATTTTGGTTTTCATTCTCTCGCATTTCGCATTATATTTTTTCTTGATCTTCTATAAAAATCTAAACAAACTATTTAAATTTCAATTGCATCACAACATGTTTTGCTTCATGAGGTTTTACTAGTAATTTAAAGTAACATCGTCCGAATGGATGAATTGACATCAAAATTAGGTTACCCTATTACAGAATACAATCTCAAAGTACTATTTATAAAATGTGATCCAACACAAATCCAATGATGAATGTGCCTAATTGTCTATACCCAACGAACACCCGACCAGAGTATAGAACACATAGACTATAGACCACAGTGATCATAAACTCCTTACATTCTCAACACAAATTGGATGAAATAATCGAATATCTCATGAGAGAGAATAATACTTCATAGACAGAAATAATCGAATATCTCATGAGAGAGAGAGAGAGAGAGAGAGAGAGAGAGAGAGAGAGAGAGAGAGGAGAGAGAGAGAGAGAGAGAGAGAGAGAGAGAGAGAGAGAGAGAGAGAGAGAGAGAGAGAGAGAGAGAGAGAGAGAGAGAGAAAGAACAATAGTTCATAGACAGAAATAATCGAATATCTCATGAGAGAACAATAGTTCATAGACAGAAATAATCGAATATCTCATGAGAGAGAATAATACTTCATAGACAGAAATAATCGAATATCTCATGAGAGAGAGAGAGAGAGAGAAAGAACAATAGTTCATAGACAGAAATAATCGAATATCTCATGAGAGAGAACAATAGTTCATAGACAGAAATAATGAAGTAATTGTGATCCCCCCCCCTCCCCCCCCCAGGAATAACATGAAATTTGTACCAACAACACAAGAGTTTCCCCCCTTTGTTCATATCCACATGTAGATAACTGTTTATTATAATATGAGTGGCTCAAGTTCACCTAATGAATCGGCTCCATGTGGTTTGAACCAAGTTAAGAATTTAAGGCAATTTTATTGTTTTAAATGTGACGTTTTATGCTTCCTTCCTCTTCTAGTATTTTTATTAAGTACTTGTGACAATCTTTCTAATTAAGCTTTTCTCGTTTTTTTAAAAACTCTACTAAATACATTTATATCACGGCATTGTAGGTAATATAAAAAGTAAATTAATTTATATCCTTATGTTTGTCTTCTGGTACTGATAAAGACGTTAGCCGTAGAGTTTATTTGTCCATGAATAAAGACATAATTTATTGTTTCAATCACGTCATTCAGTTGTGTATCTCTATTTAAATCGCAAAAAATCAAAAATACATTAGAAATGTTAGCAATTGTTGTCACGGGATTCAGACCTGTAGGTTACGTTGTGATGACGTATATGCACGTCACCTGTATGTTAAGTTGTGATGACGTAGATACACTTCACCTGTAGGTTACGTTGTGATGACGTATATGCACGTCACCTGTATGTTAAGTTGTGATGACGTAGATACACTTCACCTGTAGGTTACGTTGTGATGACGTACATGCACGTCACCTGTATGTTAAGTTGTGATGACGTAGATACACTTCACCTGTAGGTTACGTTGTGATGGCGTATATGCACGTCACCTGTATGTTAAGTTGTGATGACGTAGATACACGTCACCTGTAGGTTACGTTGAGATGACGTGATACACGTCACCTGTAGATTACATTGTGATGACGTATATGCACGTCACCTGTGTGTTACATGTTTATGACGCATAAGCACGTCACCTATAGTTTATACGTTGATGACGTACATGAAACTCACATGCCGTGCACCAGGCCCCAGACGAAGACATCCGACCACATGAGTCCCGACGATCAGGACGCTAGCCGCTGTGTTGATCCAGACGATGGCCATACACAGTAGATAATATTGGCTTTAGATTCTATCACATCCAGAAAGAGATTTGATATCAGAGGAAACAAACGAAGCATAAGGGGCAAGGAAAACATCTCACACGACATATACCAGGAATGACTCGTGGCGAGGGTGTTGTGTGGGGTGTGGGGTGTTGGGGTGAGGGGTGTTGGGGTGTTGGATGTTAAGTTGTGGGGTATTGAGGTGTGGGGAGTATGGGTGTTGGGGTGTGGGGTGTTGGGTTGTTGGGGTGTTGGGGCGTGGGATGTTGGGGTGTTCGGGTGTTGGGGTGTAGGATGTTTGGTTGTTGGGGTGTGGGGTGTGGGAAGTTAGGGTGTTGGGGTGTGGGGTGTTTGGATGTTAGGGTGTGGGATGTTTGGTTGTTGGGGTGTTGGGGTGTGGGATGTTGGGGTGTTCGGGTGTTGGGCTGTGGGATGTTGGGGTGTGGGATGTTGGGGTCATGGGGTGTTCGGATGTTGGGGTGTGGGATGTTGGGGTGTTGGGGTGTGGGGTGAGGGAAGTTGGGGTATTGGGGTGTGGGATGTTGGGGTGTGGGGTGTGGGATGTTTGGGTGATGGGGTGTTCGGATGTTAGGGTGTTCGGGTGTTGAGGTGTGGGATGTTGGGGTGTGGGGTGTTGGGTGTTGGGGTGTTTTCTGTGTGGGATGTTGGGTTGTTGGGGTGTTGGGGCGTGGGATGTTGGGGGTGTTCGGGTGTTGGGGTGTAGGATGTTTGGTTGTTAGGGTGTGGGGTGTGGGAAGTTGGGGTGTGGGGTGTTTGGATGTTAGGGTGTGGGATGTTGGGTTGTTGGGGTGTTGGGGTGTGGGATGTTGGGGTGTTCGGGTGTTGGGCTGTGGATTTTGGGGGTGTTGGGGTCTGGGGTGTGGGATGTTGGGGTGATGGGGTGTTCGGATGTTGGGGTGTGGGATGTTGGGGTGTTGGGGTGTGGGAAGTTGGGGTATTGGGGTGTGGGGTGTGGGATGTTGGGGGTGTTGGGGTGTGGGGTGTGGGATGTTGGGGTGTTCGGATGTTGGGGTGTGGGATGTTGGGGTGTGGGATTTTGGGGTGTTGGGGTGTGGGATTTTGGGGTGTGGGGTGTTGGGGTGTGGGTTGTTGGGTGTTGGGGTGTGGGATTTTGGGATGTTGGGGTGTGGAGTGTGGGATTTTGGGGTGTGGGGTGTTGGGGTGTTGGGGTATGGTTTGTTGGGGTGTGGAGTGTGGGGTGTGGTGTGTTCGGGTATTGGGTTTTTAGGGTGTGGGGTGTTGGGGTGTGGGGTGTGGGATTTTGGGGTGTGGGGTGTTTGGGTGTTGGGGTATGGGTTGTTGGGGTGTTGGGGTGTTCGGGTATTAGGTTTTTGGGGTGTGGGGTGTTGGGGTGTGGGGTGTTGGGGTGATTGGGTGTAAGGTGTGGGGTGGTGGGGAGTTGGGGTGTGGAGTGTTGGGGTTTAAGGTGTGGGGTGTTGGGGTGTGGGGTGTTGGGATGTTAGATGTTGGTGTGTGGGGTGTTGGGGTGTGGGGTGTTGGCGTGGAGGTAGTTTGAAAGGAATCCTAATGAGGAATAATTGATTCTATCCCAAGATTCATGATTTACCTGACGTCATCAGGATTATGGTCTTTTTAAACCCCTTATATTAACTTCACAGGCGTTTCTGTCATCATCTCTCTCTGTCTTGGGCGGGCGGAAAAACAAAAGTCAAAAATGACCCACTTTCCGTGATCCGATCGAGCTGAAATTTGGCACACGGACCGACTTACTTAACAATGCATCGGATGAAAATTTCAGATCGATCAAACGTACCGTAATTAAATTAATGCATTTTTAGTTTATCCTTATATAACGTATGTAATTCAAATTCACTGTTTGTTATTGTTTTTTTCCACTTGAAAGTTTGAGTTCACGCGTCGAGGCGACCCATCGAAGTACCGGCGTGCTTTTGTTTACATTTTACGTTCCAGGCTGAGCTCGGTCAAGCGAATCGGTGACCAGACTTTTCCCCCTCTCCCAGCCCCCCCCCCACCCCCCAGGGTTATGAAGCAAAGTTGAGTTAGACAGATTCAGTCTGCAAATGTTTGTTGCGATTGAAAATAATCAATACTGTTAGTTATGTCTCATATATAAGGGATTTATAGTCAAAAACTTAGTTTTTACGGATTTGTTTTATTAACTACTTTTTATTAACTCGCTTTCGTTCCTTTTTTCAAATCTGCCAACGTAAAATTGAACCACTTCGGATGGTCCTAGAGATCTGAAACTTTTACCACAGATAGATCTTGGATGACAATGCATTGTATTAAAATTTCAGATCGATCGAATGTACCATTAATAACTTATTGAACTTTTTAGTTTATCTATAGTCTATATTTAAGCATCTGTTCCGTCGCCTTTTGTTGACATCTGTGAGTTCCCCCCGTGACCACATCACAATGTTTTTAACACGTTGGGCGGGCGCTTGTGAGGTGTTTGGTAAAATAAATAGAGGTAAAAATATATGGTTAAAACCCAAGTTTTTATTAGTGGACTAAAAAGAATAAAATAAACTAGCTGACCCGCGGCGTAGCATACGCCGCTAATGATTTAGTGACGGGTGAAGACTTCCTGAAAGACACGGTTGTCAAAATGGGGTGGGTTTGGGCAAACGACTGTGAGTGAATGAAAAGAAGGAACTCTGGAGAGACCCGCGGCGTATCACCCGTAAAAAATGACGGAAGTGTTCAGCTGAAATCTATTTATTTTGAAAAAAAATGCACTTTTTTAGGGCGCCTACGGCGGGTGTTTGGTATAAAAATTAAAGATTTATAATTTAGAAGGCAAAAGAGAGATCTATAAGTGAGAGAATGAGTGAACCGCATATGTTAAACCTCATAAGCGCCTGCCCCACGTTTTTAGTCATATTAAATCGAAGTACATGAACTTACAAGTTTTAAATTATTTTCTTCTTTTTAGTCCACTTGTAAAAACGTGGTTTTTAAAAATTATTTTTTTACCTTTATTTATTTAAATAGAATGCACTTTTTTAAAATGTCTCTGAGATTTTAGTTTTAAGGTGAGTCCTAAAATAGTTAGTTTTACGGTCTTTATTTGACTAAATGGGCGCACAGAAAATAGTTAGTTTTACGGTCTTTATTTGACAAAATGGGCGCACAGAAAATAGTTAGTTTTACGGTCTTTATTTGACTAAATGGGCGCACAGAAAATAGTTAGTTTTACGGTCTTTATTTGACTAAATGGGCGCACAGAAAATAGTTAATTTTACGGTCTTTATTTGACTAAATGGGCGCACAGAAAATAGTTAGTTTTACGGTCTTTATTTGACTAAATGGGCGCACAGAAAATAGTTAGTTTTACGGTCTTTATTTGACTAAATGGGCGCACAGAAAATAGTTAGTTCTACGGTCTTTATTTGACTAAATGGGCGTACAGAAAATAGTTAGTTTTACGGTCTTTATTTGACTAAATGGGCGCACAGAAAATAGTTAGTTTTACGGTCTTTATTTGACTAAATGGGCGTACAGAAAATAGTAAGAAGATAATACAACACGTGGGCCGTGGACCACAAGAAGATAATACAACACGGGGGCCGTGGACCACAAGAAGATAATACAACATGCGGGCCGTGGACCACAAGAAGATAATACAACATGCGGCCCGTGGACCACAAGAAGATAATACAACATGCGGCCCGTGGACCACAAGAAGATAATACAACATGCGGCCCGTGGACCACAAGAAGATAATACAACATGCGGCCCGTGAACCACGACAGCAGATTACTCTAAACGACAACAAAAATAAAATAAATAA
Organism: Ampullaceana balthica; assembly: GCA_944989445.1. Classification (NCBI taxonomy): domain Eukaryota; kingdom Metazoa; phylum Mollusca; class Gastropoda; family Lymnaeidae; genus Ampullaceana; species Ampullaceana balthica. Next base: position 282,609 of record CALYLW010000666.1, read on the forward strand.
AAATAAAACCAACTTTTTTTGACGGCGACAACAGCCTGGGATCTAAGACTGCCAAAGAAAAGACAACCCGTGCCGAAGCTTTAATTCCATTCATCTAGAGTTGTCCACGCCTCCAGCTGAATCCTTTCTTAAAAGTCCGCAGGAATTTTCTACGCGATTGAAGTGCGAGTCAGGTTGCCATTAGCAGGATGAATAACATGCACCGGTATACGTGTTTCTATATGGTGGGGTGGGGAAAATGATTTTTTTATTTAAAAAACTGGCTTTAAATGCAGAGAGAACCTCTGACCATCACGTGATCAGAGTTTGTAATCACGTGGCTTATTCCACGTCACTAGGCACTCGTTGTCCTGGGCGACATGCACATTTCCTTTAGATGCAGGATTGGAAGCAAGTCGAGCATTGGCGAGGGCTAGATGGGAGCAGGACGATGAAAGCGAGGAGGGAGGTCCGAGAGAGCCGAGGGAGGGAATAATGGAGGAAAATGTGGAGGGAAATCTGAAGAGATTTGTGGGTAGATGTAGGTTGGTGAAGGAAATAACGTAAACAGATGAATGTCAAAAAGGATGTTTCACACTCATGGCTTGAGGATGATGTAAACAGATGAATGTCGAAAAGGATGTTTCACACTCATGGCTTGAGGATGATGTAAACAGATGAATGTCGAAAAGGATGTTTCACACTCATGGCTTGAGGATGATGTAAACAGATGAATGTCGAAAAGGATGTTTCACACTTATGGCTTGAGGATGATGTAAACAGATGAATGTCGAAAAGGATGTTTCACACTCATGGCTTGAGGATGATGTAAACAGATGAATGTCGAAAAGGATGTTTCACACTTATGGCTTGAGGATGATGTAAACAGATGAATGTCGAAAAGGATGTTTCACACTCATGGCTTGAGGATGATGTAAACAGATGAATGTCGAAAAGGATGTTTCACACTCATGGCTTGAGGATGATGTAAACAGATGAATGTCGAAAAGGATGTTTCACACTCATGGCTTGAGGATGATGTAAACAGATGAATGTCGAAAAGGATGTTTCACACTTATGGCTTGAGGATGATGTAAACAGATGAATGTCGAAAAGGATGTTTCACACTTATGGCTTGAGGATGATGTAAACAGATGAATGTCGAAAAGGATGTTTCACACTCATGGCTTGAGGATGATGTAAACAGATGAATGTCGAAAAGGATGTTTCACACTTATGGCTTGAGGATGATGTAAACAGATGAATGTCGAAAAGGATGTTTCACACTCATGGCTTGAGGATGATGTAAACAGATGAATGTCGAAAAGGATGTTTCACACTCATGGCTTGAGGATGATGTAAACAGATGAATGTCGAAAAGGATGTTTCACACTCATGGCTTGAGGATGATGTAAACAGATGAATGTCGAAAAGGATGTTTCACACTTATGGCTTGAGGATGATGTAAACAGATGAATGTCGAAAAGGATGTTTCACACTCATGGCTTGAGGATGATGTAAACAGATGAATGTCGAAAAGGATGTTTCACACTCATGGCTTGAGGATGATGTAAACAGATGAATGTCGAAAAGGATGTTTCACACTCATGGCTTGAGGATGATGTAAACAGATGAATGTCGAAAAGGATGTTTCACACTTATGGCTTGAGGATGATGTAAACAGATGAATGTCGAAAAGGATGTTTCACACTCATGGCTTGAGGATGATGTAAACAGATGAATGTCGAAAAGGATGTTTCACACTCATGGCTTGAGGATGATGTAAACAGATGAATGTCGAAAAGGATGTTTCACACTCATGGCTTGATGATGATTATGAAAGAGTTAAGGTGAACGAGGTGCTTGAAGTTTAGATTAGAAGTAGAACAGAAGACAGAGAGCTACAATAGAACTAGCGTTACAATAGAACTAGTGCTACAATAGAACTAGCGTTACAATAGAACTAGCGTTACAATAGAACTAGTGCTACAATAGAACTAGCGTTACAATAGAACTAGTGCTACAATAGAACTAGTGCTACAATAGAACTAGTGCTACAATAGAACTAGTGCTACAATAGAACTAGTGCTACAATAGAACTAGCGTTACAATAGAACTAGTGCTACATTAGAGCTAGTGCTAAAATAGAACTAGTACTACATTAGAACTAGCGTTACAATAGAACTAGTACTACAATAGAACTAGCGTTACAATAGAACTAGCGTTACAATAGAACTAGTGCTACATTAGAGCTAGTGCTAAAATAGAACTAGTACTACATTAGAACTAGCGTTACAATAGAACTAGTACTACAATAGAACTAGCGTTACAATAGAACTAGTACTACAATAGAACTAGCGTTACAATAGAACTAGTACTACAATAGAACTAGCGTTACAATAGAACTAGTGCTACATTAGAGCTAGTGCTAAAATAGAACTAGTACTACATTAGAACTAGCGTTACAATAGAACTAGTACTACAATAGAACTAGTGCTACAATAGAACTAGTACTACAATAGAACTAGTGCTACAATAGAACTAGTACTACAATAGAACTAGTGCTACATTAGAACTAGTGCTACAATAGAACTAGCGTTACAATAGAACTAGTGCTACATTAGAGCTAGTGCTAAAATAGAACTAGTGCTACAATAGAACTAGTGCTACAAAAGAACTAGTGCTACAATAGAACTAGTGCTACATTAGAACTAGTGCTACATTAGAACTAGTGCTACAATAGAACTAGTACTACAATAGAACTAGCGTTACAATAGAACTAGTACTACAATAGAACTAGTGCTACAATAGAACTAGTACTACAATAGAACTAGTGCTACATTAGAACTAGTGCTACAATAGAACTAGCGTTACAATAGAACTAGTGCTACATTAGAGCTAGTGCTAAAATAGAACTAGTGCTACAATAGAACTAGTGCTACAAAAGAACTAGTGCTACAATAGAAATAGTGCTACAATTGAACTAGTGCTACAATAGAAATAGTACTACAATAGAAAAAGTGCTACAATAGAACTAGTGCTACAATAGAAATAGTGCTACAATTGAATTAGTACTACAATATAACTAGTGCTACAGTAGAACTAGTGTTACAATAGAACTAGTGCTACAATAGAACTAGTACTACAATAGAACTAGGGCTACAATAGAACTAGTGTTACAATAGAACTAGTGTTACAATAGAACTAGTGCTACAATAGAACTAGTACTACAATAGAACTTGTGCTACATTAGAGCTAGTGCTAAAATAGAACTAGAGCTACAATAGAACTAGTGCTACAATAGAACTAGTGCTACAAAAGAACTAGTGCTACAATTGAACTAGTGCTACAATAGAAATAGTACTACAATAGAACAAGTGCTACAATAGAACTAGTGCTACAATAGAAATAGTGCTACAATTGAACTAGTACTACAATAGAACTAGTGCTACAGTAGATCTAGTGTTACAATAGAACTAGTGCTACAATAGAACTAGTACTACAATAGAACTAGGGCTACAATAGAACTAGTGTTACAATAGAACTAGTGCTACAATAGAACTAGTACTACAATAGAACTAGTGCTACAATAGAACTAGTGTTACAATAGAACTAGTACTACAATATAACTAGTGCTACAATAGAACTAGTGCTACAATAGAACTAGAGCTACAATAGAACTAGTGTTACAATAGAACTAGTGCTACAACAGAACTAGTACTACAATAGAACTAGTGCTACAATAGAACTAGAGCTACAATAGAACTAGTGTTACAATAGAACTAGTGCTACAATAGAACTAGTACTACAATAGAACTAGTGCTACAATAGAACTAGTGTTACAATAGAACTAGTACTACAATAGAACTAGTGCTAAAATAGAACTAGTGCTACAATAAAATAGTGCTACATTAGAACTAGTGCTACAATAGAGCTAATGCTACAATATAGCTAGTGCTACAATAGAGCTAGTGCTACAATAGAACTAGTTCTACATACAACAATTATTATTGGTATATATTTAAGGTAAGTTCGTACTGTCATGAAGTCTAACATTGTTTATTCGTACTGTCACGAAGTCTAACATTGTTTATTCGTACTGTCATGAAGTCTAACATTGTTTATTCGTACTGTCACGAAGTCTAACATTGTTTATTCGTACTGTCACGAAGTCTAACATTGTTTATTCGTACTGTCACGAAGTCTAACATTGTTTATTCGTACTGTCACGAAGTCTAACATTGTTTATTCGTACTGTCACGAAGTCTAACATTGTTTATTCGTACTGTCACGAAGTCTAACATTGTTTATATTTTATTTTTGCTTCGTTAGATAAACCAAAGTTAACAACGGAATGAAAACATCTACACAAATAATAAAACTAGAACAAAGTCAGTGCCAATAACAAGACACAATTTGTCTAAACTTACACGTCTGATTTCAAACGGAAACGAAACAATACATAATAAAAACTCTAACTGCTTATAGAACCTCAGTGCATATAAAAATAGAAAGGCAACAATATCAGTTAACACTCACAGTCAACAATATCAGTTTACACTCACAGTCAACAATATCAGTTAACACTCACAGTCAACAATATCAGTTTACACTCACAGTCAACAATATCAGTTAACACTCACAGTCAACAATATCAGTTAACACTGACAGTCAACAATATCAGTTAACACTCACAGTCAACAATATCAGTTAACACTCAGAGTCAACAATATCAGTTAACACTCACAGTCAACAATATCAGTTAACACTCACAGTCAACAATATCAGTTAACACTCACAGTCAACAATATCAGTTAACACTCACAGTCAACAATATCAGTTAACACTCACAGTCAACAATATCAGTTACCACTCACAGTCAACAATATCAGTTAACACTCACAGTCAACAATATCAGTTAACACTCACAGTCAACAATATCAGTTAACACTCACAGTCAACAATATCAGTTAACACTCACAGTCAATAATTGTTTGTTTCATGACTTGTAATTTCTCGTCTCTCTCTAACTCTCACTCTCTCTCTCTGCCTCTCTCTCCCTCTCTATGTCCCTCCTCTCTTTCTCTCTCTCTATGTCCCTCCTATCTCTCTCTCTATCTCTCTGTCCCTACTCTCTATCACTATCTCTATGTCCCTCCTCTCTTTCTCTCTCTCTCTATGTCCCTCCTCTCTATCATTCTCTCTCTCACTCTCTCACTATGTCCTTCCTCTCTCTCTCTCCCTCTCTCTGGCTCTCTCTATCTCTGGCTCTCTCCCTGTCTCACTCTCTCTCACTCTCTCTATATTTCCCTCTCTATCTCTCTCTCTATGTCCCTCCTCTCTCTCTCTCTATGTCCCTCCCCCTCTCTCTCTATATATAGCCTCTCTCTCTCTGTCGCTCCTCTCTATCTCTCTCTCTCACTCTCTGGCTCTCTCTCTCTCTATGTCCCTCCTCTTTCTCTCTCTCTCTCACTATGTCCCTCCTCGCTCTCTATCTCTGGCTCCCTCTCTCTCTCTAGCTCCTTCTCTCCCCTCTCTCTCTCTCTCTCTCTCTGTCCCTCCTCTCTCTCTCTCTCACTCTCTCTCTCTCTATGTCCCTCCTCTCTCTATCTCTCTCACTATGTCCGTCCTCTCTCTCTTTCTGTCTCTCTCTCTGGCTGTCTGTCTCTCTCACGCACTCACTCTCACTCTATCTCTCTCTCTCTATGTCCCTCCTCTCTCTCTCTCACTCTCTCTCTCTCACACACTCTCTCTCACTATATCTCTCTCTCTAAATCCCTCCTCTCTCCCTCTCACTCTCTCTCTCACTCTCTCTCTCTATGTCCCTCCTCTCTATCTCTCTCTCTCTCGCACTATGTCCCTCCTCTCTCTCTTTCTGGCTCTCTCTCTCTCTGACTCTCTCTTACTCTCTCGCTCTCTCACGCTTTCTCTCTCTATGTCCCTCTTCTCTATCTCTCTCTCCCATTTTGTCCCTCCACTCTCTCTCTCTGGCTCTCTCTCTATGGCTCTCTCTCTCTCACACTCTCGCTCTCTCTCTGACTCTCTCTCTGGCTCTCTCTCTCACTCGCTCTCTCTCTGGCTCTCTCTCTCTCTGGCTCTCTCTTTCTGGCTCTCTCTGGCTCTCTCTCTCTCGCGCGCGCTCTCACTCTCGCGCGCGCTCTCTCTCTCTCTCGCGCTCTCTCTCTCTCGTTTTTCTTTTTCTCTTTCACTCACCCCTTCCTCACTCAAATCCCCCCTCTCTCTGTCTCTCTCTCTCTCACTCTCTCTCTCTCTCTCTCTATGTCCCTCCTCTCTCTCTCCCTCTCTCTCTTTATGTCCCTCCTCTCTATCTCTCTCTCTGTCCCTCCTCTCTCTCTCTCTCTCTCTCTCTATGTCTCTCCTCTCTCTCTCTCTCTATGTCCCTCCTCTATCTCTCTCACTATGTCCCTCGTCGCGCTCTCTCTCTGGCTCTCTCTCTCTATGTCCCTCCTCTCTCTCTCTCTCACTATGTCCCTTTTTGCTCTCTCTCTTGCTCTCTTTCACTCACCCTTTCCTCACTCAAATCCCCCTCTCTCTCTCTCTGGCTCTCTCTCTGGCTCTCTCTCGCTCTCTCTCTATCTCTCTCTCACTCGTTTTTCTTTTTCTCTTTCACTCACCCCTTTCCTCACTCAAATCCCCCTCTCTCTTGTGTTATACGCAATCAAAGAAATACTCAGAAAGGTCTAATGTCTAGATAGGATTGATTTTCATTGACTAGATTCTCTTAGATTTTTCTATTTTCCTGTTTCAATTTCAGCGAGTTCTATAAAAAGCTTAATAGTCAAACTCTATGACATCATATACAGTGTCTCGTAAATTTGAGTCATAACGTCACGTAAAATAACGCCTTTTAACGTGTCTTACATTTCATTCCATTGGGCCGAAAAGGTTATCTGTCTCTCCATAGAGAAAAATTACAGAAGGCACCGCCAGGGGCGGACCATTCCTGACAACTTTATTCGCCTATGTGTAAACCTAAAACACTGTATTATTGGATAAAATCATCTATTGGAATGGTCTGTAGATATCTCAACACCATTAATAGAGAAGTGTCGATGAAGAAAATGATAAGCCGCTTCAGCTCGAACCGCTATCATTGTACATCAAAACAAAATTGATGGCGAGAACAACACTAGTCGTTAGGTAATACACTGACCACATGTCCTGTCATAGGTCAAGTTATGGATGATATTACAGCACCAACACTGGATGGTAATACACTGACCACATGTCCTGTCATAGGTCAAGTTATGGATGATATTACAGCACCAACACTGGATGGTAATACACTGACCACATGTCCTTTCATAGGTCAAGTTATGGATGATATTACAGCACCAACACTGGATGGTAATACACTGACCACATGTCCTGTCATAGGTCAAGTTATGGATGATATTACAGCACCAACACTGGATGGTAATACACTGACCACATGTCCTGTCATAGGTCAAGTTATGGATGATATTACAGCACCAACACTGGATGGTAATACACTGACCACATGTCCTTTCATAGGTCAAGTTATGGATGATATTACAGCACCAACACTGGATGGTAATACACTGACCACATGTCCTGTCATAGGTCAAGTTATGGATGATATTACAGCACCAACACTGGATGGTAATACACTGACCACATGTCCTGTCATAGGTCAAGTTATGGATGATATTACAGCACCAACACTGGATGGTAATACACTGACCACATGTCCTTTCATAGGTCAAGTTATGGATGATATTACAGCACCAACACTGGATGGTAATACACTGACCACATGTCCTGTCATAGGTCAAGTTATGGATGATATTACAGCACCAACACTGGATGGTAATACACTGACCACATGTCCTGTCATAGGTCAAGTTATGGATGATATTACAGCACCAACACTGGATGGTAATACACTGACCACATGTCCTTTCATAGGTCAAGTTATGGATGATATTACAGCACCAACACTGGATGGTAATACACTGACCACATGTCCTGTCATAGGTCAAGTTATGGATGATATTACATCTACAACACTTGACGGTAATACACTGACCACATGTCCTGTGGCGTGCACAACGATATGGATAGCGTCCTACTCACCCGCAGCTATCACAGCGCCGACTGCGACACGGATCACTCCCTTGTGGCCAGCAAGATACGAATTATGAGGAAAAACTCATACCACACCAAGAAATACCACGCATCAACAACTTCTGCATGAAAGACCCTGTGAAAACGCAGCTGTTTACTGACAAAGTGAAGGAAGGTCTCTCAAAGACGTCCCCATGTGTCACCATTGATTCCAAATGGACACATCTCAGAGACACAATCTATACATCAGCAATACATGCCTTTGGCAAGAAATCTCACAAAAATACGGACTGGTTTGATGAATATTGGGACGAGATGAAACCTGTCACTGAAGCCAAAGGGAAAGCTCTTATGGCCTACAAGGAAAAGCCCACACCCGACAGGCTGCATGCCTAAAAACAGCAAAGTCGCATGCCCAAAAAGTTGCCCGTCAATGTGCCAATACCTACTGGCTTAACCTCTGCTCCAGCATACAATCAGCTGCAGACATGGGCAATGCCAAAGCCATGTACAAAAATATCAAAAGAGCAACTGGCCCTTTGAAATCCAAAGTTGCCCTCCTAAATCCAAAAGTGGAGAAATTATTCAAGACCAGGCAGGACAGCTAAAACGGTGGGTTGAGCATTATCTGGAACTGTACTCAACAGTTACCACAGTCTCCAACACCGCTCTAGATGGCATCCCCGATATGCCACTCATGGAGGAACTTGATGTCATGCCCACACTGGAAGAGCTGAGCAAAGCAATAATAATTGACAGCCTAGCTTGTGGAAAAGCCCCTGGGAATGATGGGATACCACCGGAAGCTCTAAAGTGGGGCAAGACAGCTTTACTACAGCCATTGCACGAGCTTCTATCCCTCTGCTGGGAACAGGGCTATATTCCCAAGACCTAAAGGATGCAAATATAGTGACACTATATAAAAACAAGGGTGATAGAAGTGACTGCAATAACTATCGTGGCATCTCACTCCTTAGTATTGTAGGAAAGGCCTTCGCCCGTGTCATACTGACACGTTTACAGAGTCTAGCATCCTGTGTCTATCCAGAATCTCAGTGCGGTTTCCGGGCTGGTCGGTCTACCATAGACCGTACTCCATACGGCAACTCCAGGAAAAATGCAGAGAGCAACAGATGCCACTGTACATTGCCTTTGTGGACCTTACGAAAGCCTTTGATTTCGTCAGTCACAACGGGCTATTCCAAATCCTGGTAAAAATCGGCTGTCCCCCACACATACTCGCCTCATCAGACAGTTCCATGATAATATGCAGGGCACAGTGCAGTTCGATGGAGCTACGTCAGAAGTCTTTCCTGTCAGCAGCGGAGTTAAACAAGGCTGTGTACTTGCACCAACACTGTTCGCAATATTCTTCTCTGAACTGGTTCGATACACATTCAAGCATAACAGTGATGTCATCTGGTTACACACCAGAGCCCGCCTCCAAGCCAAGACCAAAACGACAGATGCCCTAATTCGTGAGCAACTCTTTGCGGGTGTTGCGGCATTAACAGCACACATAGAAACTGGTTTGCAACAACTCGTGTCAAGCTTCTCCGAAGCCTACAAAGAATTTGGTCTGCAAATCAGCTTGGAAAAGACAAACATCACACAACCTCCTCCTACCATCAATATCGACAATGAAAACTTGGAGGTTGTGGACACCTTCACTTCTTGGGTTCCAAGGTCTCCAATACATTGTCCATTGAAGAGGAAATAAATAGTAGAATTTGCAAGGCAGCTGCCACAAGGGCTAAATTAAGCAAACGGGTCTGGCAAAACACCAAGTTAACAGAGAAAACCAAACTGTGTGTCTATAGAACCAGCGTCATTAGCACACTGCTATACGGGAGCGAGACATGGACCACTTATACATCCCAAGAGCGCAAGCTTAATAGCTTCCACTTGAGATGCCTCCGACGCATCCTAGGCATTAAATGGCAAGACAGGGTGCCTAATACAGAGGTCCTAATGCGCGCCAATACACAAAGCATGTTCACAATCCTTAGTGAAAGACGCCTGATATGGCTAGGACATGTTAAAAGAATTAGCCCTGGCCGAATCCCCAAGGACCTGCTATATCGAGAACTGGCATTGGGAAAGAGGAAGACAGGTCGCCCATGTCTGCGATTTAAAGATGTCTGCTAAAGGTACATGAAAGCAGCCATAATATGCACAAGCAACTGGGAGTGTATGGCAGAAGACCGATCTACGTGGCGCACAGTTGTCAAAGATGGCATCATAGTAGCCGAGGAGCGAAGGATGGAGGAGGCTACAGAAAGAAGAGCTAGTAGAAAAGCCAAAACATTTGGTAGCACATAATTCGTGTGTAAAAACTGTGGTAAAGACTGTCACTCAAGGATAGGACTGCACAGCCACTCGAGGATAGGACTGCACAGCCACTCGAGGAAATGCGACCCAACTCAACAGTGATGCACCATCGTCTCGCGAGACGGAAGGATGCCGATATTCTAATCGTAAACATACGGAGATGAAAGAAACGAATTAATCTGAGTGCAATATAAAATTTCCTGCAGTCCAAAGTAGAAATACTTGTTTGCAGCCCCGCTATTTTTTTACAGTCATAATTAACATACCGCACATGAAATTCACGTCTAAACTCTTGGATATAAGATACTGCTTAAAATAAATCAAAGCATTCTATTAGATATAACCAAACTCAATTTAGTCTCTAGGGTATGGTTATTTTGAAAATATCTAGGTCACACACGTGCATATTCTTCAGAAATCACGGCTGACCTACTAAGACAGTGTACCTATCATACAGGTAGAACTTTGAAAGTTTGACCTTCCCATGGAACGTCTCCAGTTACCTAGCCAACAATATTTGAGTGATGTCATGTGAGTGAGCCTCGTGGCTGATTGACCTTTAGTGGGAGTGTCTGGTAGGTCCTCACATGACCTATCACTCAATACTAAAGTGTGTTTTTAGTGGGGGTGTGGTTGGGGTCTTTCCACCGCAGTCGATAGCTTGAAGCCACATCAAAGAATGTCCCGAAACAGCGTAGCTATAGACAAAAACGAATTCCCAAAGAACATAGAAAAGCCATGGACTTAAATAATTGAATCCCAAAGCCCTTGAGTATGTCCTTACATTTCAATATTCTATACGACTCAGGCTCCTGAGTTCAATGTTCTATAGGACTCACGCTCCTTAGTTCAATGTTCTATAGGACTCAAGCTCCTAAGTTCAATGTTCTATAGGACTCAAGCTCCTAAGTTCAATGTTCTATAGGACTCAAGCTCCTAAGTTCAAATTTCTATATGATTCAAGATCCTGAGTTCAATGTTCTATAGGACTCAATCTCCTAAGTTCAATGTTCTATAGGACTCAAGCTCCTGAGTTCAATGTTCTATAGGACTCAATCTCCTAAGTTCAATGTTCTATATGACTCAAGCTCTTGAGTTCAATGTTCTATAGGACTCAATCTCCTAAGTTTAATGTTCTATATGACTCAAGCTCCTGAGTTCAATGTTCTATAGGACTCAAGCTCCTAAGTTCAATATTCTATAGAACTCAGCCTCCTGAGTTCTTTCTGTATTATAATGATAACCAAGAAGGAATGATCGTTGTCGGTAGTGAAGTGATGTTTAAAGAGATAGAAAACTATTCTCAATAAGCCAATGAATAAATTTTGTTACGAATTATGTAACTTGACTGTCTAGATTGTCATTGTCTATGTAACTTGACTGTCTAGATTGTCATTTTTAAGAGGCTCAAATCAATTGAATTATGTGACCTAACAACTTTCTTTCAAATAAAACAATTGATCTCCAATTTTCTATAAAATTTGACCTAATACCAATATAAAACAATTAATCTCCAACTTTATTTGACCTAATACCAAAATAAAAATACGATCATTTCTTATGAGCATTCATACAGAAATAATGTTCACTTTTCACACTGTTCAGTGAGTCGTTAGTATTGATATAAAAAAACATAATTGACTTGACGCGATTGGACGCCTGACATAAGATGATAGATATCTGGATTATTCCTGGGGTTCATGATGTAGTTTTTAAAACAAGCAAAACCAAAAGCAATTGATTATAATCAAATAATTGTTTGTGTCTGATTCACAAGAATTATTCCTTGATATTTTGAATCACAGTTTTTGACTTGCCAAGACTAAAATGTCAATGAATACATGATCATACATGAGTGTTTGATTCTTACGTCATTAAGACTGTCACTGATAAGACCTTTTTTCTTGTTCTTATCTTTTGTCTGATGTTTGCTCCAATATTTCGATGCTGTGATCAGAGACCTAGCATGTGAGTATTGCTGTGATCAGAGACCTAGCATGTGAATATTGCTGTGATCAGAGACCTAGCATGTGAGTATTGCTGTGATCAGAGACCTAGCATGTGAGTATTGCTGTGATCAGAGACCTAGCATGTGAGTATTGCTGTGATCAGAGACCTAGCATGTGAGTATTGCTGTGATCAGAGACCTAGCATGTGAGTATTGCTGTGATCAGAGACCTAGCATGTGAGTATTGCTGTGATCAGAGACCTAGCATGTGAGTATTGCTGTGATCAGAGACCTAGCATTTGAGTATTGCTGTGATCAGAGACCTAGCATGTGAGTATTGTTGTGATCAGAGACCTAGCATGTGAGTATTGCTGTGATCAGAGACCTAGCATGTGAATATTGCTGTGATCAGAGACCTAGCATGTGAGTATTGCTGTGATCAGAGACCTAGCATGTGAATATTGCTGTGATCAGAGACCTAGCATGTGAGTATTGTCCTTGAATCTGGAAGTTAACAAATATAGAAAACCAAAGGTTGGGGTCTGACCACAAGGTCTTAAAATAATAGTTATTAACTTTTTGACATTAAATCAAATACTCCCCACCCCAAACCTCCCCACCCCAAACCTCCCCCACCAGAACCCCCGCCCCAAGTCTTCGATTTGATCTGGTACACATCCCTGTTCTTGGGGGCGGGACTGACGAAGCATCACTGGCAGCCATCTTGTCTCTATCTTTTGTTAGCAGCACGTGGTTTGTTTTATGGCTTCTAGGATCAGCGAACAGATGGATGGGAGAAAAAACACAAGAGAATAAACAACCCCGTAAAAACAAAGTTTTTGACTATAAATCCTTTATATATGAGACAGAACTTAAAGTATTGATTATGTTCCAACGCGACAAACATTTTCAGACTGAATCTGTCTTAACTCCCCTTTACTTTATAACCCGTGTAAAGGGGAAAGGTCTGGTCACCGATCGCTGGACCGAGCTGTCACGTGAAAAAAAAACAATAACAAACAGTGAAATTGAATATACACACCTTGTATGGAGATAAACTAAAAATAAATTAATTTAATTACTGTACGTTCGATCGATCTGAAATTTTTATACGATTCATTGTTATGTGACACGGTTGCATATGCCAAATTTCAGCTCGATGGCATCACGGGAAGTGGGTAATTTTTT
>CALYLW010000666.1:301163-395895 GCA_944989445.1 Ampullaceana balthica
TTGGACTTGGTGCAGGCAAACCTCGATTTGAAAGAAGGCATTGGCAGTTCCGTAAGGCCGATTGGCGAAAGTACGAGGCCGAGAGCGAGACCAAGCTCGCTCTGCTGGATGTTGCAGGAGACAACTTGGATGCCACCTACAGGCAGTTTATTGACACAATCCTTGGGGTTGCGAGGCGAACGATCCCAAGGACGAACGGGAAACAGAAGTTCAGACCTTACTGGGACAAGAGTCTGGCAGAATTGGTGAAACAAAGAGCAAAAGCACGGAAAAAGGCAGCCAGGCTGAAGACGCCCGAAGCTCGTAGGGCGTACAACAGACTGACGGCTGAAGTCCGGGCCGCTGTCGACAAAGCGAAGAAGGCGAAATGGGTAAATACGTGCGAAAAACTCGACCACGTAGACGGAAGAAACGTTTGGCGGCTCTTGGATGCATTATCTGGCGCAGGAAAGACAAAGAATTCCAACCCTTTGACGACACCAAAGGGCCAAAGGGCTAGTGAAGTTAAGCGCGCACGAGCGCTAAACAAACACTTTGCCCAGGTTAACAAAAAAGGCGCCAGATCTGATTTTAGCCGAACAATCGACCGAATGCGCAAAGAGGGCTCAAGGAGACAAAGTAAGGGCCCTCAACTAGAGGTTTTCGCGGCCCCCTTCACAATGACAGAGTTGCAAACCGCACTCAACAAGTGCCAGGCTGGCAAAGCACCAGGACCAGATAAAGTTCACAATGAAATGCTCAAACATCTGGGCAAGACAGGCCGAATGAAACTGCTGGGTTTCATAAATAGAACTTGGACAACAGGCACGCTGCCGAAGCTGTGGAAAAAGGCCACAATAACCCCAATTCCCAAAGAGGGGAAACCAGGCGAACACCCGTCCAGTTACCGGCCAATTTCCCTCACGTCGTGTGTGGGGAAGGTAGCTGAACGGTTAGTGAACGCACGACTCTACTGGTTCCTCGAACAGTCCAAATGCATTCCAATGACTCAGGGTGGGTTCCGAAAGGGACGCCAACCGATGGACCAGGCTCTCCGACTAATTCAGACAATCACGAATGAACTCCAGTCGAGGAATCACACCGTTGCGGTGTTCTTCGATCTAAAGCAGGCATACGACAAGGTGTGGCGTGGAGGGCTACTTTATAAGTTGCAGCAGTTAGGTGTTACTGCGAACATGTACAGTTGGATAAAATTGTTCCTTACGGACAGAACGATCAAGACCCGAGTGGGGGAGTCATTATCCAACGAAGATCGCCTGGAGGACGGACTTCCACAGGGGTCCGCCCTTAGTTGTACATTGTTCTTAGCCTACGTCCACGACCTACAAGGTATTCTGGGGTCACAGAATGCCATGTTTGCTGACGATCTGGCTATATGGAGTTCCGGAAAGGACGTTGCAACCCTGCAGAACAGGCTGCAGGAAGATCTGAATCGAATCGAAGACTACGCCAACCGTTGGCGCCTAGTAGTCAATACGGAGAAAACGGTCCATTCCATTTTCACAAATGGACGGAATGCACTGAAGCATGAGGTGGTGCTTCAGATATGTGGGAAAAGATTGAATTGGGATCGGACACCAACGTACTTGGGAATCAAACTGGACCAGAAGGTCCAGCTACATAACCATGTGCGTGAATTGTGTGCCAAAGCCACAGCTAAACTGTCCCTGGTGAAGAAACTGGCTAGCACTAGTTGGGGTGCGGATGCAAGACTACTGAGAGCTCTCTATCTCGGTAGTGTGAGGGGTGCTATTGATTACAGCCTCCCGGTCCAGGCCTTTGCGAGCCGTACGGCTCTAGAGGGTCTGGACCGCATACAAAACCAAGCTCTACGGTTTGTATGCGGGGCGTTGCGTACGACACCCACAGCCGCAGTAGAAATTATGTCTAACGTAGAACCCCTGGCGATAAGGCGAGAAAAGGCAATCATGACTACGGTGGAACGATACCGTAGGTTGGAGCATGACGAACCCTGCTTTCAATTACAAGACCGATGGGTAAAGAGGACCCGACTGAAAAGACCATCCTTCATGGATACGGTCTACGAACTAGAAGACTCAGTCCCCATACCCAAGCACAGGGAACGCATGCGACTGGTCCCTGCTCGAGGACCACATAAAAGCTCAGACTTGCCTGAACTACGTTTGACACTGGCAAATACAGCGGTGACGAAAGCCAGTCCCGTCGAGCTCCAGCGAGACGAGACTCTGAAGACAATCGAAGCTTATGGCGATAGTGTGGTAAAAGTCTTTACGGACGGCTCGCGTTTCAAGGATGGCAGAAGTGGATACGGAGTGCTAATTCAATACCCTCAACCTGGACCTGACAGTATCGAACTGTCAGGGCCGTGCGGATCCGCATACAGTAGTCACGACGCCGAACTGGAGGCGATTTGCAAGGGTTTGAAGGAAGTGCGCCGACGTCTAGCAAGAAGAAAGGTTTTCCCGACCGTCGTAGTTTTCACCGACTCACGGTTTTCGCTCGAGACCGTGGGTCGATCCTCTCTGGAGACGAAAACGGTCAGTGTCATTTTGGAAACAGAAGGTGAAATCCTAGCACGAGGCGGAAAAGTAGTCCTTCAGTACATCACTGGGCACAGTGGCGAGCCTCATTCAGACAGGGTCGATAAGGTGGCAAGAGAAGGTTCAGCTCAGCCCCAACCCGATCGCCCGATGACCCAGCTGGGGGTCAGATCGTGGCTTAAGGACCATTTCCGAGAGAAATGGCTACAGGGCTGGGCCTCTGGAAGCACGGCCAGAAAAGTATTCCAGTACATGCCGCGACCGAGCAAAAGCGATTCCTGGTGGAAAATTGGACGTAGCAATCAGACGCTCATAACTAGAATGAGAACTGAACATTGTCCCACACGAAGCTACTTGTACAAGTTTAACACTAGAAGGTAACTGGCCTGTCGGCTGTGTGGCCACCCGGAAGAGACGGTGGCGCACGTACTCGAAGAGTGCCCCGGGCTGTGCGGGGGTTTGGAAGACGAAGTAACGGTACCTGCAGAGGATTACCTCTACGGCGATGCCCGCTTGATGAGGCTCGCTTGCGATAAAATGAACCGGGTCTTAAGAGCCTAGCGGCTCGACCCAAAAGAGAATGTACATTCACGAGTAAGTAATGTGAGGTGAAAGATTCACCACAACCAGTAAGTAATGTGAGGTGAAACCCATTCCGGGGGTAGGGGTGAGATGGGAGAGGCCATTGAGGTCAAGGCCACTAATGTTATATTGATATCGAAAATAGAATAGACATTTATATTACCGCTTACTTGATTAAATAGATTTTTGTTTTTTTTAATCGAATGACGGATGGGCATCGACTCAAGACTTGAACCAAAATAACATTATTCTACTGTGGACCCCCCACCCCCTTTAATTGTATCAAATGACATCATTTGTTGCAATATCACATTTGTGTTAACCGCAATACAAGGGAAATGTTCAATTACTGCCCCTGGTCTAGTCTGCTTGACTTGTAAGGTGGTCACATCCTATAGACGCCAAGTCAAACTTCTCTACCACTTTATTCCATTTATGTTTCTTCATTTAATTTATTTCTTTTCTTGGTTTACTGCTTTGCTGTTTAATCAAATTCCCGGCGGATGTCTTCAATAACAATTGGTTCGTTTCTTTCTTTCCGGCTTGTGTATTTTTTAAAATATTAAATCTGTTTAGTTACTTATGGCTTTTTCGTCAGGTTTTTGTTTGATTTATTACATTGCTGTTTGGTCTTGTCGGTCATCTGTTTACCTATAAGAGACCCCAATAAAGTGCGCCACTCGTGGGTACCATCAAGTTCAGAACATCATCTGTTTACCTATAAGAGACCCCAATAAAGTGTGCCACTCGTGGGTACCATCAAGTTCAGAACATCATCTGTTTACCTATAAGAGACCCCAATAAAGTGTGCCACTCGTGGGTACCATCAAGTTCAGAACATCATCTGTTTACCTATAAGAGACCCCAATAAAGTGTGCCACTCGTGGGTACCATCAAGTTCAGAACATCATCTGTTTACCTATAAGAGACCCCAATAAAGTGTGCCACTCGTGGGTACCATCAAGTTCAGAACATCATCTGTTTACCTACAAGAGACCCCAATAAAGTGTGCCACTCGTGGGTACCATCAAGTTCAGAACATCATCTGTTTACCTATAAGAGACCCCAATAAAGTGCGCCACTCGTGGGTACCATCAAGTTCAGAACATCATCTGTTTACCTATAAGAGACCCCAATAAAGTGTGCCACTCGTGGGTACCATCAAGTTCAGAACATCATTCAAACTTTAGAACAATCTCTGTGGGACAACTAAGTGTGGCATCTAACCATTTGAGCCATCTAACAATGTCAGCCATCTAACCATTTGAGCCATCTAAACCTTGTGGCATCGAACCACGTCAGCCAACTAACCTTTTGCGCAATCTAAATTTGGAGCCATATAAGTTTTAGGTCCACCAAACATTGTGATCATACATACTGTATGAGCAATCTAATCTTGTAAGGTTTTTAAGTTTGGAGGCTGCTAGTTGTGTGAGGCTTCTAAGTGTGTGAAGCATCTCATGCGTGAGCCGTCAAACTTTGCGAGTCATTCGAAATAGGAGTCATCTAATCTTAAAGTCGTCTGTTTTATGCATCTGTGTGAGATACCCCCCATTGTCCTCCCCTCCATTTACTCCCCTTGTCCACACATAAAGTTAGTCCACTTGTCCACCCTTCAATTTACCTAAACTTGTCCTCCCCTCTATTTACTCCCCTTGTCCACACCTCTATTTACTCCCCTTGTCCACACCTCCATTTACCCCACTTGTTCACACCTCTATTTACTCCTCTTGTCCACCCCTCTATTTACTCCCCTTGTCCACACCTCTATTTACTCCCCTTGTCCACCCCTCTATTTACTCCCCTTGTCCACACCTCTATTTGCTCCCTTTGTCCACCCCTCTATTTACTCCCCTTGTCCACACCTCTATTTACTCCCCTTGTCCACACCTCCATTTAGACCACTTGTTCACACCTCTATTTATTCCCCTTGTCCACACCTCCAATTACCCCACTTGTCCACACCTCTATTTACTCCCCTGGTCCACACCTCTATTTACTCCCCTTGTCCACACCTCTATTTACTCCCCTTGTCCACACCTCCATATACCCCACTTGTTCACACCTCTATTTACTCCCTTTGTCCACACCTCTATTTACCCCACTTGTCAACACCTCTATTTGCTCCCCTTGTCCACACTTCTATTTACTCCCCTTGTCCACACCTCCATTTACTCCCCTTGTCCACACCTCCATTTACTCCCCTTGTCAACACCTCTATTTACTCCCCTTGTCCACACCTCCATTTACCCCACTTGTTAACACCTCTATTTATTCCCCTTGTCCACACCTCCATTTACCCCACTTGTACACACCTTTATTTACTCCCCTTGTCCACACCTCTATTTACTCCCCTTGCCCACATCTCCATTTACCCCACTTGTCCACACCTCTATTTACTCCCCTTGTTCACACCTCCATTTACCCCACTTGTCCACACCTCTATTTACTCCCCTTGTTCACACCTCCATTTACCCCAATTGTCCACACCTCTATTTACTCCCCTTGTTCACACCTCCATTTACCCCACTTGTCCACACCTCTATTTACTCCCCTTGTTCACACCTCCATTTACCCCACTTGTCCACACCTCTATTTACTCCCCTTGTCCACCCCTCTATTTACTCCCCTTGTCCACACCTCCATTTACTCCCCTTGCCCACACCTCCATTTACTCCCCTTGTCCACCCCTCCATTTACTCCCCTTGTCCACCCCTCCATTTACTCCCCTTGTCCACCCCTCCATTTACTCCCCTTGTCCACCCCTCCATTTACTCCCTTTGTCCACACTCTATTTAACCCACTTGTCCACACCTCTATTTACTCCCTTGCTCACACACTCCCAACTACTCCCTTGTCTATCCCTTCATTTACTCCCCTTGTCTACGCCTCAATTTACTCCCCCTTGTCCACAGACCCGCTACTCCCTTTGCCGATGCCTCCAGTTACTCTCCTTGTTAACACCTCTATCTCCCCTTCTCGTCAAATTCCAGCCATCATTATGTAAATTTCCTCGCCTCTGTAAAACGTTAGTAAACACGGGTCTCCGTTGATTCCTTGTATAAAAAGAACGAGGCCAAGGAAAGACTCTGGAATATTCGACTGGCTGAAGTTGAGTGCGAACAAACAACGCTTTCTACTTACCTCCCATGTACCACGCCATTTCCTCCCCACCCCTCACACTATCCACTCCGTGTAAGCGTTCAATATATAGAGCGAGACTTCGATCAAGAATATTTGACACTGCCAAACCACTTGCACGTGAGCATTTGTACAAGAATAACTGTTTTAGTTATTTTTAGAATGTTAGTAACTTCGTTTTGACAATTTTAGGGCCTTTATTTTGACAATTTTTAGGCCTTTGTTTTGACAATTTTAAGGCTTTTGTTTTGAGAATGTCAAGGCCTTTGCTTTAAGAAAGTCAGGACCTTTGTTCCATTTTCCACACTCAATAAAAATTGCATGTTGCCGTTGATATGTTGCCGTTGATATGTTGCGATTGATGAGTTGATTAGTTCACTGTCCATGGTTCTACTTTTTTCAGTTGGTTTTTGTAGTTGTAAAAAATATTCAGAAAAAAAAACAGCAAATTTTTATAGGACTGTACTTTTGACAGAATTTTTAGTCAGTTAGTTGGTTTATATATATATTTTTAAGAGAGCAAATGTTTTGTTACAATCAGGAGAAGATTAGATTGCCTAACAATAGTTACTATTTCTTAATAAACGAGTTCAGATTTCATTACTATAAAATTCAATGCAATGGAATGTTACAAAAGTGTTATAAAAGTATATTTTAAAAATATTGTTTTTGTTTTTTTACAAGGTTTAAAAAAATAGTACACTGGGTTATGATATTATTATAATGACAAAATTAACTGTTTAAACGATATTAAAGAAAAATCAAACGTGTAATTAAAAATATTTTTCTGTCCACCGCTCAAATTAGGCCAGTATATGACCATAACACGTGCCCAAAATAGAGCAAACACAATAATTCAAAGAGAGAACAGTTTTTAAAAACTCTATGCATTTTATTGTCTAAAGTACTGAAATACATGTTAGCCTCAGTAGCTTTCTCACACTAGATATAGTACAACAGTTCAGGGGGCCAAAATATGAAGGGTGCCAATAGCTGCAGGGCGTCATGGTGTATTTGGGGTGCCAATAGCTGCAGGGTGTCTGGTGTATTTGGGGTGCCAATAGCTGCAGGGCATCATGGTGTATTTGGGGTGCCAATAGCGGCAGGGCGTCATGGTGTATTTGAGGTGCCAATAGCGGCAGGGTGTCATGGTGTATTTGGGGTGCCAATAGCGGCAGGGCATCATGGTGTATTTGGGGTGCCAATAGCGGCAGGGCGTCATGGTGTATTTGGGGTGCCAATAGCTGCAGGTTGTCATGGTGTATTTGGGGTGCCAATAGCGGCAGGGCATCATGGTGTATTTGGGGTGCCAATAGCTGCAGGGTGTCATGGTGTATTTGGGGTGCCAATAGCTGCAGGGCGTCATGGTGTATTTGGGGTGCCAATAGCTGCAGGGCGTCATGGTGTATTTGGGGTGCCAATAGCGGCAGGGCGTCATGGTGTATTTGGGGTGCCAATAGCGGCAGGGCGTCATGGTGTATTTGGGGTGCCAATAGCTGCAGGGCATCATGGTGTAATTGGGGTGCCAATAGCGGCAGGGCGTCATGGTGTATTTGGGGTGCCAATAGCGGCAGGGCGTCATGGTGTATTTGGGGTGCCAATAGCTGCAGGGTGTCATGGTGTATTTGGGGTGCCAATAGCTGCAGGGTGTCATGGTGTATTTGGGGTGCCAATAGCTGCAGGGCGTCATGGTGTATTTGGGGTGCCAATAGCGGCAGGGTGTCATGGTGTATTTGGGGTGCCAATAGCGGCAGGGCATCATGGTGTATTTGGGGTGCCAACAGCTGCAGCGCGTCATGGTGTATTTGGGGTGCCAATAGCTGCAGGGCGTCATGGTGTATTTGGGGTGCCAATAGCTGCAGGGCGTCATGGTGTATTTGGGGTGCCAATAGCGGCAGGGCGTCATGGTGTATTTGGGGTGCCAATAGCTGCAGGGTGTCTGGTGTATTTGGGGTGCCAATAGCTGCAGGGCGTCATGGTGTATTTGGGGTGCCAATAGCTGCAGGGTGTCTGGTGTATTTGGGGTGCCAATAGCTGCAGGGCATCATGGTGTATTTGGGGTGCCAATAGCGGCAGGGTGTCTGGTGTATTTGGGGTGCCAATAGCGGCAGGGTGTCATGGTGTATTTGGGGTGCCAATAGCGGCAGGGCATCATGGTGTATTTGGGGTGCCAATAGCGGCAGGGCGTCATGGTGTATTTGGGGTGCCAATAGCTGCAGGTTGTCATGGTGTATTTGGGGTGCCAATAGCTGCAGGGTGTCATGGTGTATTTGGGGTGCCAATAGCTGCAGGGTGTCATGGTGTATTTGGGGTGCCAATAGCTGCAGGGCGTCATGGTGTATTTGGGGTGCCAATAGCTGCAGGGTGTCATGGTGTATTTGGGGTGCCAATAGGGGCAGGGCGTCATGGTGTAATAGGGGTGCCAATAGCTGCAGGGCGTCATGGTGTATTTGGGGTGCCAATAGGGGCAGGGCGTCATGGTGTATTTGGGGTGCCAATAGCTGCAGGGCGTCATGGTGTATTTGGGGTGCCAATAGCTGCAGGGCGTCATTGTGTATTTGGGGTGCCAATAGCTGCAGGGTGTCATGGTGTATTTGCAAGTGTGTGCCGGGGCCGTCAGTTCTTAGAGCACTTCTGATGTGATAAATATCTCCAGGTCTGCTGGGGGCACGTCATGTTGGACAGAGGGTGGGGGGGGGGCGAGTAGAGCATCCTCTATCACAGGAACACCCCGGGCTGTACATGAACGTCTGATAGGTAAAATGTAGGTCACCTCTTAAATAATGTAGGACAAAATGAATGTAACATCTCCAGGCCAGTTCACCTATACGTGGGCCAACTTGAGCTTATGACTCAATGTGTTCGATCATTTGGCGAAATCTTGAAATGGTTGCCATTTATTGGACTCTTTACCTTCACAAAACTCCAGTGCTGATTACTGTGAACAAACTAGTTACAATAATGGTGGTAATCTAGTTACAATAATGGTGGTAATCTAGTTACAATAATGGTGGTAATCTAGTTACAATAATGGTGGTGATCTAGTTACAATAATGGTGGTAATCTAATTACAATAATGGTGGTGATCTAGTTACAATAATGGTGGTAATCTAGTTACAATAATGGTGGTAATCTAGTTACAATAATGGTGGTAATATAGTTACAATAATGCTGGTAATCTAGTTACAATAATGGTGGTAATCTAGTTACAATAATGGTGGTAATCTAGTTACAATAATGGTGGTGATCTAGTTACAATAATGGTGGTAATCTAATTACAATAATGGTGGTGATCTAGTTACAATAATGGTGGTAATCTAGTTACAATAATGTTGGTAATCTAGTTACAATAATGCTGGTAATCTAGTTACAATAATGGTTGTGATCTAGTTACAATAATGGTGGTAATCTAGTTACAATAATGGTGGTAATCTAGTTACAATAATGGTGGTGATCTAGTTACAATAATGCTGGTAATCTAGTTACAATAATAGTGGTAATCTAGTTACAATAATGGTGGTAATCTAGTC
The DNA here is from genome assembly GCA_944989445.1 of Ampullaceana balthica. Taxonomy (NCBI): domain Eukaryota; kingdom Metazoa; phylum Mollusca; class Gastropoda; family Lymnaeidae; genus Ampullaceana; species Ampullaceana balthica. Next base: position 310,939 of record CALYLW010000666.1, read on the forward strand.
ACAATAATGCTGGTAATCTAGTCACAATAATGCTGGTAATCTAGTTACAATAATGCTGGTAATCTAGTTACAATAATGGTGGTAATCTAGTTACAATAATGGTGGTAATCTAGTCACAATAATGCTGGTAATCTAGTTACAATAATGCTGGTAATCTAGTTACAATAATGCTGGTAATCTAGTTACAATAATGGTGGTAATCTAGTTACAATAATGGTGGTAATCTAGTTACAATAATGCTGGTAATCTAGTTACAATAATGCTGGTAATCTAGTTACAATAATGCTGGTAATCTAGTTACAATAAAGGGTGTAATCTAGTTACAATAAAGTTGGTAATCTAGTTACAATAATGGTGGTAATCTAGTTACAATAATGCTGGTAATCTAGTTACAATAATGGTGGTAATCTAGTTACAATAATGGTGGTAATCTAGTTACAATAATGGTGGAAATCTATTTACAATAATGGTGGTAATCTAGTTACAATAATGGTGGTAATCTAGTTACAATAATGGTGGTAATCTAGTTACAATAATGGTGGTAATCTAGTTACAATAATGCTGGTAATCTAGTTACAATAATGGTGGTAATCTAGTTACAATAATGGTGGTAATCTAGTTACAATAATGGTGGTAATCTAGTTACAATAATGCTGGTAATCTAGTTACAATAATGGTGGTAATCTAGTTACAATAATGCTGGTAATCTAGTTACAATAAAGTTGGTAATCTAGTTACAATAATGCTGGTAATCTAGTTACAATAATGGTGGTAATCTAGTTACAATAATGGTGGTAATCTAGTTACAATAACGGTGGTAATCTAGTTACAATAATGGTGGTAATCTAGTTACAATAATGCTGGTAATCTAGTTACAATAATGGTGGTAATCTAGTTATAAAAATGCTGGTAATCTAGTTACAATAATGGTGGTAATCAAAAAATAATAATAACATCAAGAATTTTTTAAAATGCTTAACAATGATAAAAAGATCTAAGTATTAATGTAAACAACATTTAAGGAGCAATATAAAGAAGATATCGCAACATAAATAAATGAGTCAGTAAAAAATACATAGATACTTATGTAGCAATACAAAAATATATGAAGAAATAAATATTTAAAGATATATAAAAGGATGATATTCATCTCTAAGACAATTATATGATTAGCTAATTCTTTAATAGTCATATATTTAAAAAACAAAATCAAAATGACTTGACTTTATTAAGTACTAAATGTAATATTATTTAGTAAAATATTAACAACATATATATCTATATATACCAAGGTTAATCTTTGTTTGAAATCAGATTTGGCTCGAGGTAAAATCAAATGTGGGTGAATGATATCTAAGATCTTGAAAAGAATACCAAGTTTCTAATATCACCCTTTAACATGTGTCAAAAGAGTTAAAATTCAAAATTTATCATATTCCCTTTAACATCTTGTGTAAAATTCTAAAATCTCCTCTCACATCTCCTGTACAATTTTACAACTCTGATATCATCTCTAGAATACCTGGTGTAAAATATCATAGGTCTAACATTGTCTCTGACATATGGGGTAAAATATCATAGGTCTAACATTGTCTCTGACATCTGGGGTAAAATATCATAGGTCTAACATTGTCTCTGACATCTGGGGTAAAATATCATAGGTCTAACATTGTCTCTGACATCTGGGGTAAAATATCATAGGTCTAACATTGTCTCTGACATCTGGGGTAAAATATGAAACTTAAAATGTCACCAATACACTTCACTGCTCGTCCCAGTAACGTTGACGTCATCAAAGATTTCCATCTGACAAAGTTATGTGGACCAAGTCATTCCACAGAGACACTACTCACCAATCCTGCCAGACACAAGTCAGAATGGAGCTGTTGACTTATGATTGATTGTGGGTATTATTAAATTTGACGGTCACCTTGTTCATGAACTTAAAGTAATTCTCCTGGCAGATAAAACAGATTGAATGAAATTAGAATATCCGTAGCTAAACAAAGTTTGAGATACTAGCGCAATGCAAGTTGTAGTAAAATATTTCCTATCAGGCAAAATCTAAAAGACTGACCTTTTTCTAAACGCCTTTATCTGAAAGACTGGCCTTTTTCCTAAACGCCTTTATCTTAAATACTGGCCTTTTTCTAAACGCCTGTATCTTAAAGACTGGCCTTTTCCTAAACTCCTTTATCTTAAAGACTGGCTTTTTTTCTAAGCGTTTTATCTTAAAGACTGGCCTTTTTTAAAACGCCTTTATCGATTAATAATTTACATAAACATCTTCTCAAAACAACGACAAAATTCGAGGTGAAAAGATATTTTATTTTTGGAAAAAAGACTTCCTCGTCGACGTCAGAAATTGCCAGCTGAAATAAATAATTTACTTTTCAAAAGGTTATCTTTCTAGACAATACAATGTTCGTCTCCCATGGGTGATGTAGCCACCTCACCAATTCCGCCGGTAGTAAAACCTTTCGATTAGCAACTGAAAGCTGACCTGTTAACTAAAACCATCACCTGGCATCGTAGCATTGTAACGTTTTGACGACTAATTAAGTCTCGGCCACTGGGTTTTAGGCGGCAACTTGAAACGAATGTTGCATAGGAGAATACCAGCAAAAAATTCAAAGTAAAGTTTTAAATAAAAACAGAAAAAATCCAACAAACTCTATTTTGCCCTCTAGCCTCTAGCTCATTAAAATCACATTTTTCATGTCGTGCCCGAGAAGTTACGAGAAAATCATGTCCGGGTCTTATTCAATTTTCCAGCTGAGCTGACGTCACTGGTTTAAACGTGCGGAAGGATACTTTTCACTTTGGCTTTTATTGAACTATATTTTTGGGTTGTATTTTAAAACAAATCCAATTTTTGTCTCTTATAATGCTAAAAGACATTTATTTATTTTAACAATTATTGTTAGCTAGTTTTCTGCTATAACTAAGAGAATTATTTGTTTCCCATTTTGTTCACTAAGCGGGTGTACATTTTTTTTACACATTTGATATACTAAATAGTATTCAAGTGTCCTATATATTTACACTAGGGCTGTTAACGATAAATTTAAATTTAATCGTTTAACTTTTGAAAAATTAACGATTAATTAATCGTTAATGTCTATTAAAGCCAAAAATTGAAACTTATAGTGTCATAAGTTATTAAAATACTTGTCGAAAATTGAAATAACACTGGAATGTCTTCTTTATATGACATCTTTTAACCAACAACGCAAACAGAAAAGTGTATTGACATTATTTGGTTTAAGTGATGAGCGGGTCTTATTGACAATATAACCAGCCGAGCTGAACAGACGTTCGAATAGCTTTAGATTGTCTCAACTGAAGTTTCCAATACTGTAGTGGATGTTTGGTTTGCAGGTGATATGTAAGCGAAGTGTTAGAACCATGGTAGCAATGTTCCCTTTAAGCAGAGCGGCTGCTCAGATATTTGACTGACGCCACGCAGGAGTTTAGAATCACCGCGCAGCAAATTTTGTAAAATATTGCACAAAAATGGACGTTGTGGAACTTTTCACACGAGTTTTTTAAAAACTTTGCACACGGACCAACGCAGCTTAGACTTAGAGGGAACATTGCATGGTAGGCAAACGATTTCTCTCAACGGACACAATAACCTTTATCAACATTTTGAACATTCACGTCAGTCAATAGTTTAAAACCAAAACGTTCGTGTAAACGTCCGGAAATTATTTTTTATTTATCGGCCTACTTTTTAACTTCCAGTACATTTATAAGTGGTGGGTCGATTAATCGTTAAACAAAATTTTAATCGTTAAAATTTTTAACGATTAATCGAGAAATTAATCGTTAATTTCCGAGCCCTAAGTTACACATTTGATATAATAAATATTATAAAAGTTTCCTATATATTTTCACATTTCAAGATGTAGCTAAGTAGCAGAATAAAAAATAAAAGAATAACTTTTATTAAGTCACACAAAAACCGAAAAGTTTTAGACGATGTCAACCTAAACGGGTCTTAATTCCATGCCTCATGTTTTAAAATAGAGCAGATTTTGTTTAACAAACCAAAAAATACTAAAATATCATATATGTGTAGCAATTTGTCCAAAGGGCATTATTATGGTGAAAAAGTCAACACACTTTGCTATATTTAATTTAGGACGTGAGGAATGGAAATAAAAAGGGACGTTATTGTGTATTAGAAGCACATTGTGTATTTGAAGCACATTGTGTATTAGAAGCACATTGTGTATTAGAAGCACATTGTGTATTAGAAGCACATTGTGTATTAGAAGCACATTGTGTATTAGAAGCACATTGTGTATTAGAAGCACATTGTGTATTAGAAGCACGTTGTGTATTTGAAGCACATTGTGTATTAGAAGCACGTTGTGTATTAGAAGCACCTTGTGTATTAGAAACACGTTGTGTATTAGAAGCACATTGTGTATTAGAAGCACATTGTGTATTTGAAGCACATTTTGTATTAGAAGCACGTTGTGTATTAGAAGCACCTTGTTTATTAGAAACACGTTGTGTATTAGAAGCACATTGTGTATTGGAAGCACATTGTGTATTAGAAGCACGTTGTGTATTAGAAGCACATTGTGTATTATAAGCACATTGTGTATTAGAAGCACATTGTGTATTAGAAGCACATTGTGTATTAGAAGCACATTGTGTATTAGAAGCACGTTGTGTATTATAAGCACCTTGTGTATTAGAAGCACATTGTGTATTAGAAGCACGTTGTGTATTACAAGCATAATGTGTATTAGAAGCACCTTGTGTATTAGAAGCACATTATGTATTAGAAGCACATTGTGTATTAGAAGCACATTGTGTATTAGAAGCACCTTGTTTATTAGAAACACGTTGTGTATTAGAAGCACGTTGAGTTCAATTAAAGCTGTGATAAATTGATGCAATGATCACCCCTTGATCCACCACAAAATAATCAGTCGGATTACGGCCCTTGTACTTGCCGCAGAACATTGACGGAAATTAGATTGCATCTGTAGCTATTGGGACTTAGGAACAAAACAAAACAAAAAATAAAGAAAAAAATGAGGAACAAAAGAGCCCAAAGAATTTCATTTAAAAAAACAACAACAACAAAATATTTAGTTATAATAACAGTAAAAGAACAGTCGGTGGAGCAGAAGAAGGGGTGGGGGCGGTCGAAAAAGTAAATTGGATTTCCACCAACACCCCCTTTTATAATGAGTAGACAAACAGCTTTGATTGATGCGAGAGTTAGGGCCCCTGATCGTTTATTCGTTTTCAGTTATCGGACTTGGTTCATGCATGAGTGGTAAACGTGCGATAGTCCAGCGTTGGGTAAGGTGCTCACGTCAAGCGGATGTTGGGCGAGGAGACAGAACGTGTTGATTAAAATTTTACTGAGCTCTAGAAGTAAATCTTGGAATCCGCAATAACCAAACGTTTTATGAACCCTAAACTCATCTGTCTTTATTCCTTGCTTTCCATTTATTTTTTTTAACGCGAGATGTGAACCTTGCCGAAATAAAAGAACGAAAGTAATTTTCCTACAATGTCATGAGACAAATTCAAAATCGTTTCAGACTCTACCGCTAATTAAAAGACACCAGTGATTGACTGACACACGGACTTTTCTGACCAAAGTTAAATAGTCTGCCCTATAGTCTAGTGTCTTTGTTAAAAGTAGAAAAATGAAATATTTACAATTTATGTTCATTTGGTATTCAAGATTCCCTTTTCGGTATAATGTAAGACGCATTTTTTGGTGATATTTTTTTATGTTCCTACCTAGTAAGCTTCTTTTATGTCTCCAACGTATCAATTTCACACTTTGATGGCATGGTTGTCTAATTATCTCCAACGTATCAATTTCACACTTTGATGGCATGGTTGTCTAATTATCTCCAACGTATCAATTTTCTATTCTAACAAATAAAATTTATTTAAACCCTAACTTTCTGAAGGTAAATACATCTGACAAACAATAATTTAATCATCGTTGCGATGTCATACAAAGTAATGACACCATTTATTTATTGACCCAATCTGACGTCCTTGACTGAAATTCTTACATTTTACTTTTCAAACCACCGTATAATGCCCGCCCCAATAATGTGCAGTCAAGTGCGAGGCAGAGCAGTGAAATATGCCAGGAGAGAACTCAGCCAGTCTGATAAAAATAGCCTAATCGCCAAGCAATTTGCCAGGCGCCATTTCGCTAAATTAACTTGATTTTAAAGATATGCCAGTATGAAGCAGTCGATAAGCCTGATTGAGAATATCAATTTGTGCTTTTCGATTGCCTTTTACATTCTGGGGATCCACTTTCCTTTCTGGGAAAACCCCGTCTTCCCCTTTCCTTAATTCTCATCAAGATGAGTTATTGTTACTCATTCATACGAGCATTTGTGATAGTTTATAATTACACATTCACTTTAGCATTGTTATGTATTATTGTAACATATTCACATTAGCATTGTTATGTATTATTGTAACATATTCACATTAGCATATGCCATGGTTTATGGTTACACATTTAAATAAGCATTTGTGATAATATATTGATAAAATTTCACTTTAACATTTGTGAGGATTTATTGCTACACATTTACATGAGCAAATGTGATAAGTTATTATTACCTTTCACTTTACAATTGTGACGATTATTAACAGACGGCTAATTATACATCTTTTTTTTTGGGACAAAGCAGCTGATGAGAGAACTCTTTATGAGCAGACGACACTTTATGAGCAGACAACTCTTTATGAGCAGACGTCTCGTGAGAGAACTCTTTATGAGCAGACAACTCTTTATGAGCAGACAACTCTTTATGAGCAGACGTCTCGTGAGAGAACTCTTGGCGAGCTGATATCATACCTACTTTCATATCACCATGACTTAACATAAATACGCGCACGACAAAAAACAAGACAATATTCACATCCAATTTATTGACTTTAATAGAAAGTAGTCAACAAATGAGACGATAAGTAATCTCCTTTCTCTGGCACGGGGGCGGGAGGGGGGGAGGGGAGGAGGAGGTGGGTCTTGTTTGTGGGGTGTCATTATGAGAAGTCGATTTAATCGGTTAGGGGAGTGAACCAATGTGTCGACGACCTACATCGTACAGTTTGGGCATTACTGGACAAGACGGGCATGACTGCACAAGACGGGCATGACTGCACAAGATGGGCATAACTGCACAAGACGGGCATCACTGCACAAGACGGGCATCACTGCACAAGACGGGCATCACTGCACAAGACGGGCATCACTGCACAAGACGGCATCGCCCTAAAAGACGGGCATCACTGCACAAGACGGACATCACTGCACAAGACGGGCATCACTGCACAAGACGGGCATCACTGCACAAGACGGGCATCACCCTAAAAGATGGGCATCAACCCACAAGACGGGCATCACCCAACAAGACGAACATCAGTTCACAAGACGGGCATCACCCCAAAAGACGGGCATCACCCCAAAAGACGGGCATCACCCCAAAAGACGGGCATCACTGCACAAGACGGACATCACTGCACAAGACAGGCATCACCCTAAAAGATTGGCATCACCCCACAAGACGGGCATCACCCCAAAAGACGGGCATCACTGCACAAGACGGACATTACCCAACAAGACGGACATCACCAAACAAGACGGGCATCACCCCATAAGACGGGCATCACCAACAAGACGGGCATCACTGCACAAGACGACCATCACCCCACAAGACGGGCATCACTGCACAAGACGGGCATCACTGCACAAGACGGCTATCACCCAACAAGACGGGCAACACCCCACAAGATGGGCATCAACCAACAAGACGGACATCACCCCACAAGACGGGCATCACTCCACAAGACGGGCATCACTGCACAAGACGCACATCACCCCACAAGACGGGCATCACTGCACTAGACGCACATCACTCCACAAGACGGACATCACCCCACAAAACGGGCATCACTCCACAAGACGGGCATCACTGCACAAGACGCACATCACCCCACAAGACGGGCATCACTGCACTAGACGCACATCACTCCACAAGACGGGCATCACTGCACAAGACGCACATCACTCCACAAGACGGACATCACACAACAAGACGGGCATCACCCCACAAGACGAGCATCACCCCACAAGACGGGCATCACTCCACAAGACGCACATCACCCCACAAGACGGGCATCACTGCACAAGACGCACATCACTCCACAAGACGGACATCACACAACAAGACAGGCATCACCCAACAAGACGGGCATCACCCAACAAGACGGGCATCACCCCACAAGACGGGCATCACTCCACAAGACGGGCATCACTCCACAAGACGGGCATCACCCCACAAGACGGGCATCACCCAACAAGACGGGCATCACTGCACAAGACGCACATCACTCCACAAGACGGACATCACACAACAAGACGGGCATCACCCCACAAGACGGGCATCACCCCACAAGACGGGCATCACCCCACAAGACGGGCATCACTCCACAAGACGGGCATCACTCCACAAGACGGGCATCACTCCACAAGACGGGAATCACTCCACAAGACGGGCATCACCCAACAAGACGGACATCACCCCACAAGACGGGCATCACTCCACAAGACGGGCATCACCCAACAAGACGGGCATCACCCCACAAGACGGGCATCACCCAACAAGACGGGCATCACTCCACAAGACGGGCATCACTCCACAAGACGGGCATCACCCCACAAGACGGACATCACCCCACAAGACGGGCATCACCCCACAAGACGGACATCACCCCACAAGACGGGCATCACCCCACAAGACGGGCATCACTGCACAGGAAACGGACATCACTGCACAAGACGGACATCACTGCACAAGACGGGCAACATTCCACAAGACGGGCATCACCCCACAAGACGGGCATCACCCCACAAGACGGGCATCACCCAACAAGACGGGCATCACTGCAAAAGACGGCCATCACCCGACAAGACAGGCATCACTGCACTAGACGGGCATCACTGCACAAGACGGCCATCACCCGACAAGACGGCCATCATCCGACAAGACGGCCAGCACCGCACTAGACGGCCATCACCGCACTAGACGGCCATCACCGCACTAGACGGCCATCACCGCACTAGGAAAGTATGAGATCGTGCCTAACGTAAACGATGCAAAGCTCAAATGGGCCAGGCGATAGGTTTATTGGGGAGTCAGATTAAATCAACATTTACTCATGCAACATTTCTTACAACAATTACTCATACAACATTTCTTAAAACAATCACTCATGCAACATTTCTTACAACAATTACTCATGCAACATTTCTTACAACAATTACTCATGCAACATTTCTTACAACAATTACTCATGCAACATTTCTTACAACCAATGAAGTCACAAACAACATTGCGGGAAAGCTGGCGAGCACGAACTAAGGCGCAAGATGAGGTACACGCGGAGTTCTTGTCCTTTGAGCAAAGATTACGTCCCGCTATACACCAGCCTCTGTTTGGCACGTTAGTGGCGGAAGTTGGCCCTTTACATGCACAAGATAATAGAGAGGTTTTCTGAAAACTCTGTGAAAGTGTTCACGCACGGATATTTCTGCAAACGTGAGAGAAGGAAGTTCTGGACGCACTTACTGAATGGCCATCATGAAGAACTTTCATGACCGTATTTGGACAATTACATCGTACTTCTATGTGGAGTTATACACAGGGCCCTTGAAAGTTTTATCACCTTTACACTTGGAAGTGTGAACATGTTTCGGCTTGACCTTGTTGTATTCTCCGACTGAATCTTAACTTGACCTTGACATCTAGAATAAGGAATCGAGTAACACTTTTCTTGGAGTGCCATCTTGGATGTCTTTGGTGGAATTGAACCATCTTGTAGGTAATGTTCAGTAGATTCCTAGCCACATGAATGTATGACGATAAGAATGTAAAAAGATTTTCCGGCTAAATCTGTGTCGGTCCAACCACAACCATATGCCCCTGTCACTCATCTCGGGGTTAACAACTGGCTACCATGGCTGACCACTTTAGGATCAAGTGATAAAGGAAATTACCTAAAAGAATAAGACTGTCAGAGGAGTGCAAGGGGGTGGGGGGACTGCCAGAGGAGTGCACGATAATATGCCACCAACTAGTCGAGTAGACCAATGGGTGGGGGGTGGGGGAACTGAGTAGCGTCTACCAGAAAAGGCAAGGTACACAAATTGTGTAATAAATACAATAAATTAAAGCTTTATTTTTTTTTACTAATACAAGAATATCAGAATGCCAACAGAGAAAAGGTGATTCACAGCAATTCATGCTTCAACAGGCTAGACCACAATAAGTACTTCAACTACCGGCATTGCTGTCTAGCGTCGAGAAGTGTAGCGCTACTGTTGACGTCTTCCACCGCGCCGAATATGGCCGGGGATACTAGTGTGGTGAGTGTGTCCTATACGAGCCGGGAAGACTAGGAAGGGGAGTGTGTCCTATACTGGCCGGGAAGACTAGGAAAGGGAGTGTGTCCTATACGAGCCGGGAGGACTAGGGCGGGGAGTGTGTCCTATACGAGCAGGGCAGACTACGAAGGGGAGTGTGTCCTATACGAGCCGGGAGGACTAGGGCGGTGAGTGTGTCCTGTACGAGCCGGGAAGACTAGGAAGGGGAGTGTGTCCTATACGAGCCGGGAGGACTAGGGCGGGGAGTGTGTCCTGTACGAGCCGGGAAGACTAGGAAGGGGAGTGTGTCATATAATAGCAGGGAAGACTAGGAAGGGGAGTGTGTCCTATACGATCAGGGAAGACTAGGAAAGGGAGTGTGTCCTATACGAGCCGGGAAGACTAGGCAGGGCAGCGCTAAGACGATGTTCTACTGCAATCCCCAGCAGATGGCGCACGGTTACCACGTGTTTACCAAGGCTGTTGGAGGATCTTCTCAAACCTTGTAGATTATATGTGTGTGACTGCTGTACAATGTTTAATAGAATTCAAGACTCTTAAGACAATAACAGTTGTTAAAGATTTTAGTATTTTTAAGTCACCTAAAGCTATTTTATACTTGTAGTTTCAATCATACGGATTTGTTACTTTCCAAAATATTTTGTGTTAAGAGTTTCTGTTATTTTGTAATAGTAACAACAACTTTACCATTCAATAAAGTTTTATAAAAAATCTACTTTCATTTCGGAAGTAAATGAAATAAATTTATTTATAAAGAAACGAAACAAGTATTTTTAAAAATAAATTACAACTATAAAATTATCCACTAATCTATAGCATTAGCATACACACTTGTTACTCTTTGTAAGAACTCTAGTTAATAAAGAAATACGGATGTAAATGAAATACACACCCATGTTACAAGAAGGAAATAGGACCCTCAAAGTGGGTACAAGCTAACGTGTGGGAGAGGGGCAAGGGGGGGGGGCTAGTGGGTGGGGATGTCATGTTCTGACATCATGAAATGAAGAAAGAAACTAAATATAAAAACAAAATCTTGTCAATAATTATCACACCTGTACGTGTCTAGGTTTTTTGTGTGTTTATTTTGTACCTGAGCTTAAAACTACGGCAGCAGGTAAATAGGCACGTTTTACTTTTTATTACCCCGTTCAACTTTGGATGAAATTATGAAAAAAAATTGTTGTTTTAAAATGTATCACATCCATACTTACCACAATTTCCTACGCGTTTCCATACACTTGAGACGCATGCATCGTCCGGTCATGTGATTAACGGAACTGAAAGAAATAGACAGCCTCTCCACCCTCTACCCTCTCTCTACACTGCCCGCCTGTCCCAATCATAAAGGGAGAGAATCTCATGGTATGACAACTGTCTATCAGTACAGAGCGCGTTCACACGGCTGTAGACTTTAATTAGAACTGATATCGTGGGGAGAAAATTAAGCCATTTTGTTGCCAACAGATAAGAGGAAATGGGCCCCGGTTAAGGCTCTGGTTAGCACTAATATGACAGGGAGATCACCCGCTTGGAAGTCATCAAGTTAGTCAATGAGGACGTTGGTAGCGTCCCTTGTAAGAGGAAAGGGGCGCTGCCGGGGCACAGACGACATGAAAGAACTTGATAAGGGAACATTCGCCTCCGAGGGCAGTGACGTTACTTCCGGAATGTGTCCGGGCGACAGTTTCATTTCTTTTTCGGTTAATATTTTTATTAAAAATAATATTCTTTTTTTCTCTTCCGCTTCTTTCTTGTGACTTGAACAGTTCTCAACTTAAAAATACATGTTACACAAAAAAATGTTTTCACTATATTATGACAAGACAGATTAAGTAGAGGTGAATATTGGCCCTTTAACAAACTAAAGATTTTAATTTAAACGGGTTAGAGTCAAATGTATTTTTTAAAATCCCTTATATTAACTTCGAAATCTTGTCTGTCGTCATCTCTTCGTACGTCGGGCGGAAAAAGAAAAGTAAAAAATGACCCACTTACCGTGATCCGATCGAGCTGCAATTTGGCATATGGACCCGTCTCACCTAACAATGCATCGTATCGAAATTTCAGATCGATCGAACGTACCGTAATAAAATTAATGCATTTTTAGTTTATCCTTATATAACGTATGTAATTCAAATTCACTGCTTGTTATTGTTTTTTTTTCACGTGAGATCTCAGTTCGCGTGTTGACGTGACCCATCGAAGTACCGGCGTACTTTTGTTTACATTTTACGTGTCATGCTGAACTCGGCTTTAGGGTTATGAAGCAAAGTTGAGTTAAGACAGATTCAGTCTGTAAATGCTTGTCGAGTTTGAAAATAATCAATACTGTTAGTTATGACTCATATATAAGGGATTTATAGTCAAAAACTTTGTTTTTACAGGATTGTTTTATTGAATTGTTTGTACACGTTTTACATTTTAAAAAAACCCGTAAAAAAAAACAAGTTTTTTACTATAAATCCTTAATATACGAGACATAACTAAAAGAATCAATATACATAATTCCCGTTGTCTGTATGTATGGATGTAATTAGGTGGCGCTGCGAAATTTGTAATGCTGTTAGGTGGCGCTGCGAAATTTGAAATGCTGTTAGGAGGCGCTGCGATCGATTTTGTTTTATAGTGCTGCACCAAAAATAACACTTTTCGAACGTTCCTCATAAAATTGTTCAATATGATAATAAATGAATCAAATAAATATAAATGAAAGTTCTGTATTACGTTATTTTTTAATCTGAAGTGTATTTATTTTGAAAACTTCCGTCATTCTTGACGGGTGTTACGCTAGTGTTCATTATAATACGCAGCGCAAGACAATCCAAAAATACAAAATTTTAAGTATGTCTCGTAAAACATGTTTAATATAATGCGCACCGATCGGAAATATTTTTTTTTAAAGTATCATCAATAAAATACGCACCTTATTGCGCGACAGGAAAGGTTGTTCAATATAATACACACCCCGACACTATAGCACAAAAGTTAACATGATACATACAAATAAATAAAGATAATCTAAAAAAGTATTAATTTAATTACAGTACATTTGATAAATCTGAAATGTTGATACATCATTTTATCAGCGGCACGAGTCTGCCTGCAAAATTTCAGCTTGCCAGCATACGGGGAAGTGGGTAAAAAATCGATCCCAAGTTGTTTTTTTTCGACACGCAAGCAGACACGACGAGTTAATATAAAGCAGACACCACGAGTTAATATAAAGCAGACACCACGAGTTAATATAAAGGATTTAAAAATGTATGCACATAAATGCTTTTCAAGTGACTTTAAAAATATTGTTCACGTTTCAGCATGTGATTAAAAAGGATTAACCCAGCTTTTCGACTGATGAAGAATGATTATTAATGTCTAATTGAGATAACTCCACCTACCAGGGGAGTAATAAAACTACACGGGGCCCCTGGCTTTAGCTTGTTCAGCTCCCCTCCCCTAATGGGAGAGTGGATGTCAACACGCACACCCATCGTATCACTCCACAGGAGAACCCGAGTCGGACGAACGAAAGGTTTTATTTGCAACAACAAAATTGTGCCAAATAAGATTGACATGCCAAATAAGATTGACATGCCAAATAAGATTGACATGCCAAATAAGATTGACATGCAGGTGGTGAGAAAGTTTTAAAAAATTTGGTGTGTTGATTTTATAATTGATAAGGAAATAGTGTTGTGATTGTGATTGTGATTGTGATCCCGTCAACTTATATGCATTATGATATTGCTACAATGAAATGCAGACAACGCAAGGCATCCCCTCCTAATGTCCAGTCATCCTGACCAAGCCTCGCCACAGGGAAGTGCACGAGTAATCTACTAATACATTGTCCCACTCTCACTCCATGTAGACAGCGCTACTCATCAAGGCGTATCAAACGTTGGTCGCCATTCTATGCAATGAAAGAATAATGTGACGAATTTAAGAAAATAGTACAAGTGCTAACCGATGTACCCTTTAAGCTGCGCGGCCACGCAGATATCTGACCTGTGATGTACAGCAGTTTAGAAATTCATTTGCAACGAATTTTGAAAGAAATAATATATGATATGTCTTTGTAGAGTGCACAATGATTTTGTATAAAAATGATTGCTTACAACTTTTGCACAAGCGTTTGATATTTTGCACACGGAACAACGAATCCTAGAGATAACATTGGTGCCAACTATTTAAATAACTGGAACACAAGGTTAGGCCACACTAATCCAGAAACGACCTGATTGTCACGTGTGAATCACGAGTTGGATGACAGAGTGAAAGCGCGGGAAAAGGAGCTAGAGTTATTCAAGATGGCTGGAATGTAGTGATGATGTGTCCACGAAGTGTAACCCCAGTTTGATATTTGTGTACATAGTGTTTGTATTAAAGTTATTTTGGTGACAATAGTATTTCAAGGATTTATTGCACGAAAGTTTGTATTGTGAGAACGCCTACAAAACACATATAAAAGTAAACCATTTATATTGGTGTCAGAACACAATTCATGTTGGTACTATTCATAATTCATATAGTACAAGAAGCGAGGTATTCGTGGAAGTGACCAGTATTATGAATTCAAAAAGGGAAGTATTCATTAAAGTAAGAAATATTATCAGCCATCGTAATTTGTGAATATTAAAGGCTGTAAGCAGCAGTGTATAAACTTTTGCAGATTGAAAAACATATTATAATTATTTCAAAATGGCGGCTTGACTACCCGCATTGCATGCATGCATTTTATAAAAATAGATCAGACAGGTTGGTTCTAACCTTAGAGTCACACAGTCGACACGGTACAGGCCTACTGTCGGTGACACACAGTGAACGTATATAAGTCACCAAGCTCACTACACGCTATTACTAAGTGATTCCAAGAAATAACTATAAACAAACCTTGAACTTGAGAAGCTATGGACTATTAACAACTGTGTCAATGTGAATTATAAATCAAGGAACGGAATTTGTATCCATTCATTGTGTGGAAAGTGTGATAATTACAATTTGGATTAATGGATTAATGGATTAATGGAGTAATGGATTGAACTAACGTGTCTAAAAACTACTCTAAAGTTAGGAAATTGGAAAATTTGACTAAGTGACTTATTTTATTCAAAACTTTGGACCATCGGATGTGTTTTGTCAATCTGAGGGAGCGTATATATATAGTATACTTAAGATCCCGTGCGAGGATGCTTTGTTGCCTCATTTTGTCAAAATTAAATTTAATGGTATAGATGTGGCACTTGTTTGGACTTAACATATTTTGAATTCAAGATTTTCTCATTTGGAGGACTTATACTTTAATAAATAAATACTTCTTATCTTATCTTATCTTATCTGTTTATAGACGCTCCTTCTATACAGAAGATTATTGCATCCTACGCTTATCTATGGTTTGTGTTTAGTCCTGCATTTTTATTAGAGATTTAAATGTTGATAAAGTGTTGGTTTTCCTGGATTCTTCAGGCAACCCACTCCACGCCCGAATTCCGTACGGGAAGAAGGAAAACTTGTATGTGTTTGTTCTTGCATACGGAATAAGAAAGGTGTTTTCATCCTTATGTCTATCTGAGGGTTGTATTAAGTTATCTTTGTGTTGTATTTCTAAATTAGAATTAATTGATTTATGTATGATTACAACTTTGCTCTTGGTTCTTCTATCCTCTAGTGTTTCAAGGTTTAATGATTTAACTAATGGTGTTATTCTTGTCAGTTTTGAATATTCTCCAGTAATGAATCTGGCAGCTCTTTTTTGAATTTGTTCTAGTTTATCAATGTTTTCTTTGGTGGATGGGTCCCATACAGAAGATGCATATTCTAGTACAGGTCTCACCAAAGTGAGGTAGCATTTTAGTTTTATATCTCTATTACATTTGTTAAAGTTTCTTTTTATAAAGCCTAAGGTTTTGTTGGATTTTTTAATAACTTCATTGACATGGGGATTCCATGATAGTTTCTCATTTATTAAGACTCCTAAGTATTTTGCATCTTTAGTTTGGGTCAGTTCTTTTCCATGAATGTAATATTTTGAATTTATTTGTTTCTTTTTCTTTGTTACTCTTAACAGTTGACACTTTTCTGGGTGGAAAGACATACTCCAGTTAGTTTCCCATGTTATCAATTAATCTAAGTCTTTTTGTAAAATTTTGCTATCTTGTTCTGATTTAATTGTTCTATAGATTATACAATCATCAGCAAATAACCTAACTTTTGTACCTGTTGAGATGTTGTTGGGTAAATCATTTATATAAATTAAAAAGAGTAAGGGACCTAGCACATCTCCTTGTGGAACTCCTGAGTTAACCTTTATTGGTGCAGATTTAGATCCATTAATTATTACAGTTTGCTCCCTCCCCAAAAGGAAGTCTTGGATCCAGTGATGTAAGGGACCAGAGATTCCAAAGTAGTTAAGTTTTTAAAGTAAACTAAGGTGGTGAACTTTGTCAAATGCTTTTGAGAAGTCTAGTGATATTGTATCTATTTGATCATTTTTGTCTAAGCCTTTTGATAGTTCATCTATTAAACCTATTAATTGTGTTTCACATGATCTGTTTTTTCTAAAGCCGTGTTGATGGGGGCATAGGGCATTATATTTGTCAAGGTGGTTAACTATTCTACTATATATTATGTGTTCTAGTAATTTACAGGTGATACTAGTAAGTGATACAGGCCTGTAATTACCATGGTCTGATTTATCCCCTTTCTTAAAGAGTGGAGTTACGTTAGCTAATTTCCAATCCTGGGGCACTTTACCCTGGTTTAGAGAGGCTTGAAAGAGAACTACAAGGATTGGGGACAGTTCATTGCTTAGTTCTTTTAATAATCTTGCAAGCAAATCATCTGGGCCAGTAGCTTTGTTTATTTTTAAGTTTTTTAGGAGTGAATGTATACCTATCTCATCTACAGTTATGTTACCTATTTCCTCCATTTTATTTAAATTTATTAAAACTTCCTTGTCGCCTGAGGCAGAAAAAGATGATGCAAAATATGTGTTAAGGATATTAGCTTTAGTTTCATTATCATTATAGGTTTTATTATTTGAGCCTTTTAGTGTGGCTATTCCTGAAGGTTCCATTTTTTAGATTTGATAAAGGACCATAAGTTTTTATTGTTTTCTTTGGTAATTACATTGTTTATATATTTACTTACATTCCTTACTGAATTGCTTGACTCATATAATTCCATAAAAATAAACATGGATTACTACAAAGAATTCACTGCCATAGAAGAAATGTTTGGCTTAAGTGGAAAAAAATTGAAAGTCAAAATAGCTGAAGAAAAAGAGAAGCTAAAAATAGCCAAAGAGGAAGAGATTTGTAAAATAGCCAAAGAAGAAGAGAGGCAAAAACAAATAATTGAAAGAGAAGAAAGAGCTGTAAGAAGAGAACTTGAACAAATTAAAAAATGACAACTTAAAACTACAAATTTATTTAGAGAGTAGAGGCCACAATCCTGGTAATGACACAAATAGAAAGTCAGCACCGAAGGATACTATCAAAGTTAGAAAATATGATAGCCAGAAAGAAAAAATGGATGTTTATCTGGATTATTTTGAATCCATAATGGCCATGAAAGGTTATGATGAAGAAGATTGGCCATCACAACTGATGTCTCAACTAACTGGAGGAGCCCTTTGAAGCTTACAACAGTATAGCCAAAGAAGACAAAAACATATGAAAATGTCAAAAAGGCACTTCTATGTCATTTCGGAAAAGTCAGAAAATGATTATAGAAAAGAATTTCATGAAATGAGAATCAAGATGGACAAAGATCTACAGATCATAGTGCATGAAGCACAAGTTAAATTAACAAAATGGCTGGAACTGACAGCAATAGATACAAGCAATCCAATAGCCGGGCAAGACATGGTGTTAATTGACAAGTTCCTAGAAAATGCAACACCAACTCTATTCACATATTTAACTGATAAGAAAGTCCGTACTCAAGCAGAGCTAACAAATGCATTATATACATTCAAAGACTGTCATCCAAATGTGGAAATGGATAAGAGACAAGATATCTTTGCAGAAATACAAATTAAAAAAAAAGACAAGGAATGAGAAACCAGTGTCTGCCAAACCAAGGCAGCAGACAAACTATTTGCTGGTACTGTAACAAGCCAGAACATATGGCGAAGCAGTGTTACCACAATAAAGGACAACCAAATAGGGTGTCACCTAATGGCAGCCCTATAAGATAGAATACAGAAGAAATATCAAGACAAGATCACTTTGAAAACAAAGGTAGACAATCATGGAGAGAAAAATATAATCATAATTCCATGTATAGAGATTATAATCAAGGTAGAAGATCATGGAGAGGCAGATATAGTTTTGATTCCAAAAACAGAAATTATGATCAACCATGGAGAAAGAATGAAAATTAAGACATGAATGATAGAAATCGAATAAAGATAAATCGAGAAGAAATAAGAACCTGTGACACTGTAGCCACTATTGACAATCACGTGACACTGTAGCCACTATTGACAATCACGTGACACTGTAGCCACTATTGACAATCACGTATATAACATAAGGGATGAAGACCATAGTAGCAGAGATAGAGATGGTACTGGTGAGTCTGAGACCATTTATGTGCAATCATCTGAAGTAGGAAGAATAATCGGTTGTGTAATAAACAGAATCAGAGACATAGAAACAGACAGTGGTTTTCGGATAAAGGTTTCTACTGACAGTGACTCATATGGCCGAAATTCTGTTGAATTATCTGTAAGCAAAAATGACATCTCAAAAGCTAAGCGACTTATTCAAGATGCTGGAATTGATATTTTGAATGGAAATAATCGTGGTCGTGGTTGGTGAATTATTGAACATTTAATAGGCTGAAGAAGCATTGAAATCCCAACGGTTTGAATTCATACTAGTCAGCTGAAGATTGACTATTTTTGAACTAGGCTATGCTATTAGCCGACTACAAATTTGACATTAAACCTGTTAAAGGAAAGGACAATGTGGTTGCAGACATATTAAGTAGAATGACAATAAATAAAGACATTCTGTGAATTCCTAACTGATAAAACCAGAGACTGTATTAATATTAGTCTGTGAATTCCTAAATGATAAAACCAGAGACTGTATTAATATTAGTCTGTGAATTCCTAAATGATAAAACTAGAGACTGTATTAATAGTAGTCTGTGAATTCCTAACTGATAAAACCAGAGACTGTATTAATATTAGTCTGTGAATTCCTAAATGATAAAACCAGAGACTGTATTAATATTAGTCTGTGAATTCCTAAATGATAAAACCAGAGACTGTATTAATATTAGTCTGTGAATTCCTAAATGATAAAACTAGAGACTGTATTAATATTAGTCTGTGAATTCCTAACTGATAAAACCAGAGACTGTATTAATATTAGTCTGTGAATTCCTAAATGATAAAACTAGAGACTGTATTAATATTAGTCTGTGAATTCCTAACTGATAAAACCAGAGACTGTATTAATATTAGTCTGTGAATTCCTAAATGATAAAACCAGAGACTGTATTAATATTAGTCTGTGAATTCCTAAATGATAAAACTAGAGACTGTATTAATATTAGTCTGTGAATTCCTAACTGATAAAACCAGAGACTGTATTAATATTAGTCTGTGAATTCCTAAATGATAAAACCAGAGACTGTATTAATATTAGTCTGTGAATTCCTAAATGATAAAACCAGAGACTGTATTAATATTAGTCTGTGAATTCCTAAATGATAAAACCAGAGACTGTATTAATATTAGTATTTTTATTCGCTGAACAATAAACAAATAGCAGTGTTTGAATCTAACTGGACAATATATTTACTTTTTAATTTTATGAATATTAATTGTTAAAAGTATTTTACTTACACAAAATTATAGTTGTATTAAAATTTCAGTTTCATTTTTTCAGTACAGGTAGACTGTTGAAGTCGTACAGATTTTTCTTCTTGATTTTCATGTCTAGATATTGTGTACAACGTAGTGAGTGTCAAATGATGATGAATGTAATTGAATTTTATTGTATTAAGACCAATAATGTTTTATTTCATTTTTAAAAAATTCTTAAAGGTGGCGTGAATGTCACGTGTGAATGTCATGTGTGAATGTCACGTGTGAATGTCACGTGTGAATGTCACGTTTGAGTCACGAGTTGGATGACAGAGAGGTCACATGAGTGAAAGCGCGGTAAAAGGAGCTAGAGTTATTCAAGATGGCTGGAATGTAGTGATGATGTTTCCACGAAGTGTAACCTCAATTTGATATTTCTGTACATAGTGTTTGTATTAAAGTTATTTTTGTGACAATAGTACTTTAAGGATTTATTGCACGAAAGTTTCTTTGTGAGAACGCCTACAAAACACATATATAAGTAAACCATTTACATTGATACACTTGACCACAAGGCTAGGCCACACTAACCCTGCTACGTCCTGATACACTGGAACATAAGGTTAGGCCACACTAACCCTGCAACGACCTGATGCACTTGACCACAAGGCTAGTCCACACTAACTCTGTAACGTCCTGATACACTGGAACATAAGGTTAGGCCACACTAACCCTGCAACGACCTGATGCACTTGACCACAAGGCTGATACACTGGAACATAAGGTTAGGCCACACTAACCCTGCAACGACCTTATACACTTGACCACAAGGTTAGGCCACACTAACCCTGCAACGACCTGATACACTTGCCCATAAGGTTAGGCCAAACTAACCCTGTAACGACCTTATACACTTGACCACAATGTTAGGCCACACTAACCCTGCAACGACGTGAAACACTTGACCATAAGGTTAGGCCACACTAACTCTGTAACGTCCTGATACATTGGAACATAAGGTTAGGCCACACTAACCCTGTAACGTCCTGATACACTGGAACATAAGGTTAGGCCACACTAACCCTGTAACGTCCTGATACACTGGAACATAAGGTTAGGCCACACTAACCCTACAACGACCTGATACATTGGAACATAAGGTTAGGCCACACTAACCCTGTAACGTCCTGATACACTGGAACATAAGGTTAGGCCACACTAACCCTGTAGCGTCCTGATACATTGGAAAATAAGGCTAGGCCACACTAACCCTGTAACGTCCTGATACACTGGAACATAAGGTTAGGCCACACTAACCCTACAACGACCTGATACATTGGAACATAAGGTTAGGCCACAGTAACCTTGCAACGACCTGATGCACTTGACCACAAGGCTAGGCCACACTAACCCTGCAACGACCTGATAGTCGCTAAAAGCGAGCGACTTCAACATACACAAATGAAAATAAACAAATAAAACAAAACAATTAGCAAGAGGTTATACTTGAATCAATTATTAGCGATGGTTGTTCACACCCACCCCCGCCCCCGATGCAATAATGGTGGATTTGACTCGTATATGTATTTGTAAAAAAAAATATTCCAGAATATTCTATCAGTTCTTTAGTACTCAAGTCTCGCTAATCCTGTTTGACAATAAATCTGTTATTAATTGGGTGTGTCCAAGGGGAACAACAAATTAGAAAGCGACAAGAGTAAGTGTACATAACACTATTTTATCAATGCACATGGCGTTACATGAGCTTTTAAGGATATTGATTAGTTCTAATTAGGTTTTATGGTATTCCTAGCAAAAAAAACATACATTGTTTCATGGCCATGACTTATAGCAAGAAACGCATCCATTGTTTCATGGCCATGACTTATAGCAAGAAACACATTCATTGTTTCATGGCCATGACTTATAGCAAGAAACACATCCATTGTTTCATGGCCATGATTTTATCCGCTTTTGACTCTGTACTCAGTTTCTGGAATTTAATTATTATTAACAATTTTAAAAAACTGTTGTGGCGAGGGGTACCAAATAACCCATAGTCATTCTGGCTATTTCAAAGGTCATATTGACTACTTGAAAGAGCAAATGACATATATTGACCGTCTTCAAGAACTTGACAGAAGATACGCAGATGTTATCAAGAAAACAATGTCAAGCTGAAAATGTAAACATTAGTGTCTTTGTGAACGGTTCCATCCGACCTTACAGTTACATCTACATTGGATATTGTACGAAATATGAAACATTTCTAAACATTTCTAAACAATTCTAAACAATTTTAAACATTTCTAAACAATTTTAAACATTTCTAAATATTTCTAAACATTTCTAAAAATTCTAAACATTCTAAACATTTAACATTTCTAAACAATTCTATAATATTTCTAAACAATTCTTAACATTTCTAAACATTTCTAAACAATTCTAAACAATTATAAATATTTCTAAAAATGTCTAAACCAGTCTAAACAATTCTAAACAATTCTAACTATTTTTAAACAATTCTAAACATTTCTAAACATTTCTTAACATTTGTTAACATTTCTATACAATTCTTAACATTTCTAAACATTGTAAACATTTCTAAAAAATTCTAAACATTTCTAAACAAATCTAAATATTTCTAAACATTTCTAAACATTGTAAACATTTCTAAACAATTCTGAACACTTCTAAAAAATTCTAAACAATTTACTTATCTAAAAAATACCAGACATTACCCTAATCATAAAAGTATGTCGATAATTCTTTTTCATGTTTCTGTGTAGACAATCTCTACTAGTAATGCTCCACTGTTTACCTAATTCACACGGGCAGAGGGCAGTCAACGTGTTAGTTTAATATGGTGTGCTCCAATTTATCTACTTCTCACGGGCAGAGGGCAATGCACGTGATAGTTTAATATGTTGTGCTCCACTACCTACCTACTTCACTCGGGCAGAGGGCAGTCAACGTGATATTGTAATATAGTGTGGTCCAATTGTTTATCTACTTCACTCGGGCTGAGGGCAGTCAAAGTGTTAGTTTGATATGGTGTGCTCCATTGTTTACCTACTTCCATCGGGCAGAGGGCAGTGCACGTGTTAGTTTAATATTGTGTGCTCCACTGTTTACCTGCTTCACTCGGGCAGAGGGCAGTCAAAGTATTAGTTTAATATTGTCTGCTTTGACCATGAACTGTTAATTTACAATATTTTATGCTGGCTACAGGAAAAAGAATTTTAACAAAATTAAGCCCCTTTCTTGTCTTTAATATCTTCTATTAACATGTACTTTAAAAATGAAGGCCACACCAACGGGGAGCCACGATAATGACAGCAACAATGATTTAAAGAACTTGTTCTCAATGAGATTGTGTGTTTTGTTTTTGATACAAAACATTTTTCTTTCCATAAAACAACATAATTTCACAGATTGCTGGCCGTATCCGCAAAGAACATTGAATATGATAAGAAATGACTGCGGAGAACAAAATCACGTCGGGCCTGGCCTGAGATAAAAGAGAGAGTTCCTACTGAGACCGAAGGTAACGAAAACAAGTCTAGATACTGATGTGTCCGTTAGCTATAGATGACAAATAGACAGAGAAGACACGTAGAGGTTACACATATGCAGCAGCGAGAAAATGTCTTGTGTGGAAGATAAACGAAAATTGTTGTCTTTAGAAATGTCTCGAGCGTTTGTGGTATTGCCCCCATCCCCAAGTTTTGTGAAGCTATCGGTGCAAGGTATCAAGGGCGTGGCCTATGAGAGCTCAGAGTTAGATCAAAAATATCATTTTGTTAGAGCTAAGATCAAATAAACAGTTGATGACTCGGAAATCGTGGCCATTGTTGAAATTAATGAGATCATACAAATAATTCATTAAAAAGCTCATCGATAGTTCCACTTTGATCTATGAATGATATGATATAATATTTGTTGCGTCAAAGCAAATATAAGATATAAGTAAGTCGAGAGTTTTTAAAACCACTGAGTTTGTCTGACAACATGCTGTGTACAGTAGCATCTGTAGCGTCATCTCGGTTAAAATGCTGTATACAGTAGCGTCATGTCGATTAAAATGCTGTATACAGTAGCGTCATGTCGGTTAAAATGCTGTATACAGTAGCGTCATGTCGGTTAAAATGCTGTATACAGTAGCGTCATGTCGGTTAAAATGTTGTATACAGTAGCGTCATGTCGGTTAAAATGTTGTATACAGTAGCGTCATGACGGTTAACATGCTGTATACAGTAGCGTCATGTCGGTTAACATGCTGTATACAGTAGCGTCATGTCGGTTAACATGCTGTATACAGTAGCGTCATGTCGGTTAAAATGTTGTATACAGTAGTGTCATGTCAGTTAAAATAATGTATACAGTAGCGTCATGTCGGTTAAAATGTTGTATACAGTAGCGTCATGTCGGTTAAAATGCTGTATACAGTAGCGTCATGTCGGTTAAAATGTTGTATACAGTAGCGTCATGTCGGTTAAAATGTTGTATACAGTAGCGTCATATCGGTTAACATGCTGTATACAGTAGCGTCATGTCGGTTAACATGCTGTATACAGTAGCGTCATGTCGGTTAACATGTTGTATACAGTAGCGTCATGTCGGTTAACATGCTGTATACAGTAGCGTCATGTCGGTTAACATGCTGTATACAGTAGCGTCATGTCGGTTAAAATGTTGTATACAGTAGCGTCATATCGGTTAAAATGTTGTATACAGTAGCGTCATGTCGGTTAACATGCTGTATACAGTAGCGTCATGTCGGTTAACATGCTGTATACAGTAGCGTCATGTCGGTTAACATGATGTATACAGTAGCGTCATGTCGGTTAAAATGTTGTATACAGTAGCGTCATGTCGGTTAAAATGTTGTATACAGTAGCGTCATGTCGGTTAACATGCTGTATACAGTAGCGTCATGTCGGTTAAAATGTTGTATACAGTAGCGTCATGTCGGTTAACATGCTGTATACAGTAGCGTCATGTCGGTTAAAATGTTGTATACAGTAGCGTCATGTCGGTTAACATGCTGTGTACAGTAGCGTCATGTCGGTTAACATGCTGTATACAGTAGCGTCATGTCGGTTAACATGCTGTGTACAGTAGCGTCATGTCGGTTAAAATGTTGTATACAGTAGCGTCATGTCGGTTAACATGCTGTATACAGTAGCGTCATGTCGGTTAACGCTGGTATTATTGTGGTTAGATTTAGCTGCTTATAGAAAATAATCTGCACTGTTAGCCGTACTGCCAACTGTCTTATATGTCAAGACATACTTCAATCTAAGAACTTGTAACACATTCCAAAGTTTTCACAACGTCACTAACCCTAACCCTAACCCAACGGTCTTATATGTCAAGACATACTTCAATCTAAGAACTTGTAACACATTCCAAAGTTTTCACAACGTCACTATGGCAATTTAAATATAAATGTATTTCAAAAGACACATTACTTATGTATAAAAGTGCGTATTTGCGTCATATTTCATCATGCACAGAACGATGCGCGAACGAGTACCTATATAAAGAATTATAAGTAATGATGGGTTACTTTATTAATCATTATTCACATATTGGCACCATCCGATTGGATTAACCGGGATACTAACAATTTATGGATATATTAATAACATAATTTTGTTTTAAACCACTCGAGTTCCCCTAGAGCTCCACGGACCACAATTTGAGACCCTCTGTGACATGCGAAGCCCTTTAAGACAAGACAATCAAAAAAGAGTGGAAAAAATTGTGTTTAGCTTTACAAAATATAAAAGCACCTCTTCGGCGAAATTGTGCTTTCAACAACAATTCGTTATTATACACAGGAGATTAATGAAAGTGGCGTCACGGGGGAGGGGCGCGGGTGGTCCACCCCGGGTGACAACAACCCTAGTGACGCCTCTGCCAATATTCATAAGTTTGTTTTGAAGATGTTCCATAGCTCCAACCAGTAAATTGTGGAGCATCAATGAATAAAACCCGGGAAGAAAGTCTTATTTTTAAGTGTAAGACACAGCCATCCGCCTGTGACGTAGACCTACGCAGAGTTTAGGTCAATAAATACAATGATTAATGGGAGAAATTAAAACCTGACCACACGCACAAAAATGGTGACATTAGAAGTAGATACAATTAATGACAGAAGTAGATACAATTAATGGCAGAAGTAGTTACAATTTATGACAGAAGTAGATACAATTAATGACAGAAGTAGATACAATTAATGACAGAAGTAGATACAATTAATGACAGCTAAGAAGCATGAATAAGATTGACTTATTCTTACGTCATGCTTGTTAGTTTATCAGCAGAGTATGTTGAGTACATAGTTGAATTTAAGAATGGCTTATATTACTCAAAATCCGAAGGCAAGGTCAGTGGCGTAGCAACGGGTTGGCATCGGGGCAGTTGCCAAGGGCGCCAGCTGAAAAGGGCGCCACTAAAGCTCTAAATTTTTACATTTGAATTTAAATAAATAAAGACGGACCTCTCTAAGTCGAACTCATTAGGACCCGAAAAAAATTCGACTTACGGAGTTTTTGAGTTAGGGAAAATGGCGTAATAGGCACCGATTAATCAATGACAATGAAGATATTGAGAGGTGGGGGAACAGCCATGCCGGCTAGTAGGCTTGACAGGAAAGAGAGGCGTTGTCTGATGAAAGGAAGCCAACTTGCTTTGTCATGCCGACACAAGCCTATGAGA
This sequence comes from Ampullaceana balthica, assembly GCA_944989445.1. Classification (NCBI taxonomy): domain Eukaryota; kingdom Metazoa; phylum Mollusca; class Gastropoda; family Lymnaeidae; genus Ampullaceana; species Ampullaceana balthica. Next base: position 337,944 of record CALYLW010000666.1, read on the forward strand.
GGAGACACCTTCCCTTCCCTCCCCCCACTTTCCTCCCTCCACAGTGGGACTGGGGGGGGGTAAGATTTTTCTTAGTTAAAGGAGCAGCAAAGGGACGCGAATTAGTTACCACTCCCTTTTCTTGTCTTTGTCATTTTTTGTAATTGTAAGTCCCTCGTGGAATGCACTAAGACAGGGGTCGGGAAACCATGGCTCGCGAGCCAGATGTGGCTCTATTGGTGTCTGCATCTGGCTCTAAAACGAATGTTCGATTAAAAAAAACACGTTTATTAAGATTCCTTTGATCTACATATTAATTGCATATATTAAAAAAAAACAACGCAATAATGTTATCAAAAAGAATTCAGAGACATAATTAATGTACTTTTAGTATTGAAATTAAACAAAATGCACACATGTATTTGAAATTTTAGTTTTAACCATAATAGATGGCTCTCACAGAATTTCTTTTCAAAATATGTGGTGTTTACGGCTCTCTCAGGCAAAATTTCCCGACCCCTGCACTAAGATAAGAATTTACGTCCATTTACGTGGCTCTACGGCACATGTGTTTTGAAATGTATTTTCAGAATAATAACCCGAACGCCTTGGAAAATTCAATTAAAAGAGGTTGAAAGCTAAAAATCTTGGAGTTAAGGAGATCTAAAATATCTTACTCTTATGGAATTTAGCCGGAACCTAACAATTAATGCGATATAGGGAGGTTTTCGACCTAGGGAAGTTCGACTTAGCGAAACTGAATTTCACTTTTATCCTCGATAACAAAAAAGAGAATGATTAATTATATTTAAATATATTTCATTTAAACCATTATACTAACTTTTATTATATTTGTAGCCTTTTCTGGACTTGTTATCATACAAATGTCAATATGATTTTACAGTCTTTCTTTTAAAAAGAAAACTCTTACTATCCCCATCCAAATGTCGAGGGAGTAAAGTAGGGAAGGGGAGGGAAGGTGTATGCTCTATCATGCAAAAATATCCTGTTTTATCCACCAATTTATTTAGTAAATAATAAACTGCAAATTAGTATTATTCTTGTCTTATGCATTTTTATATTCACGTTGTATGACTGTCACTGTCAGACTATGTAATTATTGTCATAAATAAAATAAGAGAAATTCAATTATTTTTTTAACAAAATTAAATGAAGAAAACGCAAAGCCAGAACTTGTCAATACATCAAAGGGCGCCAAAAATAAATTAGCCAAGGGCGCCAAAAATCTAGTTACGCATCTGGGTAAGGTTAGGGTTCTACCGATATCAGGATATGGGCAATTTTGGTATCGCTAGCATGTATAAGGTCTCGATATTGACGTCACCGATATTTCATGATAAGGGACATTTCGTAAAATAATATATATATATATATATATATATAATTTACATTTAGATCTATAAATATTAAGGTTGTTAACGGTTAATCAGGACTGGTTTTTGCGTAACTTTAAGTAGTCGGTTTTAGCTTATTAACCAGAGTTAATTTTTTGTTGTATTGCGACAAAATACTAGAGAAAATACGCGCACTAAGTACGTGCACGTCAAAGGCATATGACTTAAAATAAATTACTACATTGATATACAATTAGAATAGGGATATTAATTTAATCTTTTTGGCAAACAGATTATCGGTTATGTAAATCCGATTTTAAACCCATTATCGTTTTACCGCTGATATCATAGCAATATATTCTTATAACTGTTGCAGTGTGTTCAGAATCTTAGGGTGCCTACGGTAAAAAGATGCAGCCTAATTTAGCATGTTACAGTAAGCCTACGCCGATGTTGGGTGGTCAGAGGCTCATAAATCTATCAATGCGGACGTGGGACGTGGGTGTACTCCTATACGCTCACACCCTTGCGGCCACACCGTTGTATCAATGAAATCTGATTGACGCGATGGGTGAGCTGTTAATTGGCACATATATATATATATATATCATTATTGCTTGCAAGGAAAGCAACGTGCTCGACTTGACGCTCAGTGGCTGCCACACAGCAGATACAAATAAATCTTGTCAATGAATTCTGAGTAATGCGAGTGGTGAGCTATTAATTGGTGTTGGTTGTAAGGAAGACAATGATTATTTTATCATTGGGGCTTGTAAAGAAAGTCACAGATAAACAGTCACAGATCTATTGTATAATGTATGCTTATTTAAAAAAAGAAACTTTATTTATTTTGGCAACATAATATCTTTAATAAACAAAAATAACTTAACTGAGTTGCAATCACGCTTGTTAGAAATAGGAAACAAACAATAGATACGAAATGTTCATAGATAAAAAAAAATAATTAAAGTCAAAATAATTTCAAATAAATGTACACATCATATTTATTTATTCGACCAGCCAATATTTGTAAACTTAATTTTGATTTGTATAAAATTTAATATTTTTAATGTTGAACTGACTCCATTCTCGAATTGTATTTGAATTGGAAATCGCATCGATCTTTTATACTTATTATAGTTCCAGAAATTACGTGGCATGTTTCGTTGAGTTAAGGAAATGCCGTCCCACCCAGAGCTGTTTCTAGGATGGCGTCCCACCCAGAGCTGTTTCTAGGATGGCGTCCCACCCAGAGCTATTTCTAGGATGGCGTCCCACCCAGAGCTGTTTCTAGGATGGCGTCCCACCCAGAGCTGTTTCTAGGGCTGGCGAAGATGGTGTCGAAACGGTGGAATTAATGAAATGATGTCATAGCAATAAGTAATGTGGGAAATTGCATCTTATGTCTAGCCTACATCATGATTTCGACAATAGAGACTGCATTTAATACGTCTATTTTTGTCGATTTCAGACATCAATGAACATAATGACGTCATACTTTCGCCTAACAATAAATGTATTAATTTACAAACTCACTTCGCAGAGCGCTCAAAACTTATAAATAAACACACCTTGGCGGCCATATTGCATGAAAATGTCAGCAAATGCGGGAATAATATTTTTTCAAAAATCTTTTGAAGTTGTAAGTACGAAATGATTTTAAAAATAAATAACAAATAAATTCGATAAACGGGTTTGGAAATTCAAAACCGATTATCGCTTTTAAACCCGATAATCGGATTTCCGATTATCGTTTAGCATCCTTGAATTAGATGTTTTCTAAAAAATTAATTGTGTTCGTATAAAAGGAGCACAGCGCATCAGAGGTGAACACCAGCGGGCGGTGACGTCATTTACGCTTTGATGTCACCATCAGACGTCGCGAGGCGAATATTTGATACATTCCCTTTGTTGGTTCTTAGCAAATTAAGGGAAAAGTTGAAGGACCGTACAGTTAACACTGTCTCTTTTTTTTAACGGTTAACCAGTTACAACAAACTTACTGGACGATGTTGGATGTTATGCCGTTTAAATACTTTTAATACATCTTTGCAGCAGACACCGAGTGGACGTAGGAGAATATCATGTTATTGACCTGCCCAGCAATGACTAAACAATGGCACAATCAGATATTTGTTTTGACATGGAACTGAAAGCATGTAAGATAATAAGTGTTGTTCATCGTCATTTGATGTAAACGAGCTGTCGAACAGATTACATACAATATTGACCACACGTTCAAGTTACTATTCCAGAATATAGTCTTAAGATTAGAATTGGATCTGGGATTTGAAGTCAATCGTTTTATTCGCCCTAGCAAAAAGTCGTAACATGGCTGGAAAATTTTAGGTAGTCTAAGAAGTTGTAACATGGCTGGAAAATTTGAGGTAGTCTAAGAAGTTGTAACATGGCTGGAAAATTTGAGGTAGTCTAAGAAGTTGTAATAAAATTTTGAAGGCTTTGTATGACGTTTTGTTGTTGTTGTTGTTGAGGGGGGGGGGAGAGTGGAAACACTAAATAACCACAGCCGTCAGTCGGTCTTTATTAACCAAACTAAATCGATCGCAGTACCGCAGACAGAAAACTGCCAGACTACCCTTGAAATGAAGGGTCATGACAAAGGTTTCCCGTTTAAAATTGCAAACTCTGTCTATAAATTGTGTCCCTGTCATAAACTCAAATCTTGTTAGAGAATGGCCATCATAAGACATACACAGTGTTAAACACAGACAGCAAACAGACAAACACACTAACAAACACAGACACCCACATCAGCAAACAGACAAACACACTAACAAACACAGAAACCCACATCAGCAAACAGACAAACACACTAACAAACACAGACACCCACATCAGCAAACAAACAAACACACTAACAAACACAGACGCCCACATCAGCAAACAGACAAACACACTAACAAACACAGACACCCACATCAGCAAACAGACAAACACACTAACAAACACAGACACCCACATCAGCAAACAGACAAACACACTAGCAAACACAGACACCCACATCAGCAAACAGACAAACACACTAACAAACACAGACGCCCACATCAGCAAACAGACAAACACACTATCAAACACAGACGCCCACATCAGCAAACAGACATACTAACAAACACAGACGCCCACATCAGCAAACAGACAAACACACTCCTTTTACTGTCCATGGATAAATCCCTTGTTCTATCAGGAAATAACAAATGACCTATGACCTTTTTTGACCTTGTCCGTTTCAAACCAAGATCAGTGCAACTTTCATTTCATCTTTTTCTGTTTCTTTATTTCTTCAAATCAAGCATCAAACTCGTTCTTTTAGGGCCCAATTTACTCCCGGTGCCCAAATGTATTGGTCACTTTTAGCCGGTTATGTTACGCGCTGGCCAAACTAGTGACGTCACTACTTTCAAGGGTTCTTTTTCTTCCCAGTCTCCTGCGCTTTTTTTTTAACTCGCATTTTATCCTCAGCCCCCATCCTACACCTAACCTCCGCCCCTGGGTGGCGGTGGGGGGTAAATGGGTCTGGATATTGACATGGTCAACACGAGTTTTTGTGGGCCAACAAAAAGTCCAATGTCTATGGTTACGGTGGTGTAGCAAGCCATTGACCAGCGGCTATTTGCACATAAAATCATCCACTACGGCACGAACAGACACCATTTGGCTTTCTCCGTCCAGGAGGGGAATTCGACCATGCGTGTGCCAACAGAGTCAAGGAGATTTAGACGTTTGGACTCCGACAACAAATATTTTAGTGAAACAAACTGCTCGCCTGATCCGAGAACTGAACAAGTTTTTGAAGACAGTTGCTGGCTCCTCGGGGAAAGCTCGGAAATTGAGACGAGCAAGATGAAGTAGGTAAACTAGAATATTGAGACCAGCAAGATGAAGTAGATAAACTAGAATATTGAGACGAGCAAGATGAAGTAGGTAAACTAGAATATTGAGACGAGCAAGATGAAGTAGGTAAACTAGAATATTGAGACGAGCAAGATGAAGTAGGTAAACTAGAATATTGAGACGAGCAAGATGAAGTAGGTAAACTAGAATATTGAGACGAGCAAGATGAAGTAGGTAAACTAGAATATTGAGACGAGAAAGATGAAGTAGGTAAACTAGAATATTGAGACGAGCAAGATGAAGTAGGTAAACTAGAATATTGAGACGAGCAAGATGAAGTAGGTAAACTAGAATATTGAGACGAACAAGATGAAGTAGGTAAACTAGAATATTGAGACGAGCAAGATGAAGTATGTAAACTAGAATATTGAGACGAGCAAGATGAAGTAGGTAAACTAGAATATTGAGACGAGCAAGATGAAGTAGGTAAACTAGAATATTGAGACGAGCAAGATGAAGTAGGTAAACTAGAATATTGAGACGAGCAAGATGAAGTAGGTAAACTAGAATATTGAGACGAGCAAGATGAAGTAGGTAAACTAGAATATTGAGACGAGCAAGATAAAGTAGGTAAACTAGAATATTGAGACGAGCAAGATGAAGTAGGTAAACTAGAATATTGAGACGAGCAAGATGAAGTAGGTAAACTAGAATATTGAGACGAGCAAGATGAAGTAGGTAAACTAGAATATTGAGACGAGCAAGATAAAGTAGGTAAACTAGAATATTGAGACGAGCAAGATGAAGTAGGTAAACTAGAATATTGAGACGAGCAAGATGAAGTAGGTAAACTAGAATATTGAGACGAGCAAGATAAAGTAGGTAAACTAGAATATTGAGACGAGCAAGATGAAGTAGGTAAACTAGAATATTGAGACGAGCAAGATGAAGTAGGTAAACTAGAATATTGAGAGGAATTTTATGATGGCAGAAAACTGGAATATTTAGTGGAAATCAGGTTACCATAATTGTTTTTTATTGCGTAACATCGGAGATGAAAGGAAATCTATTTTATTATAATAAAATTCCAAAGGAATTTATTTAAATGTAGATTTACTTGCTTTATTTTTAAATCCCTTACATTAACTTCGAAATCTTGTCGTCATATCTGTCATGATCTCTTCGTACGTCGGGCGGAAAAACAAAAGTAAAAAATGACCCACTTCCTTTGATGCCATCGAGCTAAAATTTGGCAAACGGACCCGTGTCACCTAACAATGCATCGTATCAAAATTTGAGATCGATCGAGCTTACCGTATTTAAATTAATGCATTTTTAGTTTATCTATATAAAACTATATGTAGCAGTCGCTATTGTTTACATTTTATGGGTCACTTAACTTCACGCCAGCCATCGGTGAACACATCTGGTGTTTTAACCAGGTGAAATTCTATCAGTTTCAGGCTGCAAATGGTTGTCACTTTGGAACATAATCAATACTTTAAGGTCTGTCTTATATATAAGGGATTAATAGTAAAAAAACTTTGTTTTTTACGCGGTTGTTTAATATTTTTTTTCCATTTTTTTTGAAAATAGTAGTTTTATTTACCGCACTTCAACAGATGTAAAGCCATTTGCAAGTGAGACTTGGAGGCTAAGTGTATGGACACGAACAAAAAGGGAAAAGCTTAGCTCAGGACAGAGGCGGATGGAAGAGTTTTATTAGGGCAGGCCTAAACACCGGTGATGAACGAAATTCGTTTTGCTTTGGATAGGAGACAAAAAGAAACTAATTCAGCCCCGGCACAACAATACTGGATGTAACTGTCCGAGATACAACAGAGTATTCTCATTTAGAATAGGCCTCCTTATTCATAGAAAGCACTTGAGAGCAGGATGCTACTCTACTAGAGAGTATTCTCATTTAGAATAGGCCTCCTTATTCATAGCAAGCACCTGAGAGCAGGATGCTACTCCGACATCTTTTCTCGAGGACTGCTCCGAGGGTGTCAACCTCCACACCGGGGTAGATGGAAGCCTATACAACATCAGCCGGGTCCATGCAACATCCACACCGGGGTAGATGGAAGCTTATACGACATCAGCCGGGTCCGTGCAACACCCACACCAGGGTAGATGGAAGCCTATACAACATCCACACCGGGGTAGATGGAAGCCTATACAACATCAGCCGGGTCCGTGCAACATCCACACCAGGGTAGATGGAAGCCTATACAACATCCACACCGGGTAGATGGAAGCCTATACAACATCAGCCGTGTCCGTGCAACATCCACACCGGGGTAGATGGAAGCCTATACAACATCCACACTGGGGTAGATGGAAGCCTATACAACATCCACAACGGGGTAGATGGAAGCCTATACAACATCCACACCGGGGTAGATGGAAGCCTATACAACATCCACACCGGGGTAGATGGAAGCCTATACAACATTCACAACGGGGTAGATGGAAGCCTATACAACATCCACACCGGGGTAGATGGAAGCCTATACAACATCCACACCGGGGTAGATGGAAGCCTATACAACATCCACACCGGGTTAGATGGAAGCCTATACAACATCAGCCGGGTCCGTGCAAAGAGCGAAATGGAAACTCTATTAATCAAAGCGGTGCTCTTCGCGTATGAGTCAGCTCTTACCTCACATACAGAGATAGGACTCCAACAGCTGGTCAATAAATTCTCAGAGGCATCCAAGGAATTCATTCTAATGACAAGCCTAAAAAAGACTAAACATTATGAGACAAGGCACTGATTGTCTCCCATCAATCTCCATGGAGGGAAAAAACTTAGATGTTGTCGAGGATTTCACCTACTTCAGCAGTGACGTCACAAGCACACTCTCATTGGAATAGGAAATAGAAATCAGAATCGGTCAAGCCGCATCGTTAATGGCAAGGCTAAACCAAATAGTGTGGAACAATGCGCAGCTTACTGATAGGACGAAAATCACTGTGTACCAGGCCTGCGTGCTCAGCACACTCCTCTATGGCAGCGAGTGCTGGACGACCTACGCCAAGCAAACAAAGTAGCTTAACGGCTTCCACTTGCGATGGTTGCGTAGGATCCTACGCGTAAAGTGGCAGGATGACATCACAAATATTGAGGTACTCAGGAGCAGCCATATGCTGAGTAGTCACTCAATCCTGAGTGACAGGCGCCTGCGGCGGTTAGGCCATGTCTACAGTGTGGACACAGAGCACATTCCAAGAGCCCTGTTTTACGGTGAGCTGGCAACTGGTCATAGAAAAAAGAGGACACATGCAAGAAAGACTTGTTACTTGCTAGCATCGACCACAAAACGTGGGAGGCTATTGCTAAGGAGTGCACCCTCTGGCGGTCACAGGTGCGTGATGGCAGTCAGGTCAAAGGTGCGTGACGGCAGTCAGGTCAAAGGTATGTGACGGCAGTCAAGCGGCTGAAGCCACCCTGACAGCTAGGATTTTAAGAGAGAAGAGCGAGGAGAAAGGTGGGATGCAGAGGAGTAGAAGTCAATGCCATCGTACCATGAGGACGGAACAGATGCCATACATACATACTTCACAGCAGGAGTTACCTAATCCGAATGGTGTGTTACTTGTCTCTAGAGACAAAGGAGCAACGATAAGTTTTGTTACAATCTCCTAATATTTTTTCTGTAAACATAATTACAAATAGATGTGATGTTTTATGGCAGTTAATGTTTACTTATGCCCTAGTGACGTTTTTAGAGTTTGATGTCATAAGCTATGAAAGAAAACAATTAAATAGAAATGTATTTAAAAAACTCACTATGGATAACAATGAACAGCCTAATACAGGCTGTCAGTTATGTGGAAAGACTCTGTTAATTATGTGGTCAGAACTGTCAATTAAATGAACGGGAACTGTCAGTAAAATTGAAGGGCACTGTCAGTTCAATGGTCGGCCACTGTCAGCTAAATGGACATGCACTGTCAGTTAATTGGAATAGCACTGTCAGTTAAAAGAACGGGCGCTGTCAATTATCAGGGGAGAATATGTGATTGACAAGTAAGATTCTACGGCGGTCAAGACCTTTTTGACCTGATATAATTGTACTCGGTGAAGAGCGGATCTATAGCGTGCGACAAATGATAAATACCAAACATGTTCTTTGATGAAGACCAACAACCCAACATTTCGTTGGCTGATAAACGCAGTTTATGTGTACCATCTATGTTATTATGTGTACCATCTATGTTATTATGTGTACCATCTATGTTATTATGTGTACTATCTATGTTATTATGTGTACCATCTATGTTATTATGTGTACCATCTATGTTATTATGTGTACCATTTATGTTATTATGTGTACCATCTATGTTATTATGTGTACCATTTATGTTATTATGTGTACCATCTATGTTATTATGTGTACCATCTATGTTATTATGTGTACCATCTATGTTATTATGTGTACCATCTATGTTATTATGTGTACCATCTATGTTATTATGTGTACCATCTATGTTATTATGTGTACCATCTATGTTATTATGTGTACCATCTATGTTATTATGTGTACCATCTATGTTATTATGTGTACCATCTATGTTATTAGTGTACCATCTATGTTATTATGTGTACCATCTATGTTATTATGTACTTTTAAAAATTAAGATGTGAAAGTTTGTATTGAATGTATACTATTTGTACTATATCTCTATACATATAAGACGCATTTGTTGTCTGTCTGTTCCCTAATAACTCAAGATCCAGACAACCAAATAACGTGAAATTTGGTACACGTACACAAAATTATACCGGAAAGGTTATTAAACAGGTTTCGTTCAAAATATATAAAATACTGGGGGCCGGGGGCCCAAAATGTAGTTTTTCCTTATATGAGCTATATAAAATAAAAATTATTGAAAATTAAGACGTAAAATAATGACGCAAAATAATAAACATTTTGGTGTCGAGATTAACAAGAAGGCAACTATCGCTATAAAATAATTGTTTTGCTATTGTTGTTGCTTTGTTGTTGTTGCTTTTGTTGTTGCTTTTGTTGTTGCTTTTGTTGTTGTAGTTGTTGTTTTGTTGTTGTTGCTTTGTTGTTGTTGCTGTTGTTTTGTTTTTGTTTTGTTGTTGATGTTTTTGTTGTTGTTTTGTTTTTGTTGTTTTTGTTGTTGTTTTGTTTTTGTTGCTGTTTCTGTTGTTGTTTTTGTCGTTGTTGCTGTTGTTGTTGCTGTTGTTGTTGTAGTTGTTGTTTTGTTGTTGTTGCTTTGTTGTTGTTGCTTTGTTGTTGTTGCTGTTGTTGTAGTTGTTGTTTGTTGTTGTTTTGTTTTTGTTGTTTGTTTTTGTTGTTTTGTTGCTGTTGTTGTTTTTGTTGTTGTTGCTGTTGTTGTTAAACCCGGGAATAGCCGGGTACTTGCCCCTAGTATTATATATTAATATGTGATTTTTTTATGTGAAATGTGGTGAGCGCAGCTTCTTGCTGGGAAACTTCGTTAAAAAGTTATCAAATTATTGTTACTATTAGCAGTATGTTTATTGAACTCATTTTATCCTCTATTTTGGAGCTGGGGCCACCTGTTCCATTGTTTCGGTAGCCTATATCTTTATAAGGATTGATGGATCTTGACCACAAAAAAAGCCCCCCAAAAACGCGATTAAATAAGTGAACGGAGTAACATTTAAATTCCGATGTTGTTAACAGAATTCAATAAAAAGACATTGTGTACATAACTTGAAACTCATCAACACGCCGCGTAGTGAATCCTCAGCTCTACTAAGATGCGCTACTCTTTTTCTTTAGACACTAACAAACCTTCCGCCATAGTTCTGTTCATGGGCGTGTTTCACTCACCAGCACCGACCTTGTCGTCTTGGGGCATAGCTGCAGGGCTCAGAGCTAAATGACTAGATCTGTTTAACAAGCGACCACAGGCGGATAGCTCACTTTCGTCGGGAGAATGGCAGGCGTCCCTGCAAGATTTGTGAAACCTTAAATCAGCAATAAAGTAATTTCCCTTGGGCGTTGACGGGGCCCGGCCTTTTATTTGGTGTCCAGTTTTGTTAAATTTCACTTCGGGGTTTTATCCGCTGACCAGTGACAGAAATAAGTTACCACGCTTGACCCCTACCATCACTGACAACATCCATTAATGGATTAGAAACAATTCTTGCACGTCCAAGAACAACAAAACACATCAAGAAAGAAAAACTATATTACAGACGATATTCATTGCCAAAGATCTTTCCTCAGCCCCTCCCTTATCCTTTGGACCCCTTCACTAAGGTTTATTACAGGACATAAACCCCACTCCATCTAGTTTATTCAGCGTCCCTTCCCTCCCTCCCCTTCCCTTCCCTTCCCTCCCTCCCCTTCCCTTCCCCCATTTCTCACTGTATATCGTGAACAACATCTAAGAACATTGATTTTCTTAACGATGGCATTTTTAAAACTGGAATTTCCCTCGGGCCCTGGCGAGTTATTGCAGCACCTCTCAAATCTCTTCAAAGATACTAATTCAGTAGACTTCGTGGATACCAATAGGACCTTTTTAGGTTTTTTTTTATCTTTATCTTATTTTTTTGACAAGTTTTTAAAAAAAATGCTCGGCGATTGCTTTCTCAAATCACAATTTCTTGGACATTTAGGGAAATATTTTAGCATTAACCTCATGGCATCAACATTTATTTTAGCATTAACCTTATGGCATCAACATTTATTTTAGCATTAACCTTATAGGATCAACATTTATTTTCTCACCAATTAGAGTCCAACGTATAGCATACACCTTCTAGATTCCACTGCCTAGCATACATCTTCTAGCTTCCACTGTCTAGCATACATCTTCTAGATTCCACTGTCTAGCATACATCTTCTGGCTTCCATTGTCTAGCATATATCTTCTAGCTTCCATTGTCTAGCATGCATCTTCTAGCTTCCATTGTCTAGCATACATCTTCTAGATTCCACTGTCTAGCATACATCTTCTGGCTTCCATTGTCTAGCATATATCTTCTAGCTTCCATTGTCTAGCATGCATCTTCTAGCTTCCATTGTCTAGCATACATCTTCTAGCGTCCATTGTCTAGCATATATCTTCTAGATTCCATTGTCTAGCATGCATCTTCTAGCTTCCATTGTCTAGCATACATCTTCTAGCGTCCATTGTCTAGCATATATCTTCTAGCTTCCATTGTCTGGCATACATCTTCTAGCTACCATTGTCTAGCATACATCTTCTAGCTTCCATTGTCTAGCATATATCTTCTAGCTTCCATTGTCTGGCGCATGTCTTCTAGTGCTCATCTTCTTAACTTGGACATTATAGCATTAATTTTTAGCCTCCTTTGCATGGATTTCATTTTAGAGCATCAAGTGTATTATCGTCCATGTATTAGCGTCCATGTATTAGCGTCCATGTATTAGCGTCCATTGCCTAGTCTCCAAATTCTAGAGTTGTCTCCACTCTTGTCTATTCAGCTCTACCCCCCTCAACCCTCCTCCTCCCCCAGTTTGGAGGGGTGGACATAAGGGAGTTAACAGAAGCATCGTTCTGTCATTAATAATCTTTCACCGCAGAGAGTTCCTCATTTTGGGTGGCTGGATTTATAAAAAAATGGGGGCCGTTTTTTGGAGTTTGTCCAGCCCAAATGTCTACAGATCTATGATTTAGCTGACCAAATTTTTACGTTTGTTCACATTCGCTCCCATTTCATTTGAGCACATCACACTCCAAGCAGGAGAATTCTTTCAAGACAAATGATATACGTGAGAGTTCATTTGGTTCTCTTTTCTTCCCAAAATGCTATTCGAGAAAACATTTTCAAAATCAATATTTTTACAATACTTTATGGCATAAGAAAGTTGATTGAACCTTTGAATATCTTTGCTAGACTCGATTGATTTTAAAGGCACTATAATCTCTTGGTATTATGTCGTTTTGTGTTTTAATCACGTTTATCAAATTACAAAATCTATTTTTTTTTACCTCCATAATAGTTCACTGCATCGCAATTCGTTGCAAAATGTAACGATTAAATTATTTTAAAAGCATAATTTTTTAAATGAATAACTTATTTAAAACAGTTTCAATATGGCATCTTCTTTACAAATGTGCTAGAGTGAAGAAATCGTGTGATATAACAACAGTACTGCAGTCATTCATTCTGAGTCTTTGGAACATGAACATCAATGTCAACAGTCATTGATATGAACAAACTGTTGAGTTTCATGGACGTGTCTTGCTAATGTCTCGTTTATAACTAGAGGTCTTCAAGTCCCAATAAAAAGGTCAGACGCGGTGAACCTCAGCGATGACCTTGGGGGGTATAAGGTGACCTTGGGGGTATAAGGTGAGGTCTGGCCGTGTTAGATCAGCTCCTCCTTTGCTGGACTGTCGGGGCTCAATTCATCTCCTAGAACCATCAATATAGAGGAGATTGGACCAGACTTTGAAATTAAACCGTTATCTCAGCCTCACAGACGAGCTTAGCATTAACTTATGGAAGCGAGTTTTGACACGAACTAATAGGCCGGCTGTATTATAAGTCTTCTAGCTTGAGTTTGTACAACACTAGCTTTGTATCCATCAAGTTGAGATGTCAAATAAAAGATATCTCTATTCACGTGTGAGGCGACCGAATCAGGTGATCAAATAAGACTAGTGTCATTCATAATGTATCGAGTCAAACGTCTCAACTTTAAACTCATTTCATCTTGTTGGTAGCAGACGTTTGATTAAATCGTATTGTCATGTTTGGATAACATTTTGGGTATCTCAGCAATCGTGTCATGTGTTGATATCGTCACCCTAAGCTTGTAATGAGATGCCACGATTATTGACCATCGCATCGATTACCTGACATATGGACACAAACAAAAAAAGACAGATCACGTGACAGTAGACTAAGAAACTCTCAGTGACACATCACGTGACAGTAGAGTTTAAAAAGAACAACAACTCGGAGGGCTGGAAACGTTTTAGAAAAACTCCCATGGATTTTTCGCCCCTGGCAATCATGGCCGAACTGAGATAGGGAGCAGTGGTCAAAGGGGCCGCTCCCACGGCTATCCATCAAGACGGTTCGAACTGGCATGGAGGGGGGTGTGGGGGTAGACAGGGTCAGATGGGCTAAACCAAAGTGTTAATAATTTTCTTCCAGAAATAAATCCGCTGGATCGCGAGCTGAAAATGTTTTATTTTCCCGCCTTAATTTGTTATTTCACCAATATTTCTTTGGTTACTGATTGTGGTCTGTCCGTGAGACGGAAGATAGGTCGGTGGCTGGAAGGCCGGAAGGATGACATGTCCGTGAGACGGAAGATAGGTCGGTGGCTGGAAGGCCGGAAGGATGACCTGGCCGTGAGACGGAAGATAGGTCGGTGGCTGGAAGGACGGCAAGATGACCTGTCCGTGAGACGGGAGATAGGTCGGTGGCTGGAAGGCCGGAAGGATGACCAGTCCTGACACGGGATGGATCATTCTGGGAGCCAGCCACACGAGTAGGTAGAGTCTGAGAACCAACCACACGAGTAGTTAGAGTCTGAGAGCCAACCACACGAGTAGATAGAGTCTAGGAGCCAACTACACGAGTAGGTAGAGTCTAGGAGCCAACCACACGATTAGGTAGAGTCTAGGAGCCAACCACACGAGTAGGTAGAGTCTAGGAGCCAACCACACGATTAGGTAGAGTCTAGGAGCCAAACACACGAGTAGATAGAGTCTAGGAGCCAACCACACGAGTAGGTAGAGTGTAGGAGCCAACGACACGATTAGGTATAGTCTAGGAGCCAACCACACGAGTAGATAGAGTCTAGGAGCCACCCACATGAGCAGGTAGAGTCCTCAAAGTAAGGGCAGCAGAAGTAAACACGGAAATAAAACAAAATTTAGTTGGAATGAGTTCTGATAATAAATAAATTCAATTTCGTAAAATTTATAACAATTGTATAAATGTTTTGAATGATGACGTCAAAGTAAACTCTTAACAAGTTGAGTTCAGAGTTTATTTTTAAGTAGTGACGTCACATTGTTTTCTTTGCAAATAATCTAAGAAACTGGTCTGAGAACTTAGTGTTATAAAAGTTAATATTTCTGGTCTCGCCTTAGAACTGAACTGTGGTGGATGAAAGTGTTTGGTGAATATGTCTAAAGTCAATTTTCTGATGTGACAGTTGAATCAAATGACGTGGCATTATGTGTTGTGGCATTATGTGTTGTGGCATTATGTGGTGTGGCATTATGTGGTGTGGCATTATGTGGTGTGGCATTATGTGGCGTGGCATTATGGGGTGTGGCATTTTGTGGTGTGCCATTATGTGGTGTGGCATTATGTGGTTTGGCATTATGTGGTGTGGCATTATGTGGTGTGCCATTATATGGTGTGGCATTATGTGGTTTGGCATTATGTGGTGTGGCATTATGTGGTGTGGCATTATGTGGTGTGACATTATGTGGTGTGGCAGTATGTGGTGTGGCATTATGTGGTGTGGCATTATGTGGTGTGGCATTATTGGGTGTGGCATTATGTGGTGTGGCATTATGTGGTGTGGCATTATGTGGTGTGGCATTATGTGGTGTGGCATTATGTGGTGTGGCATTATGTGGTGTGGCATTATGTAGTGTGGCATTATGTGGTGTGGCATTATGTGGTGTGGCATTATGTGGTGTGGCATTAAGTGGTGTGGCATTATGTGGTGTGGCATTATGTGGTGTGGCATTATGTGGTGTGGCATTATGTGGTGTGGCATTATGTAGTGTGGCATTATGTGGTGTGGCATTATGTGGTGTGGCATTATGTGGTGTGGCATTAAGTGGTGTGGCATTATGTGGTGTGGCATTATGTGGTGTGGCATTATGGGGTGTAGCATTATGGGGTGTGGCATTATGTGGTGTGGCATTATGTGGTGTGGCATTAAGTGGTGTGGCATTATGTGGTGTAGCATTATGTAGTGTGGCATTATGTGGTGTGGCATTATGTGGTGTGGCATTATGTGGTGTGGCATTAAGTGGTGTGGCATTATGTGGTGTGGCATTATGTGGTGTGGCATTATGTGGTGTGGCATTATGTGGTGTGGCATTATGTAGTGTGGCATTATGTGGTGTGGCATTATGTGGTGTGGCATTATGTGGTGTGGCATTAAGTGGTGTGGCATTAAGTGGTGTGGCATTATGTGGTGTGGCATTATGTGGTGTGGCATTATGTGGTGTAGCATTATGGGGTGTGGCATTATGTGGTGTAACATTATGGGGTGTGTTATAAAGAGTACATCTAGTGACTGAGTTGTTAGGATTATTTTACCAAAAAATTTGAAAGAAGTAACAAGCAACAGAGAAAGTGATTGTTATGTAAACGATAATCCTATATAATAATCCTATATAATAAAAGGCAATGTTCCGTGCGGTTATCGATAGCGATTGGTCCCTCCAACACATATGACTCCTACAGCCAATCATATTGAACACGTTTACGCGGACGTTCAAAACGAATTATTTTTGGTGCAGTATTTCTTCCAAGTCTTTATTTTGAGTTATGCGCGTCGGGATCGTAAAAAGCTCGGTTTTTACGAGTTATTTATTTTAACTATAATGAATAGTATTTTTGACGTGATGGACATGTATGCCTGTCGGTCGAGACGGCTGTTTGAGGGGAGTTCCAACATGCTACTGAACGGTGGCAGAACGTCCTTGGACGGGCTTTGTTTGCTGGCATGTTAGATTAAGTCAATATCATGTGTATCCATTTTTACTTTAAAAAATATGTTTGATCGTGGAATTGAACTGAATACCTTCCAATTAGAATCCTAACACTTGACTTATTTCGACCAACGGGCTAGATATGTTTCATAGACAAAAATTCCATTTCATAGAGCTCCAAAGTATCCTTGTAGAGGCGCACACACACTTTGAAAGGAAGTATTGCTTGTGCAGTGTTGTTCTAACATATATTTTAAAATATTACTCTCCAATTTAGACTGAGTTTAGATCGTGCATCTATTTGAAAGGTAAGCTGTTGGAAGTAGGTCAAAGGTAAGTGGTTGGAAGTAGGTCAAGTGGAAGTAGGTCAAGTGAACGTTTCCTTTTACTAATAGAATTAAAAACATGTCTGTACCTAATTTGTTCATGGACGTTATAAACGTGTACATGATTTAACTGGACGTTTTGAATGTGTACATGATTTAACTGGACGTTATAAATGTGTACATGATTTAACTGGACGTTATAAATGTGTACATGATTTAATTGGACGTTATAAATGTGTACATGATTTAATTGGACATTATGAATGTTTACACGATTTAACTGGACGTTATAAATGTGTACATGATTTAATTGGACGTTTTGAATGTGTACATGATTTAATTGGACGTTATAAATGTGTACATGATTTAATTGGACGTTATAAATATGTACATGATTTAACAGGACGTTATGAATGTGTACATGATTTAACTGGACGTTATAAATGTGTACATGATTTAATTGGACATTATGAATGTGTACATGATTTAACTGAACGTTAAAAATGTGTACATGATTTAACTGGACGTTTTGAATGTGTACATGATTTAATTGGACGTTATAAATGTGTACATGATTTAACTGGACGCTTTGAATGTGTACATGATTTAACTGGACGTTATAAATGTGTACATGATTTAATTTGACTTTATGAATGTGTACATGATTTAACTGGACGTTATAAATGTGTACATGATTTAATTTGACGTTATGAATGTGTACATGATTTAACTGGACGTTATAAATGTGTACATGATTTAACTGGACGTTTTGAATGTGTACATGATTTAATTGGACGTTATAAATGTGTACATGATTTAACTGGACATTTTGAATGTGTACATGATTTAATTGGACGTTATAAATGTGTACATGATTTAACTGGACGTTTTGAATGTGTACATGATTTAACTGGACGTTATAAATATGTACATGATTTAATTGGACGTTATAAATGTGTACATGATTTAATTGGACGTTATAAATGTGTACATGATTTAATTGGACGTTATAATGTGTACATGATTAAACTGGACGTTATGAATGTGTACATGATTTAACTGGACGTTATAAATGTGTACATGATTTAATTGGACGTTATAAATGTGTACATGATTTAACAGGACGTTATAATTGTGTACATGATTTAATTGGACGTTATAAATGTGTACATGATTTAACAGGACGTTATAATTGTGTACATGATTTAACTGGACTTTATGAATGTGTACATGTTTTAACTGGACGTTATAAATGTGTACATGATTTAACTGGACGTTATAAATGTGTACATGATTTAACTGGACGTTATAAATGTGTAAATGTTTTAACTGGACGTTATAAATTTGTACATGATTTAACAGGACGTTATAAATGTGTACATGATTTAACTGGACTTTATGAATGTGTACATGTTTTAACTGGACGTTATAAATGTGTACATGATTTAACTAGACGTTATAAATGTGTACATGACTTAACAGAACGTTATAAATGTGTACATGATTTAACTAGACGTTATAAATGTGTACATGATTTAACTGGACGTTATAAATGTGTACATGATTTAATTGGACGTTATAAATGTGTACATGATTTAACAGGACGTTATGAATGTGTACATGATTTAATTGGACGTTATGAATGTGTACATGATTTAATTGGACGTTATAAATGTGTACATGATTTAAAAGGACGTTATAAATGTGTACATGATTTAATTGGACGTTATGAATATGTACATGATTTAACTGCACGTTATGAATGTGTACATGATTTAATTGGACGTTATAAATGTGTACATGATTTAAATGCACGTTATGAATGTGTACATGATTTAATTGGACGTTATAAATGTGTACATGATTTAACTGCAGTTATGAATGTGTACATGATTTAATTGGACGTTATAAATGTGTACATGATTTAATTTGACGTTATAAATGTGTACATGATTTAATTGGACGTTATAAATGTGTACATGATTTAACAGGACGTTATAATTGTGTACATGATTTAATTGGACGTTATAAATGTGTACATGATTTAACAGGTCGTTATAATTGTGTACATGATTTAACTGGACTTTATGAATGTGTACATGTTTTAACTGGACGTTATAAATGTGTACATGATTTAACAGGACGTTATAAATGTGTACATGATTTAACTGGACGTTATAAATGTGTACATGTTTTAACTGGACGTTATAAATGTGTACATGATTTAACAGGACGTTATAAATGTGTACATGATTTAACTGGACGTTATGAATGTGTACATGTTTTAACTGGACGTTATAAATGTGTACATGATTTAACTAGACGTTATAAATGTGTACATGATTTAACAGGACGTTATAAATGTGTACATGATTTAATTGGACGTTATAAATGTGTACATGATTTATCTGCACGTTATGAATGTATACATGATTTATCTAGACCTTATAAATGTGTACATGATTTAACTGGACGTTATAAATGTGTACATGATTTAATTGGACGTTATAAATGTGTACATGATTTAACAGGACGTTATGAATGTGTACATGATTTAATTGGACGTTATGAATGTGTACATGATTTAATTGGACGTTATAAATGTGTACATGATTTAACAGGACGTTGTAAATGTGTACATGATTTAATTGGAATTTATGAATGTGTACATGATTTAACTGCACGTTATGATTGTGTACATGATTTAATTGGACGTTATAAATGTGTACATGATTTAACTGCACGTTATGAATGTGTACATGATTTAATTGGACGTTATAAATGTGTACATGATTTAACTGGACGTTTTGAATGTGTACATGATTTAATTGGACGTTATAAATGTGTACATGATTTAACTGGACGTTTTGAATGTGTACATGATTTAACTGGACGTTATAAATGTGTACATGATTTAATTGGACTTTATAAATGTGTACATGATTTAATTGGACGTTATAAATGTGTAAATGAACTAATTGGACGTTATAATGTGTACATGATTTAACTGGACGTTATAAATGTGTATATGATTTAATTGGACGTTATAAATGTGTACATGATTTAACAGGACGTTATAATTGTGTACATGATTTAATTGGACGTTATAAATGTGTACATGATTTAACAGGACGTTATAATTGTGTACATGATTTAACTGGACTTTATGAATGTGTACATGTTTTAACTGGACGTTATAAATGTGTACATGATTTAACAGGACGTTATAAATGTGTACATGATTTAACTGGACGTTATAAATGTGTACATGATTTTAACTGGACGTTATAAATTTGTACATGATTTAACAGGACGTTATAAATGTGTACATGATTTAACTGGACGTTATGAATGTGTACATGATTTAACTGGACGTTATAAATGTGTACATGATTTAACTGGACGTTATAAATGTGTACATGATTTAATTGGACGTTATAAATGTGTACATGATTTAACTGGACGTTATAAATGTGTACATGATTTAACTGGACGTTATAAATGTGTACATGATTTAATTGGACGTTATGAATGTGTACATGATTTAATTGGACGTTATAAATGTGTACATGATTTAATTGGACGTTATAAATGTGTACATGATTTTACTGGACGTTATGAATGTGTACATGATTTAACTGGGCGTTATAAATGTGTACATGATTTAACAGGACGTTATAATTGTGTACATGATTTAACTGGACTTTATGAATGTGTACATGTTTTAACTGGACGTTATAAATGTGTACATGATTTAACTGGACGTTATAAATGTGTACATGATTTAACTGGACGTTATAAATGTGTAAATGTTTTAACTGGACGTTATAAATTTGTACATGATTTAACAGGACGTTATAAATGTGTACATGATTTAACTGGACTTTATGAATGTGTACATGTTTTAACTGGACGTTATAAATGTGTACATGATTTAACTAGACGTTATAAATGTGTACATGACTTAACAGAACGTTATAAATGTGTACATGATTTAACTAGACGTTATAAATGTGTACATGATTTAACTGGACGTTATAAATGTGTACATGATTTAATTGGACGTTATAAATGTGTACATGATTTAACAGGACGTTATGAATGTGTACATGATTTAATTGGACGTTATGAATGTGTACATGATTTAATTGGACGTTATAAATGTGTACATGATTTAATAGGACGTTATAAATGTGTACATGATTTAATTGGACGTTATGAATATGTACATGATTTAACTGCACGTTATGAATGTGTACATGATTTAATTGGACGTTATAAATGTGTACATGATTTAAATGCACGTTATGAATGTGTACATGATTTAATTGGACGTTATAAATGTGTACATGATTTAACTGCAGTTATGAATGTGTACATGATTTAATTGGACGTTATAAATGTGTACATGATTTAATTTGGACGTTATAAATGTGTACATGATTTAATTGGACGTTATAAATGTGTACATGATTTAACAGGACGTTATAATTGTGTACATGATTTAATTGGACGTTATAAATGTGTACATGATTTAACAGGTCGTTATAATTGTGTACATGATTTAACTGGACTTTATGAATGTGTACATGATTTAACTGGACGTTATAAATGTGTACATGATTTAACAGGACGTTATAAATGTGTACATGATTTAACTGGACGTTATAAATGTGTACATGATTTAACTGGACGTTATAAATGTGTACATGATTTAACAGGACGTTTATGAATGTGTACATGATTTAATTGGACGTTATAAATGTGTACATGATTTAATTGGACGTTATAAATGTGTACATGATTTAATTGGACGTTATAAATGTGTACATGATTTAACTGGACGTTATGAATGTGTACATGATTTAATTGGACGTTATAAATGTGTACATGATTTAACAGGACGTTGTAAATGTGTACATGATTTAATTGGAGTTATGAATGTGTACATGATTTAACTGCACGTTATGAATGTGTACATGATTTAATTGGACGTTATAAATGTGTACATGATTTAACTGGACGTTATGAATGTGTACATGATTTAATTGGACGTTATAAATGTGTACATGATTTAACTGGACGTTATGAATGTGTACATGATTTAATTGGACGTTATAAATGTGTACATGATTTAACTGGACGTTTATGAATGTGTACATGATTTAACTGGACGTTATAAATGTGTACATGATTTAATTGGACGTTTATAAATGTGTACATGATTTAATTGGACGTTATAAATGTGTACATGATTTAATTGGACGTTATAATGTGTACATGATTTAACTGGACGTTATAAATGTGTACATGATTTAATTGGACGTTATAAATGTGTACATGATTTAACTGGACGTTATAATTGTGTACATGATTTAATTGGACGTTATAAATGTGTACATGATTTAACAGGACGTTATAATGTGTACATGATTTAACTGGACTTTATGAATGTGTACATGTTTTAACTGGACGTTATAAATGTGTACATGATTTAACAGGACGTTATAAATGTGTACATGATTTAACTGGACGTTATAAATGTGTACATGTTTTAACTGGACGTTATAAATTTGTAAGTGATTTAACAGGACGTTATAAATGTGTACATGATTTAACTGAACTTTATGAATGTGTACATGTTTTAACTGGACGTTATAAATGTGTACATGATTTAACTAGACGTTATAAATGTGTACATGATTTAATTGGACGTTTTAAATGTGTACATGATTTAACTGGACGTTATAAATGTGTACATGATTTAACTGGACGTTATAAATGTGTACATGATTTAATTTGACGTTATGAATGTGTACATGATTTAATTGGACGTTATAAATGCGTACATGATTTAATTGGATGTTATAAATGTGTACATGATTTTACTGCACGTTATGAATGTGTACATGATTTAATTGGACGTTATAAATGTGTACATGATTTAACTGGGCGTTATAAATGTGTACATGATTTAACTGGACGTTATGAATGTGTACATGATTTAATTGGACGTTATGAATGTGTACATGATTTTATTGGACGTTATAAATGTGTACATGATTTAACTGCACGTTATGAATGTGTACATGATTTAATTGGACGTTATAAATGTGTACATGATTTAACAGGACGTTATAAATGAGTACATGATTTAATTGGACGTTATGAATGTGTACATGATTTAACTGCACGTTATGAATGTGTACATGATTTAATTGGACGTTATAAATGTGTACATGATTTAACAGGACGTTATAAATGTGAACATGATTTAACTGGACGTTTTGAATGTGTACCTGATTTAATTGGACATTATGAATGTATACATGATTTAATTGGACGTTATAAATGTGTACATGATTTAACTGGACGTTTTGAATGTGTACATGATTTAATTGGACGTTATAAATGTGTACATGATTTAATTGGACGTTATAAATGTGTATATGATTTAATTGGACGTTATAAATGTGTACATGATTTAACAGGACGTTATAAATGTGTACTTGATTTATATTGGACGTTACAATTGTGTACATGATTTAATTGGACGTTATAAATGTGTACATGATTTAATTGGACGTTATAAATGTGTACATGATTTAACAGGACGTTATGAATGTGTACATGATTTAATTGGACGTTAGAATGTGTACATGATTTAATTGGACGTTATAAATGTGTACATGATTTAACAGGACGTTATAAATGTGTACATGATTTATTTGGACGTTATGAATGTGTACATGATTTAACTGCACGTTATGAATGTGTACATGATTTAATTGGACGTTATAAATGTGTACATGATTTATATGCACGTTATGAATGTGTACATGATTTAATTGGACGTTATAAATGTGTACATGATTTAATTGGACGTTATAAATGTGTACATGATTTAACAGGACGTTATAATTGTGTACATGATTTAATTTGACGTTATAAATGTGTACATGATTTAACAGGTCGTTATAATTTTGTACATGATTTAACTGGACTTTATGAATGTGTACATGTTTTAACTGGACGTTATAAATGTGTACATGATTTAACAGGACGTTATAAATGTGTACATGATTTAAATGGACGTTATAAATGTGTACATGTTTTAACTGGACGTTATAAATTTGTACATGATTTAACAGGACGTTATAAATGTGTACATGATTTAACTGGACGTTATGAATGTGTACATGTTTTAACTGGACGTTATAAATGTGTACATGATTTAACTAGACGTTATAAATGTGTACATGATGTAACAGGACGTTATAAATGTGTACATGATTTAATTGGACGTTATAAATGTGTACATGATTTATCTAAACGTTATGAATGTATACATGATTTAACTAGAAGTTATAAATGTGTACATGATTTAACTGGACGTTATAAATGTGTACATGATTTAATTGGACGTTATAAATGTGTACATGATTTAACAGGACGTTATGAATGTGTACATGATTTAATTGGACGTTATGAATGTGTACATGATTTAATTGGACGTTATAAATGTGTACACTATTTAACAGGACGTTGTAAATGTGTACATGATTTAATTGGAATTTATGAATGTGTACATGATTTAACTGCACGTTATGATTGTGTACATGATTTAATTGGACGTTATAAATGTGTACACGATTTAACTGCACGTTATGAATGTGTACATGATTTAATTGGACGTTATAAATGTGTACATGATTTAACTGGACGTTTTGAATGTGTACATGATTTAATTGGACGTTAAAAATGTGTACATGATTTAACTGGACGTTTTGAATGTGTACATGATTTAACTGGACGTTATAAATGTGTACATGATTTAATTGGACTTTATAAATGTGTACATGATTTAATTGGACGTTATAAATGTGTACATGATTTAATTGGACGTTATAATGTGTACATGATTTAACTGGACGTTATAAATGTGTACATGATTTAATTGGACGTCATAAATGTGTACATGATTTAACAGGACGTTATAATTGTGTACATGATTTAATTGGACGTTATAAATGTGTACATGATTTAACAGGACGTTATAATTGTGTACATGATTTAACTGGACTTTATGAATGTGTACATGTTTTAACTGGACGTAATAAATGTGTACATGATTTAACAGGACGTTATAAATGTGTACATGATTTAACTGGACGTTATAAATGTGTACATGTTTTAACTGGACGTTATAAATTTGTACATGATTTAACAGGACGTTATAAATGTGTACATGATTTAACTGAACTTTATGAATGTGTACATGTTTTAACTGGACGTTATAAATGTGTACATGATTTAATTGGACGTTATAAATGTGTACATGATTTAACTAGACGTTATAAATGTGTACATGATTTAAGTGGACGTTATAAATGTGTACATGATTTAATATGACGTTATGAATGTGTACAAGATTTAATTGGACGTTATAAATGCGTACATGATTTAATTGGACGTTATAAATGTGTACATGATTTTACTGCACGTTATGAATGTGTACATGATTTAACTGGACGTTATAAATGTGTACATGATTTAACTGGGCGTTATAAATGTGTACATGATTTAACTGGACGTTATAAATGTGTACATGATTTAATTGGACGTTATAAATGTGTACATGATTTAATTGGACGTTATAAATGTGTACATGATTTAACAGGACGTTATAAATGTGTACATGATTTAATTGGACGTTATAAATGTGTACATGATTTAACAGGACGTTATAAATGTGTACATGATTTAATTGGACGTTATAAATGTGTACATGATTTAATTGGACGTTATAAATGTGTACATGATTTAATTGGACGTTATAAATGTGTACATGATTTAACAGGACGTTATGAATGTGTACATGATTTAATTGGACGTTATGAATGTGTACATGATTTAATTGGACGTTATAAATGTGTACATGATTTAACAGGACGTTATAAATGTGTACATGATTTAATTGGACGTTATGAATGTGTACATGATTTAACTGCACGTTATGAATGTGTACATGATTTAATTGGACGTTATAAATGTATACATGATTTAACAGGACGTTATAAATGAGTACATGATTTAATTGGACGTTATGAATGTGTACATGATTTAACTGCACGTTATGAATGTGTACATGATTTAATTGGACGTTATAAATGTGTACATGATTTAACAGGACGTTATAAATGTGAACATGATTTAACTGGACGTTTTGAATGTGTACCTGATTTAATTGGACATTATGAATGTATACATGATTTAATTGGACGTTATAAATGTGTACATGATTTAACTGGACGTTTTGAATGTGTACATGATTTAATTGGACGTTATAAATGTGTACATGATTTAATTGGACGTTATAAATGTGTATATGATTTAATTGGACGTTATAAATGTGTACATGATTTAACAGGACGTTATAAATGTGTACTTGATTTATATTGGACGTTATAAATGTGTACATGATTTAATTGGACGTTATAAATGTGTACATGATTTAATTGGACGTTATAAATGTGTACATGATTTAACAGGACGTTATGAATGTGTACATGATTTAATTGGACGTTAGAATGTGTACATGATTTAATTGGACGTTATAAATGTGTACATGATTTAACAGGACGTTATAAATGTGTACATGATTTAATTGGACGTTATGAATGTGTACATGATTTAACTGCACGTTATGAATGTGTACATGATTTAATTGGACGTTATAAATGTGTACATGATTTATATGCACGTTATGAATGTGTACATGATTTAATTGGACGTTATAAATGTGTACATGATTTAATTGGACGTTATAAATGTGTACATGATTTAACAGGACGTTATAATTGTGTACATGATTTAATTTGACGTTATAAATGTGTACATGATTTAACAGGTCGTTATAATTTTGTACATGATTTAACTGGACTTTATGAATGTGTACATGTTTTAACTGGACGTTATAAATGTGTACATGATTTAACAGGACGTTATAAATGTGTACATGATTTAAATGGACGTTATAAATGTGTACATGTTTTAACTGGACGTTATAAATTTGTACATGATTTAACAGGACGTTATAAATGTGTACATGATTTAACTGGACGTTATGAATGTGTACATGTTTTAACTGGACGTTATAAATGTGTACATGATTTAACTAGACGTTATAAATGTGTACATGATGTAACAGGACGTTATAAATGTGTACATGATTTAATTGGACGTTATAAATGTGTACATGATTTATCTAAACGTTATGAATGTATACATGATTTAACTAGAAGTTATAAATGTGTACATGATTTAACTGGACGTTATAAATGTGTACATGATTTAATTGGACGTTATAAATGTGTACATGATTTAACAGGACGTTATGAATGTGTACATGATTTAATTGGACGTTATGAATGTGTACATGATTTAATTGGACGTTATAAATGTGTACATGATTTAACTGGACGTTGTAAATGTGTACATGATTTAATTGGAATTTATGAATGTGTACATGATTTAACTGCACGTTATGATTGTGTACATGATTTAATTGGACGTTATAAATGTGTACATGATTTAACTGCACGTTATGAATGTGTACATGATTTAATTGGACGTTATAAATGTGTACATGATTTAACTGGACGTTTTGAATGTGTACATGATTTAATTGGACGTTATAAAATGTGTACATGATTTAACTGGACGTTTATGAATGTGTACATGATTTAACTGGACGTTATAAATGTGTACATGATTTAATTGGACTTTATAAATGTGTACATGATTTAATTGGACGTTATAAATGTGTACATGATTTAATTGGACGTTATAATGTGTACATGATTTAACTGGACGTTATAAATGTGTACATGATTTAATTGGACGTATAAATGTGTACATGATTTAACAGGACGTTATAATGTGTACATGATTTAATTGGACGTTATAAATGTGTACATGATTTAACTGGACGTTATAATTGTGTACATGATTTAACTGGACTTTATGAATGTGTACATGTTTTAACTGGACGTTATAAATGTGTACATGATTTAACAGGACGTTATAAATGTGTACATGATTTAACTGGACGTTATAAATGTGTACATGATTTAACTGGACGTTATAAATGTGTACATGATTTAACAGGACGTTATAAATGTGTACATGATTTAACTGGACGTTTATGAATGTGTACATGTTTTAACTGGACGTTATAAATGTGTACATGATTTAACTGGACGTTATAAATGTGTACATGATTTAATTGGACGTTATAAATGTGTACATGATTTAACTGGACGTTATAAATGTGTACATGATTTAAGTGGACGTTATAAATGTGTACATGATTTAATTTGGACGTTATGAATGTGTACAAGATTTAATTGGACGTTATAAATGCGTACATGATTTAATTGGACGTTATAAATGTGTACATGATTTTACTGCACGTTATGAATGTGTACATGATTTAATTGGACGTTATAAATGTGTACATGATTTAACTGGGCGTTATAAATGTGTACATGATTTAACTGGACGTTATGAATGTGTACATGATTTAATTGGACGTTATGAATGTGTACATGATTAAATTGGACGTTATAAATGTGTACATGATTTAAATGCACGTTATTAATGTGTACATGATTTAATTGGACGTTATAAATGTGTACATGATTTAACAGGACGTTATAAATGTGTACATGATTTAATTGGACGTTATGAATGTGTACATGATTTAACTGCACGTTATGAATGTGTACATGATTTAATTGGACGTTATAAATGTGTACATGATTTAACAGGACGTTATAAATGTGAACATGATTTAACTGGACGTTTTGAATGTGTACATGATTTAACTGGACATTATGAATGTGTACATGATTTAATTGGACGTTATAAATGTGAACATGATTTAACTGGACGTTTTGAATGTGTACATGATTTAATTGGACGTTATAAATGTGTACATGATTTAATTGGACGTTATAAATGTGTATATGATTTAATTGGACGTTATAAATGTGTACATGATTTAACAGGACGTTATAAATGTGTACATGATTTAATTGGACGTTATAAATGTGTACATGATTTAATTGGACGTTATAAATGTGTACATGATTTAATTGGACGTTATAAATGTGTACATGATTTAACAGGACGTTATGAATGTGTACATTATTTAATTGGACGTTATGAATGTGTACATGATTTAATTGGACGTTATAAATGTGTACATGATTTAACAGGACGTTATAAATGTGTACATGATTTAATTGGACGTTATGAATGTGTACATGATTTAACTGCACGTTATGAATGTGTACATGATTTAATTCGACGTTATAAATGTGTACATGATTTAAATGCACGTTATGAATGTGTACATGATTTAATTGGACGTTATAAATGTGTACATGATTTAATTTGACGTTATAAATGTGTACATGATTTAATTGGACGTTATAAATGTGTACATGATTTAACAGGACGTTATAATTGTGTACATGATTTAATTGGACGTTATAAATGTGTACATGATTTAACAGGTCGTTATAATTGTGTACATGATTTAACTGGACTTTATGAATGTGTACATGTTTTAACTGGACGTTATAAATGTGAACATGATTTAACAGGACGTTACAAATGTGTACATGATTTAACTGGACGTTATAAATGTGTACATGTTTTAACTGGACGTTATAAATTTGTACATGATTTAACAGGACGTTATAAATGTGTACATGATTTAACTGGACGTTATGAATGTGTACATGTTTAACTGGACGTTATAAATGTGTACATGATTTAACAGGACGTTATAAATGTGTACATGATTTAATTGGACGTTATAAATGTGTACATGATTTATCTGCACGTTATG
Source organism: Ampullaceana balthica (assembly GCA_944989445.1). Classification (NCBI taxonomy): domain Eukaryota; kingdom Metazoa; phylum Mollusca; class Gastropoda; family Lymnaeidae; genus Ampullaceana; species Ampullaceana balthica. The sequence goes on from CALYLW010000666.1 coordinate 368,057, forward strand.
AATGTATACATGATTTAACTAGACGTTATAAATGTGTACATGATTTAACTGGACGTTATAAATGTGTACATGATTTAATTGGACGTTATAAATTTGTACATGATTTAACAGGACGTTATGAATGTGTACATGATTTAATTGGACGTTATGAATGTGTACATGATTTAATTGGACGTTATAAATGTGTACATTATTTAACAGGACGTTGTAAATGTGTACATGATTTAATTGGAATTTATGAATGTGTACATGATTTAACTGCACGTTATGATTGTGTACATGATTTAATTGGACGTTATAAATGTGTACACGATTTAACTGCACGTTATGAATGTGTACATGATTTAATTGGACGTTATAAATGTGTACATGATTTAACTGGACGATTTGAATGTGTACATAATTTAATTGGACGTTAAAAATGTGTACATGATTTAACTGGACGTTTTGAATGTGTACATGATTTAACTGGACGTTATAAATGTGTACATGATTTAATTGGACTTTATAAATGTGTACATGATTTAATTGGACGTCATAAATGTGTACATGATTTAACAGGACGTTATAATTGTGTACATGATTTAATTGGACGTTATAAATGTGTACATGATTTAACAGGACGTTATAATTGTGTACATGATTTACTGGTCTTTATGAATGTGTACATGTTTTAACTGGACGTTATAAATGTGTAGATGATTTAACAGGACGTTATAAATGTGTACATGATTTAACTGGACGTTATAATGTGTACATGTTTTAACTGGACGTTATAAATGTGTACATGATTTAACAGGACGTTATAAATGTGTACATGATTTAACTGAACTTTATGAATGTGTACATGTTTTAACTGGACGTTATAAATGTGTACATGATTTAACTAGACGTTATAAATAAGTACATGATTTAATTGGACGTTATAAATGTGTACATGATTTAACTGGACGTTATAAATGTGTACATGATTTAACTGGACGTTATAAATGTGTACATGATTTAATTTGACGTTATGAATGTGTACATGATTTAATTGGACGTTATAAATGTGTACATGATTTAATTGGACGTTATAAATGTGTAAATGATTTTACTGCACGTTATGAATGTGTACATGATTTAATTGGACGTTATAAATGTGTACATGATTTAACTGGGCGTTATAAATGTGTACATGATTTAACTGGACGTTATGAATGTGTACATGATTTAATTGAACGTTATGAATGTGTACATGATTTAATTGGACGTTATAAATGTGTACATGATTTAACTGCACGTTATGAATGTGTACATGATTTAATTGGACGTTATAAATGTGTACATGATTTAACAGGACGTTATAAATGTGTACATGATTTAATTGGACGTTATGAATGTGTACATGATTTAACTGCACGTTATGAATGTGTACATGATTTAATTGGACGTTATAAATGTGTACATGATTTAACAGGACGTTATAAATGTGAACATGATTTAACTGGACGTTTTGAATGTGTACATGATTTAACTGGACGTTATGAATGTGTACATGATTTAATTGGACGTTATAAATGTGTACATGATTTAACTGGACGTTATAAATGTGTACATGATTTAACAGGACGTTATAAATGTGTACATGATTTAATTGGATGTTATAAATGTGTATATGATTTAATTGGACGTTATAAATGTGTACATGATTTAATTGGACGTTATAAATGTGTACATGATTTAACTGGACGTTATAAATGTGTACATGATTTAACAGGACGTTATAAATGTGTACATGATATAATTGGACTTTATAAATGTGTACATGATTTAATTGGACGTTATAAATATGTACATGATTTAACTGGACGTTATAAATGTGTACATGATTTAATTGGACGTTATAAATGTGTACATGATTTAATTGGACGTTATAAATGTGTACATGATTTAACTGGACGTTATGATTATGTGTACAGGATTTAAAACCCATGGAACAAAGGGAGGGAATGGTCTAAAGTTTATTTACAAAGTTTCTAACAAAGATGGAAAATAAAAGGGGGAAAAAACATTATTTACTTTTTGAAACCATCAATTTCAAAAAGAAAAATAAAGATTTTGGAGTAAATGCTAATCGATAGAATTTATATAATCCAATGAAAAAACAATATAATCCTGGAGACAATGAAGTAGTTTAGCTTTTAAAGTCTTTAAGGAAGGCGTTAGTAATGAAAGTTGAATCGTGCTATTGAACAATAACCAGGAAAAGAATGTTAAATATAAAAAGAAATATACATGTATTCCAATGTTGTTTGTGCCGATGTTCTATTTGACATATGTTTTTGCGATTTAACTTTGGGTTATTTGGGTAGTGCTGAAAGATCTTAACAATAATGGCAGAGATAAATTATGTTAATGCATTACAGACATCATGAGTGTGTATATTTGATGTTATTTTTGTGTTTATATTGATTGCTTTGTTGGTTTGTATATTTGTTTTTTTAAATTTCTTATTTTATTTATTAATTTATTTGCTGCTTTATATTTTTTATATTTATTGTTATATATGTTGCTATTTTTGTTGTTATGTTTATTGTTATATTTGTTGTTATATCTGTTTCTATAATTCTTGTTATTTCTGTTATGATATCTATTTGTTTTATTCCTTGTTATTTTTGTTTTATATGTTGTTATATTTTATTTTTGTTCGCATAAAACTAATCCATATGAGGACAAATTCCTCGCGAGTGACTCATATGACAAAAAGATCATTGAAATATAGTAAACTGTCCCAACAATGACCCAGTAGCTAAACGTGACTATTAATATGGCACTGTTAAAAAAAACAACACGCGGCGTCTGTAATAACTTGGTCAAAGACTCATTAAGATGAAATCCTTCAAAAGAATCGCTACAAGCGTTAAATAAATAGAAATAATGTCAACAAAATTCGTGTAGTATCAGACGTTTAGCCATGAACTAAATATTTTGTTTCAATTTAAATAGTGGATCAAATTTTTTCTGGCGTCTGGTGTGAAGATTACATTTTCATTAACTCTAAGTTAAAATTAAATTATTTCAATACGAATCTTAAGTGTGTTATTGACTTAGGGATAACGGAAGCTCGCTGTAAATTCAATTCCATTTTCATCTCGTCCCCGGGAAACAATTTCCATTGCCACAAAACCTCAGACTCGGAAGATACCGACAAAACCCTCGCCTAGAAGCTCACAAAGTGCTCTCAATTTTCTTCTATATAATCAGTGAGTCAAATCTTTTGCCCCGCTGTCTCATCTGTGTCTTAAGAGTTTCAACCTCATCCCAAGAAGCTCTCAGGCCTGCTATAATTTTAATACATGGAAGGGCTGCAGTAAATGTGTCAACACGAGAACCACTGCCCTACACCATCTCCCTCTTTAAGTCCGGATTTCGTTTTAATTATTTGCTCATTTATTTTAGTCGGCGAGTGTCCCGGCGCCACAAGTTAGTCTTGTTTGTGTTACAGGTATAATCCTCTACTACACCAATTCCAAACTTTGGTCTCGGGGAAATCCGATTTGAACGCCGCGATGATTGAACCGTGGCACGTTCACGGGCTCAGGACGTGACGTCATTAAGTCAAATCGGAAACTTTTCACTTCCAGGGAGGGTCGCCAATCTCGGTGCTGTAGGATTTACTCAACAAAACTTTCAATTTTCACCAACGATGTTGTGGACGATGTCGCTGAAAGGAGAGTGACAGAAAATGACGGGTGTATGGTGGTTGGGAGGGGGGGGCGTGGGGCTGAGACGGTGAATACTCAAGCACGTGGGGTCCCAGGATGTGGCTGAATGGGGCCCCGAGTAATAACGAAAGAACAAGATGGGGTTTGGTTACCGTTATTTCTAAAAAAAAATAATAACATAAATAATAACCGTTTCATTGCACAGTTTGCCAACGGTTAATTACAAGAGACTTAAAGTTGTCATTGGCGGCTATTGTCTTACCATACGTCTTAACGTTGTCTTTCACAGCTGTTGTCTTATCATACGTCTGTTTGAATATCGTTGTTGTAGAAAACAAGTTTAATTTAAAAGGAATTCTCTAAAACAAAGTAAAAGTACATGGATTGTTATGGCAAAAACGCGAAGTTAGCGTTAAAATATTTCAAAACCATTTCATTTCAAACCAACTGGCTAATGAAGGACATTAACGACGATGCTATAAGTGATAACATCGATATGAAGGACATTAAAATAAGTCACCCGCAGAGAATTGGAAATGATAGGGTGAATTTTTAAATATTTTACCGCTAAATAAACAATGACAAGTGCTCTTCGTCTAAGCGGGAGACAATGTATTCCCCCTTGTCTATAACAGTTATCGCTCTTTGTCTAAGCGGGGGACAATGTATTTCCCCTTGTCTATAACAGTTATCAATCTTCGCCTAAGTGGGGGACAATGTATTTCCCCTTGTCTATAACAGTTATCGCTCTTCGTCTAAGCGGGAGACAATGTATTTCCCCTTGTCTATAACAGTTATTGCTCTTCTTAAATATCATCTCATTCATAAAAAGTATTACAGATAAAGATTCTCGAACATGCAACGAGGCTAGTGTCGAGGGCTTTGATACCGACCGATCAGTTGTGTTCTTCTACATTCTGTATTGAAAATGTATTCAAATAATTTAAATGTTTTTAACTAGGTTAAAAAGTAAAGAACGCAGTGCCACTCAATCCCACACCCAAAAAAAAACTTATTTAGAAGTGTTATTATACAAACAAAATAAGAATTTCAAGTGCTGTGTTTATATAGGACCATTTTGTGTTCACTTCTCTTCACTGAATTAAATGATATGGATGATAGTAGCATGTTTTGATGTGGTTAGTAAGCGAGTAGAATGTAGTTAATGGATATAACACCATGTTTCAGTTGGTGTAAACAAAATAATAGCAATAAAAGATGTTGAGGTAAATCATGAATGCACCGCATTCTGAACACTTCTCTTAATTCTCTTTCTCCAGTTGAACATTCGTAATATATCATAATAAATTTAACCATCTTCCTTTTAACAGATGCACAAGTTTAAAAAAAAATTCAAATAATAGATTTAATTATATTTGAAAGTAAAAAATTGAAACTGTTGCAAAAAATATTTGAACTTGTCGGTTCATTAAAATTTTGTCCAAGAGGCTTACCACATATTTGAATCTAAGATTTGTCATCGTGGACACGACAATAATGGTGCCCGTAACATGCCCTGCCTACAGCACCAAGCGACAAAAGACGAGGAAACATGTAAACATGGTCGTCCAAGCAGCGCCCGTGAGCTCGTTAAAATGTAAAGGGGGCGCCTGATGAGAGGGCGTGCGAGTATGTAAACAATGCCGCGAGGGCGCTCAAGTGTTGCCCACGTGATTCGTCTTTGGGCACGTGACACGCCAACGTTGTGTTAGATGTAAACAATCCAATATTAGATGTACACCAATCTAACACTTGGCACGGACAGGGAGCTGGTCTACGAGAGGGGGAGGGGTGGCAGCGAATGGGTGAGCCTTAGAAAGAAAGTGGGGGGGGGGCGCAGGAATCAATCACTTTATGGGAGAGCTTCCAAAATCTATTGACGCGTCAGGACGCAAGCAAAATCCATGATGGCAGAGAAGGGCAAAGTTTGCTGTAAATACAATTGTGAAGTAAAGGGTAAGGGTCGGGGGAGGCGGGGTTTAAGGAAGGAATTCTGGAAAACTTAAAGCTTAAAAAAAGTGTTTCTATAAGTTGAAGACTAGAATTACATTTGAAGAAAGCAACGCTGTGAGGTTGTGAAACAATCTGTTGTGATGCACAGTTTGAGCTGTAGCTGGTGTTGTGTGGAGTTTCAACTTGGCACGAGTTCCACAGGGACAAATATAACTTCAAAGTAAATATCTTTCAAATGTTTTAATCTCAAAAAAATGTTTGTGCAAACATTAAAATCAACTATTCTAATGATTCTTGTGAAGTATCAATAAATAGTTCATTAATAATGCTGACCAGATAAATTTTACCTTTAAAAAGACCCTAGAGATATAAACTAACAAAAAACTGGGTTGCAAAGGTTGGATCAAGTATACAGACAAGATAATGGGAATATCGGGACTAGATGGGTAGTAGGTGTCTGTCTGTCGAATTTTCTTCTGGCATTCTTGTTTATTTGTCAACCTCTCTGGATTTATCTTGGTCTATTTGATATGCCATTAATTTTCTTTCGCTGTGTGACTTTGTCTATTTGCCTTGTTATCTTGTCCATAGTCTGTTGTATAACTTTTTAAGTATCTTTTTAGTGTGGTCCATTTGATGTCAAAACGGCAGGGAATGTTGTATCCACATTGAAACTTTATTCTCATCCAAAAGTGAGGTCCCCATTAATACCAAACACAATCAAATAAAGATGTTTCCAAACGTGAGGTCCCCATTAATACCAAACACAATCAAATAAAGATGTTTCCAAAAGTGAGGTCCCCATTATTACCAACAAGATCAAACAAACCGCAAGCCGCCTCTCTGGGACCCCGCTGAGCAGTTCAATGTGTAGGGTATCACTTCAAATCTTTTCGTAGCGCCGCACTGCGCGCTCATGGACATCCTTCTGTCCCTTTAACTCTGCTGGAGTTCTTGTACCATTTCATCCTCAAACTACACACAATAGCCTCCCCATCATCTCCACGCCCCATCACTCTCATCTCACTGTCCTTGAATTCAGTCTTAAGATGTTCAGATTCTGGTACTCAACAAAGGGGAGATGACCATGCGCTTCTCCCTCCAAATATATCCAGACTCTTCAAGTACCGTAGGACAGGATTCCATTAGTTATTATCTGCCCCTTATCAACCTCCAAGGGAAAACTGGGTTCATTTCTCTTGCTTTCTTTTTACAGTGACGCAGATGGTAGATTCTTGAAAGATGGTTGGGAGCTATGTCTTACTTACAGGCGTAGTTTGAAGAATAATACTTCATCGTAAACAAGATATTTAACGTTGGCATACGAATCCTGGGCAAAGTTATGAAAATAACTGATTAGTAAAGCAGATGTATCTCACTATGACCATGTATTAATATTTAAAGTCGAACCATTATTTGTATTTGTGTTTTAGGCAATTTGGAAAAATGTTATTTTTTAATTTATTTTAGTAAAATGTTAAACTTCCGTGAAGTTCGAATAGTATCAGTGAAACAGAAAGTTTAACGTAACTGAACTTGGTGTCTGAAAGTTTAACGTAACTGAACTTGGTGTCTGAAAGTTTAACGTAACTGAACTTGGTGTCTGAAAGTTTAACGTAACTGAACTTGGTGTCTGAAAGTTTAACGTAACTGAACTTGGTGTCTGAAAGTTTAACGTAACTGAACTTGGTGTCTGAAAGTTTAACGTAACTGAACTTGGTGTCTGAAAGTTTAACGTAACTGAACTTGGTGTCTGAAAGTTTAACGTAACTGAACTTGGTGTCTGAAAGTTTAAAGTAACTGAACTTGGTGTCTGAAAGTTTTAAGTAACTGAACTTGGTGTCTGAAAGTCAATATTCTAAGTTATATTTTACTAGGGATCAGCCGGATGTGGTTTTTTACTATTTGCCGAATCCGGATAGTTTGGCCCTAATATTTGCCGGATCGGATTCCGGATCGAATATCTCCACATTTAAGTGTAAGAGCTAATAGGGTGTACTTTACTACCTTATATCAAGTAGTTTATACTATTTATTAAAATATTTATTATCCTAAAAATGAAGAGTATCTGCTATCGACGTTGTTACATTGTCAAAGTCAACGATGAACATTTTACAATGAATTGAATGAACGAACTTGAACGTGTTCAAATAACTGTGTAGTGTGTACCAATCGAACAGTGTTGTACTGAGTGTGTAGTGTTATGTACAAGAAGTCGTGACCTAGAACCATAATAAAACAGTTATTTTATTCAGACAATTTAAGTTTAATATGATATTAGTTAACTTATTTTGTTATCTTATGTAGTAAAGTAATATCTATACTTGTAACTTTTTAACTTAATATATTTTTATCGTATTGAAATTGATTCTTTTACTATATTTTGTATAGATTTGATGGATTTGAATGGATCAACGCTTGTTAATTTGTTTATTTTGTTATATATTAATAACTTGATGTATAACTTAATTTGTTACTTAACTTATTTAATACGAGCAACAAAGCCCGTCCAAGGACGTTCCGCCACGGTTCGTATTATTTTTACAATAAAAAAGAGTTTTAAAATTATAAGACAGAATAAGATATAACACGTGAGACAAGAAACATTTTTATTTTTAAATTCGCAAATCAAATCACAATTGCAACTGCCATTTAAAGTTCAACGGGAAAAAAACAACAATGAATATAAAATTATTACAATGATATAACTTATATCATATAAGTAAAATGTTTAAAATTGAATACTGAATTTAAAGTATTGAAAGATTGACTGTGTCAACGTACTAGTCAATGACAAAGAAATTAAAAATGAAAGCCAACACTCAGACTGTCCCAGTTTCCAAGGCTCCTGTCCAACTATATAGTTTATAGTATAAACTAATAATTAAAAATTAGCTTAAAATTGTTAGTTTTTAACATAAAATCAATATATCATATATATCAATGAACATAATTTAATGACATGAGTAAATAAAATAGTTACTAGTCAGTGAATTCCTGTTAAACTTTGTGTTGTTGCATTTATTTGTCTATTTGACAGGGACCGGTGTGTCTATTTGACATGGACCGCTGTGGCTATTTGACATGGACCGCTGTGTCTATTTGACATGGACCACTGTGTCTATTTGACATGGACCGCTGTGGCTATTTGACATTGACCACTGTGTCTATTTGACATGGACCGCTGTGTCTATTTGACATGGACCACTGTGTCTATTTGACTTGGACCACTGTGTCTATTTAACATGGACCACTGTGTCTATTTGAAATAGACCACTGTGTCTATTTGACATGAACCACTGTGTCTATTTGACATGGACAACTGTGTCTATTTGACATGGACCACTGTGTCTATTGAGGTTGTGAGGTTCAATATGGTTGCACAGCGATGTGTGTAATGAACCAACCGTGTCTGTGTGACATAGACCACTGTGTCTATTTGACATGGATCACTGTGTCTATGTGACATGGACCACTGTATCTATGTGACATGGACCACTGTGTCTATTTGACATGGACCACTGTGTCTTTGTGACATAGACCACTGTGTCTATTTGACATGGACCACTGTGTCTATGTGACATGGACCACTGTGTCTATGTGACATAGACAACTGTGACTACTTGACATGGACCACTGTGTCTATTTGACATGGACCACTGTGTCTATGTGACATGGACCACTGTGTCTATGTGACATAGACAACTGTGACTACTTGACATAGACCACTGTGTCTATTTGACATGGACCACTGTGTCTATGTGACATGGACCACTGTGTCTATTTGACATGGACCACTGTGTCTATGTGACATAGACCACTGTGTCTATTTGACATGGACCACTGTGTCTATGTGACATGGACCACTGTGTCTATGTGACATGGACCACTGTGTCTATTTGCATGGACCACTGTGTCTATGTGACATAGACCACTGTGTCTATTTGACATGGACCACTGTGTCTATTTGACATGGACCACTGTGTCTATGTGACATGGACCACTGTGTCTATTTGGCATGGACCAGTGTGTCTATGTGACATGGACCACTGTGTCTATTTGACATGGACCACTGTGTCTATTTGACATGGACCACTGTGTCTATTTGACATGGACCACTGTGTCTATGTGACATAGAGCACCGTTTCTGTTTAGGTTGTCCAGCGATGTGTGTAATGAACCAGTCAATCTAAAATTAGTACTGGAATTTTTAACAGTAATATTTTCATATCAAATGTGACCGTCATAATTTATTATTTTCAAATCATTTTTAAAAAAAAATTATAACACAAAATCTGGATGGTTTCTCTTCATACATACTGAATACTTTCCTTATTACACTTAAGCGATCATTTTGTTTCTTATTAAAACTTTTGAAAAAACCCAGTTTAAAAAAATATACAACAAATGTAATGGATTGCGTTTCATGTTATAGGTAGTTAAGAATTACCCAAACTACAAGAAACAGAACACAGAGTCTTTCTTTATCATTCCATACAATTCGCCCCCAGTGCTCTACCCTTGATTTTCAATACCCCCCTCCCTAAGACACGTACTTTTCTCAAAGACACCCCTTTTTTCCGCCCCTCCCCTCCCAAACGATGGCTCACCAAACCCCATCAAAGCACGCCCCAGCCAAATCTTTGCTCACCCTTTGCTCCTTACCCCACAAAAACTGGTCCCAAAGCGTTAGTGAGCTCCCCTGTAGATCAATATCCAATTGCCTCCCCTGTCCGTCCAACTCGGCAATGATGAAAGGCGCTTAGTCCCCATCCCCCTGGCCTTTTTGTCATCTTTCCAACTTCTCCTGCCCGCCCCGCCCGGATATTTCAAACACCCCGAAGAACCAGACTGCCCCTTCCCCCCCCCCTCCACTCCCACCCCCCACCCCCACAAATCACCAAAAATATGAATAAGCTTTGAAAATAAGAACTTAGAAATTAAAATAAACAAACATTTTAAAAAATCGAATTGAACTACATAACAACCGGATTATTTGACGAGACGTTGAAGTGTAGAAATGTCTCGAGTTATTAGTAGAGAGTCATCAACTAATACGCGGAGGCCTTTCCTGCGTCAGCTTCATACATAGTATTCATTTTTCGGCTACAGTATATCAGGGGTGGCCAGACCTGTAGTTACCAAGAGCCAATTTAGTAATTTACCAAATTATTGAGAGCCGCTTAGAAGCACTATGGGTCATGGACCCACCCACAATGGAACATTCCTTTTGTGATTTATTTTCAATATTTTTTTTAAATTCGAATTTAATGTTTTAACAATAACCGGATGTTGAAGAAATATATACGTTAAAGCTACACAATTTAAAAAAATCTAAATATGTATAATTGATGAATAGAAACAGTGCTCATAGACTCAAAAGTAGAATTGATGAATAGAAACACAGTGCTCATAGACTCAAAAGTAGAATTGATGAATAGAAACACAGTGCTCATAGACTCAAAAGTAGAATTGATGAATAGAGACACAGTGCTCATAGACTCAAAAGTAGAATTGATGAATAGAAACACAGTGCTCATAGACTCAAAAGTAGAGCAAACATTCGTTGGTTTGATTCTGCTGAGAAGTTTTCGGACTAGCAAGTTTCTTTAAATCTGTTTGGTAGCTAGTGGTTGTGGTAGCTAGTGGTTGTGGTAGCTAGAGGTTGTGGTAGCTAGTGGTTGTGGTAGCTAGTGGTTGTGGTAGCTAGTGTTTGTGGTAGCTAGTGGTTGTGGTAGCTAGTGGTTGTGGTAGCTAGAGGTTGTGGTAGCTAGTGGTTGTGGTAGCTAGTGGTTGTGGTAGCTAGTGGTTGTGGTAGCTAGTGGTTGTGCTCCTGTCAGATTTAGCTCGTTAAGAACGAGCAGTATTACACGCAATGACATCATTTGCAGTGCTGGATTAACCTACTAGCTAAATAAGCGATAGCTTAGTTCCCCTTTGATTGACCTATTTGCTAAACAAAAGATAGCTCAGGGCCCCCTGGATTGACCTATTTGCTAAACAAACGATAGCTTAGGGCCCCCTTGATTGGCCTATTTGCTAAACAAACGATAGCTTAGAGCCCCCTTGATTGGCCTATTTGCTAAACAAACGATAGCTCAGGGCCCCCTTGATTGGCCTATTTGCTAAACAAACGATAGCTTAGAGCCCCCTTGATTGGCCTATTTGCTAAACAAACGATAGCTCAGGGCCCCCTTGATTGGCCTATTTGCTAAACAAACGATAGCTTAGAGCCCCCTTGATTGGCCTATTTGCTAAACAAACGATAGCTTAGGGCCCCCGCATCATTGGGGAATACGGAATTATTTTTCACATTTGGCACTGACATAAAATATCCGGACTTGAAAAGGGCCCCTATATCTCAAATAGCTAAGGGCCCCATCGAGTCTAAATTTGACACTGACATAGAATATCTGGACTTCAAAAGGGCCCCCTTATCTCAAATAGCTTAGGGCCCCATCAAGTCTAAATCCCGCCCTTATAATTTGCCTCAATTAAAGTGACACCTTTGTTGAAAGCAGTTAGTAGAGTCTCCTACTGACACTGTCCAGACTTGAACTGAACAAACTTGGCTGACACTGTCCAGACTTGAACTGAACAAACTTGGCTGACACTGTCCAGACTTGAACTGAACAAACTTGGCTGACACTGTCCAGACTTGAACTGAACAAACTTGGCTGACACTGTCCAGACTTGAACTGAACAAACTTGGCTGACACTGTCCAGACTTGAACTGAACAAACTTGGCTGACACTGTCCAGACTTGAACTGAACAAACTTGGCTGACACTGTCCAGACTTGAACTGAACAAACTTGGCTGACACTGTCCAGACTTGAACTGAACAAACTTGGCTGACACTGTCCAGACTTGAACTGAACAAACTTGGCTGACACTGTCCAGACTTGAACTGAACAAACTTGGTTTTATTTATTCAGGTCAAACCCAATATATTTTCAATCATTTTTTTCGATAAAGATTTAAAAAAACTTTCATTCACTTTTAATAATATGTATTTCAAATAAATAAAATTTAAACTTCATAAATTCTTCGCGAGCCCCAATGTCATCACGGAAGAGCCACATGCGGCTTGCGGGCCGTGGTTGGGCCACCGTTGAAGTATTGACAGATATAGAGGTGTCAATTAGTGGATATAGTAGTGTCCCTATATGAATTATAGTAATGTCTATTAGTATATGTAGTATACAATAAAGGTGCGTTATATTTTGGAAGACTTTGATTAGATCTAGAGAGTATTCTCTGTGTTCATACTTACTTTAACTGATCATCAGACAGATCATCTTCAGAATTGTATTTTGAAGAAATAATGACCAGGAAAAAAAGCAAATAAGTGAGGAAGTTGTTGGTTGCTAGAATGCCTTCCTCCCATCCCTCACTTTCTACTATAGTTTGTTTCATTATTCATCAAAAAACTAACTTCTTTAAACCAGTGCAACTGACATTGGTGTTCGCGGGCCAGCACCGGTCCGCGGACCATCAGCTGCCGGTCCGCAGAAATTATCAAGAAAGGAAAGAAAAATATAAGAATAATCTTCTATTTGCAGCAGTTAATACTAGCCATAAAAATGATGTCAATTTTTCAACAATAAGCCCATATAATGTTTTAAAAAAATTATACAAGTTCAATAAATATTAACTTTTTTAAAAAATGGTTTTGTTGTAAATTTGAAATAGATGCGTGTTTTGAACGGGCCATATTACATTAAAAATAGATCTTTAAGATTTTTTACACCAGATTTCGGAACTAGCCGTCTGCTGACCTAAAGAAATACCATATCCGACTGAAAATAACAAACTATATTTAAAATAAAATATTAGTAATTTACATTGATGTCAATGAAATATTGTGTACATTTTAGTGACTATTATAAATATTTAAATGAATTTTTAAATTTAAAAAAAAATAGTTTTGACCATGTTGAAGTTTTTTTTATAAATATAGTTTTTAAATGTTTTTTTTTAATTAGTGTTTTTGTTTTTAATTTTTAATTTTACTGACAACGTGAACTGATTATTTAAAGTCTGCTTTTATTTCCATCGTAGTCATAATCGTAGTCATAATCGTAGTAATAATCGTAGTCATAATCGTAGTCATAATCGTAGTCATAATCGTAGTCATAATCGTAGTCATAATCGTAGTCATAATCGTAGTCATAATCGTAGTCATAATCGTAGTCATAATCGTAGTCATAAACGTAGTCATAATCGTAGTCATAATCGTAGTAATAATCGTAGTCATAATCGTAGTCATAATCGTAGTCATAATCGTAGTCATAATCGTAGTCATAATCGTAGTCATAATCGTAGTCATAATCGTAGTCATAATCGTAGTCATAATCGTAGTCATAATCGTAGTCATAATCGTAGTCATAATCGTAGTCATAATCGTAGTCATAATCGTAGTCATAATCGTAGTCATAATCGTAGTCATAATCGTAGTCATAATCGTAGTCATAAACGTAGTCATAATCGTAGTCATAATCGTAGTAATAATCGTAGTCATAATCGTAGTCATAATCGTAGTCATAATCGTAGTCATAATCGTAGTCATAATCGTAGTCATAATCGTAGTCATAATCGTAGTCATAATCGTAGTCATAAATGTAGTCATAATCGTAGTCATAATCGTAGTCATAATCGTAGTCATAATCGTAGTCATAATCGTAGTCATAATCGCAGATCATGAGTGATGAAAGAGATGGCACAAATTTTAGTGATTAGTTCACTTCAGTATGCTCCAAAATGCAGGAAAAAATAATAGCACAGAATTAGTATAGATATTATTATAGATATGCACCGAAACTAAAATAATTGGTTTGCACTCCTATGTGTTGTAAAAAGTAAAAATTTATTTTTCTACTTCAAAAATAATAACAGACACAATGAAGTTGATATTTGATACCAAAGAGATTTATTATATTAAACACAATCTATATATGGCAAATAGAGCAATAATGGATGTGCTTATGAAGAGATTGAACATGAATGCTGAGCATCAAATAATTTCTGACTCTTCTTCACAATTAGATGTTTGAAACAAATAAAACCGAAGCTTCATCAGTGAAACGAATTGATTCTAGCCTCACTTGAAAGTATCACTCTTTTTGTGCGGCCATACAATGGAATTCTCTACCATTACACATCAGTAGTATTCGAACTACCAAGTCCTTCAAGACTGCACTTAAAACGCATCTTTTCAAAATGTATTAGCAAATTTTAAGAAAAAAACAAACATTTGTTTTAATGATTAGCGTAGATTGTGTGTAATGTACTGTCCTTTATGTTGTTACTAGTGGAAAAGCCTGCTAAGGCTCACACACACGCATAATTCGTGCGTTGTTTCGGTAAATGACGATCTGTGCTAAAACAATGACGTCATAAAATAGTTTTTTACGGCGAAATTTGTAAATTTATTTATAAAAATTTTGCGCGCCTTTTTGCGCGCCTTTCGATGGGGAGACACACGCATACGAAGGGCGATTATGTATTAGATTATGGTATGAATGGTTATTTAATTATTATATGTATGTTATGATCTCAATGTAAAGCACTGTGAGCCTGGTTCCCAACTGGAATACAGCGCTATATAAATTATAAATTATTATTATTATTATATTCAATTGGTTCTAGCCTCACTTGAAAGTATCACTCTTCTTATATTCAATAGGCTTCTAGCCTCACTTGAAAGTATCACTCTTCTTATATTCAATTGGTTCTAGCCTCACTTCAAAGTATCACTCTCTTTATATTCAATTGGTTCTAGCCTCACTTGAAAGTATCACTCTATTTATATTCAATTGGTTCTAGCCTCACTTGAAAGTATCACTCTATTTATATTCAATTGGTTCTAGCCTCACTTGAAAGTATCACTCAATTTATATTCCATTGGTTCTAGCCTCACTTGAAAGTATCACTCTATTTATATTCAATTGGTTCTAGCCTCACTTGAAAGTATCACTCTATTTATATTCAATTGGTTCTAGCCTCACTTTAAAGTATGACTCTTCTTATATTCAATAGTTTCTAGCCTCACTTGAAAGTATCACTCTCCTTATATTCAATTAGTTCTAACCTCACTTGAAAGTATCACTCTTCTTATATTCAATTGGTTCTAGCCTCACTTGAAAGTATCACTCTATTTATATTCAATTGGTTCTAGCCTCACTTGAAAGTATCACTCTATTTATATTCAATTGGTTCTAGCCTCACTTCAAAGTATCACTCTTCTTATATTCAATTGGTTCTAGCCTCACTTGAAAGTATCACTCTATTTATATTCAATTGGTTCTAGCCTCACTTCAAAGTATCATTCTATTTATATTCAATTGGTTCTAGCCTCACTTGAAAGTATCAATCTATTTATATTCAATTGGTTCTAGCCTCACTTGAAAGTATCAATCTATTTATATTCAATTGGTTCTAGCCTCACTTGAAAGTATCACTCTATTTATATTCAATTGGTTCTAGCCTCACTTGAAAGTATCACTCAATTTATATTCCATTGGTTCTAGCCTCACTTGAAAGTATCACTCTATTTATATTCAATTGGTTCTAGCCTCACTTGTAAGTATCACTCTTTTTATATTCAATTGGTTCTAGCCTCACTTGAAAGTATCACTCTATTTATATTCAATTGGTTCTAGCCTCACTTGAAAGTATCACTCTATTTATATTCAATTGGTTCTAGCCTCACTTGAACGTATCACTCTATTTATATTCAATTGGTTCTAGCCTCACTTGAAAGTATCACTCTATTTATATTCAATTGGTTCTAGCCTCACTTGAAAGTATCAATCTATTTATATTCAATTGGTTCTAGCCTCACTTGAAAGTATCACTCTATTTATATTCAATTGGTTCTAGCCTCACTTGAAAGTATCACTCTCCTTATATTCAATTAGTTCTAACCTCACTTGAAAGTATCACTCTTCTTATATTCAATTGGTTCTAGCCTCACTTGAAAGTATCAATCTTCTTATATTCAATTGGTTCTAGCCTCACCTGAAAGTATCACTCTTCTTATATTCAATTGGTTCTAGCCTCACTTGAAAGTATCAATCTTCTTATATTCAATTGGTTCTAGCCTCACCTGAAAGTATCACTCTTCTTATATTCAATAGGTTCTAGCCTCACTTGAAAGTATCAATCTTCTTATATTCAATTGGTTCTAGCCTCACCTGAAAGTATCACTCTTCTTATATTCAATTGGTTCTAGCCTCACTTGAAAGTATCACTCTTCTTATATTCAATTGGTTCTAGCCTCACCTGAAAGTATCACTCTTCTTATATTCAATTGGTTTTAGCCTCACTTGAAAGTATCACTCTTCTTATATTCAATTGGTTCTAGCCTCACTTGAAAGTATCACTCTATTCATATTCAATTGGTTCTAGCCTCACTTGAAAGTATCACTATTCTTATATTCAATTGGTTCTAGCCTCACTTGAAAGTATCACTCTATTCATATTCAATTGGTTCTAGCCTCACTTGAAAGTATCACTCTTCTTATATTCAATTGGTTCTAGCCTCACTTGAAAGTATCAATCTATTCATATTCAATTGGTTCTAGCCTCACTTGAAAGTATCACTCTTCTTATATTCAATTGGTTCTAGCCTCACTTGAAAGTATCAATCTATTCATATTCAATTGGTTCTAGCCTCACTTGAAAGTATCACTCTTCTTATATTCAATTGGTTCTAGCCTCACTTGAAAGTATCACTCTTCTTATATTCAATTGGTTATAGCCTCACTTGAAAGTATCACTCTTCTTATATTCAATAGGTTATAGCCTCACTTGAAAGTATCACTCTCCTTAAATTCAATTGGTCCTAGCCTTACTTGAAAGTATCACTCTATTCATATTCAATTGGTTCTAGCCTCACTTGAAAGTATCACTCTATTTATATTCAATTGGTTCTAGCCTCACTTGAAAGTATCACTCTATTTATATTCAATTGGTTCTAGCCTCACTTGAAAGTATCACTCTATCTTATATTCAATTGGTTCTAGCCTCACTTGAAAGTATCACTCTTCTTATATTCAATTAGTTCTAGCCTCACTTGAAAGTATCACTCTTCTTATATTCAATTGGTTCTAGCCTCACTTGAAAGTATCACTCTATTTATATTCAATTGGTTCTAGCCTCACTTGAAAGTATCACTCTATTTATATTCAATTGGTTCTAGCCTCACTTGAAAGTATCACTCTATTTATATTCAATTGGTTCTAGCCTCACTTGAAAGTATCACTCTATTTATATTCAATTGGTTCTAGCCTCACTTGAAAGTATCACTCTATTTATATTCAATTGGTTCTAGCCTCACTTGAAAGTATCACTCTATTTATATTCAATTGGTTCTAGCCTCACTTGAAAGTATCACTCTATTTATATTCAATTGGTTCTAGCCTCACTTGAAAGTATCACTCTATTTATATTCAATTGGTTCTAGCCTCACTTGAAAGTATCACTCTATTTATATTCAATTGGTTCTAGCCTCACTTGAAAGTATCACTCTATTTATATTCAATTGGTTCTAGCCTCACTTGAAAGTATCACTCTATTTATATTCAATTGGTTCTAGCCTCACTTGAAAGTATCACTCTATTTATATTCAATTGGTTCTAGCCTCACTTGAAAGTATCACTCTATTTATATTCAATTGGTTCTAGCCTCACTTGAAAGTATCACTCTATTTATATTCAATTGGTTCTAGCCTCACTTGAAAGTATCACTCTATTTATATTCAATTGGTTCTAGCCTCACTTGAAAGTATCACTCTATTTATATTCAATTGGTTCTAGCCTCACTTGAAAGTATCACTCTATTTATATTCAATTGGTTCTAGCCTCACTTGAAAGTATCACTCTATTTATATTCAATTGGTTCTAGCCTCACTTGAAAGTATCACTCTATTTATATTCAATTGGTTCTAGCCTCACTTGAAAGTATCACTCTATTTATATTCAATTGGTTCTAGCCTCACTTGAAAGTATCACTCTATTTATATTCAATTGGTTCTAGCCTCACTTGAAAGTATCACTCTATTTATATTCAATTGGTTCTAGCCTCACTTGAAAGTATCACTCTATTTATATTCAATTGGTTCTAGCCTCACTTGAAAGTATCACTCTATTTATATTCAATTGGTTCTAGCCTCACTTGAAAGTATCACTCTATTTATATTCAATTGGTTCTAGCCTCACTTGAAAGTATCACTCTATTTATATTCAATTGGTTCTAGCCTCACTTGAAAGTATCACTCTATTTATATTCAATTGGTTCTAGCCTCACTTGAAAGTATCACTCTATTTATATTCAATTGGTTCTAGCCTCACTTGAAAGTATCACTCTATTTATATTCAATTGGTTCTAGCCTCACTTGAAAGTATCACTCTTCTTATATTCAATTGGTTCTAGCCTCACTTGAAAGTATCACTCTTCTTATATTCAATTGGTTCTAGCCTCACTTGAAAGTATCACTCTATCTTATATTCAATTGGTTCTAGCCTCACTTGAAAGTATCACTCTTCTTATATTCAATTGGTTCTAGCCTCACTTGAAAGTATCACTCTATTTATATTCAATTGGTTCTAGCCTCACTTGAAAGTATCACTCTTCTTATATTCAATTGGTTCTAGCCTCACTTGAAAGTATCACTCTATTCATATTCAATTGGTTCTAGCCTCACTTGAAAGTATCACTCTTCTTATATTCAATTGGTTCTAGCCTCACTTGAAAGTATCACTCTATTCATATTCAATTGGTTCTAGCCTCACTTGAAAGTATCACTCTTCTTATATTCAATTGGTTTTAGCCTCACTTGAAAGTATCACTCTTCTTATATTCAATTGGTTCTAGCCTCACTTGAAAGTATCACTCTTCTTATATTCAATTGGTTCTAGCCTCACTTGAAAGTATCACTCTTCTTATATTCAATTGGTACTAGCCTCACTTGAAAGTATCACTCTTCTTATATTCAATTGGTTCTAGCCTCAATTGAAAGTATCACTCTTCTTATATTCAATTGGTTCTAGCCTCACTAGAAAGTATCACTCTTCTTATATTCAATTGGTACTAGCCTCACTTGAAAGTATCACTCTATTCATATTCAATTGGTTCTAGCCTCACTTGAAAGTATCACTCTTCTTATATTCAATTGGTTCTAGCCTCACTTGAAAGTATCACTCTATTCATATTCAATTGATTCTAGCCTCACTTGAAAGTATCACTCTTCTTATATTCAATTGGTTCTAGCCTCACTTGAAAGTATCACTCTTCTTATATTCAATAGGTTATAGCCTCACTTGAAAGTATCAATCTATTTATATTCAATTGGTTCTAGCCTCACTTGAAAGTATCACTCTATTCATATTCAATTGGTTCTAGCCTCACTTGAAAGTATCACTCTATTTATATTCAATTGGTTCTAGCCTCACTTGAATATTCTATCGAATGTTCTATCGAATGTTCTATCGAATGTTCTATCAAATGTTCTATCGAATGTTCTATCAAATGTTCTATCGAATGTTCTATCGAATGTTCTATCGAATGTTCTATCGAATATTCTATCGAATGTTCTATCGAATGTTCTATCGAATGTTCTATCGAATGTTCTATCGAATGTTCTATCGCATGTTCTATCAAATGTTCTATCGAATGTTCTATCGAATGTTCTATCGAAAGTTCTATCGAATATTCTATCGAATGTTCTATCGAATGTTCTATCGAATGTTCTATCGAATGTTCTATCAAATGTTCTATCGAATGTTCTATCGTATGTTCTATCGAATATTCTATCGAATGTTCTATCAAATGTTCTATCGAATGTTCTATCAAATGTTCTATCGAATGTTCTATCGAATGTTCTATCGAATGTTCTATCGAATGTTCTATCAAATGTTCTATCAAATGTTCTATCGAATGTTCTATCGAATGTTCTATCGTATGTTCTCAATATTTTTTAATACGAAGTAAAGACGATAGTACATCAACAATAAGCAATCAAAGCTTACGATGTTTAATTGTAAAATTGTTTGATGACGTAATTTTATCCAATTATACATAAATAATACAATTATGTTTTCAATTGTATTGGTGTACAAATCGGTACTATATTTTGTCTGTGACAAAGAACACTTTCAATATGAAAATATTTTTGTGTGTCAACATCTTATGTGCATTATAATTTATTTGCCCATAATAGCTAAACCACAAAGCACCTGTACACATATATTTTATCATTTGCGTAGGCCTTAAAATAGTTTTTTTATAGTAACATAAACTTAACTTTGCAAAAAATTAAATTGAAATAAAGATTACAGTTCAAATATTGCAATTATTTATACTTACAGAAGTTATGAAAATAATATATGAAGTGTATTCTATATGTATTTTAAACTATTTTAACAAACTAGGATTAAAATGTAGAAGACAATCTATTTATCTAAGTGGCACGCCACTTGACTTCGATCCTTATATTTAGAGATACAATGAATTGCAATGATTTTCGTACCTATCTGTTAACACTAAAACATAAAAAATAAAAAATCTAAAATCAATTTTATGCTATTTTTCGATTTCTAATATTTCATAACATTGATAACTTGAGGGTAGGAAATAAAATCAACAGAATTAAAATTGACAATTGACTTTTTTTTACTCACAAAAACATAGAGCCAATCATTCATTGTTAATATATTTTTTAATCATTGATAAAATATGAGGCCCAATATTGGATGCCTTATATTCTCAAGCGAAATTTTTATAAAACAATTCATAGTTAATGCCCTTGACGATGAACAGCAACAAATACATGTATCTTATAACAAATATCTTATAACAAATATCTTATAACAAAACTGTCTTTTAACAAATGCTTATAACAAATGTCTTATAAAAATGTCTTATAACTAATATCTTATAACAAATGTCTTATATCATATTTCTTATAACAATGTCTTATAACTAATATTTTATAACACATATTTTATAACAAATGTCTTATAACTTATATCTTATAACAAATGTCTTATAACTTATATCTCGTAACAAATATTTATAACAAATATCTTATAACAAATGTCTTATAACAAATGTCTTATAACAAATGTCTTATAACAAATATCTTATAACAAATTTCTTATAACTAATATCTTATAACAAATGTCTTATATCAAATGTCTTATAACAAATGTCTTATAACTAATAGTCTTATAACAAATATTTTATAACAAATGTCTTATAACTATATCTTATAACAAATGTCTTATAACAAATGTCATTATAACAAATGTCTTATAACAAATGTCCTATAACAAATGTCTTATAACTTATATTTTATAACAAATGTCTTATAACAAATGTCCTATAACAAATGTCTTATAACTTATATCTTATAACAAATGTCTTATAACAAATGCCTTATAACAAATATCTTATAAAAATGTCTATAACAAATGTCTTATAACTAATATCTTATAACAAATGTCTTATAACAAATGCCTTTATAACAAATATCTTATAACAAATGTCTTATAACAAATGTCTTATAACAAATGTCTTAGCCATGTATAAACTTGTATCTACCGTATATACTCATTATATAGCCATGTATAAACTTGTATCTACCGTATATACTCATTATATAGCCATGTATAAACTTGTATCTACCGTATATACTCATTATATAGCCATGTATAAACTTGTATCTACCGTATATACTCATTATATAGCCATGTATAAACTTGTATCTACCGTATATACTCATTATATAGCCATGTATAAACTTGTATCTACCGTATATACTCATTATATAGCCATGTATAAACTTGTATCTACCGTATATACTCATTATATAGCCATGTATAAACTTGTATCTACCGTATATACTCATTATATAGCCATGTATAAACTTGTATCTACCGTATATACTCATTATATAGCCATGTATAAACTTGTATCTACCGTATATACTCATTATATAGCCATGTATAAACTTGTATCTACCGTATATACTCATTATATAGCAATGTATAAACTTGTATCTACCGTATATACTCATTATATAGCCATGTATAAACTTGTATCTACCGTATATACTCATTATATAGCCATGTATAAACTTGTATCTACCGTATATACTCATTATATAGCCATGTATAAACTTGTATCTACCGTATATACTCATTATATAGCCATGTATAAACTTGTATCTACCGTATATACTCATTATATAGCCATGTATAAACTTGTATCTACCGTATATACTCATTATATAGCAATGTATAAACTTGTATCTACCGTATATACTCATTATATAGCAATGTATAAACTTGTATCTACCGTATATACTCATTATATAGCCATGTATAAACTTGTATCTACCGTATATACTCATTATATAGCCATGTATAAACTTGTATCTACCGTATATACTCATTATATAGCCATGTATAAACTTGTATCTACCGTATATACTCATTATATAGCCATGTATAAACTTGTATCTACCGTATATACTCATTATATAGCCATGTATAAACTTGTATCTACCGTATATACTCATTATATAGCAATGTATAAACTTGTATCTACCGTATATACTCATTATATAGCCATGTATAAACTTGTATCTACCGTATATACTCATTATATAGCCATGTATAAACTTGTATCTACCGTATATACTCATTATATAGCCATGTATAAACTTGTATCTACCGTATATACTCATTATATAGCCATGTATAAACTTGTATCTACCGTATATACTCATTATATAGCCATGTATAAACTTGTATCTACCGTATATACTCATTATATAGCAATGTATAAACTTGTATCTACCGTATATACTCATTATATAGCCATGTATAAACTTGTATCTACCGTATATACTCATTATATAGCCATGTATAAACTTGTATCTACCGTATATACTCATTATATAGCCATGTATAAACTTGTATCTACCGTATATACTCATTATATAGCCATGTATAAACTTGTATCTACCGTATATACTCATTATATAGCCATGTATAAACTTGTATCTACCGTATATACTCATTATATAGCCATGTATAAACTTGTATCTACCGTATATACTCATTATATAGCCATGTATAAACTTGTATCTACCGTATATACTCATTATATAGCCATGTATAAACTTGTATCTACCGTATATACTCATTATATAGCCATGTATAAACTTGTATCTACCGTATATACTCATTATATAGCCATGTATAAACTTGTATCTACCGTATATACTCATTATATAGCCATGTATAAACTTGTATCTACCGTATATACTCATTATATAGCCATGTATAAACTTGTATCTACCGTATATACTCATTATATAGCCATGTATAAACTTGTATCTACCGTATATACTCATTATATAGCCATGTATAAACTTGTATCTACCGTATATACTCATTATATAGCCATGTATAAACTTGTATCTACCGTATATACTCATTATATAGCCATGTATAAACTTGTATCTACCGTATATACTCATTATATAGCCATGTATAAACTTGTATCTACCGTATATACTCATTATATAGCCATGTATAAACTTGTATCTACCGTATATACTCATTATATAGCCATGTATAAACTTGTATCTACCGTATATACTCATTATATAGCCATGTATAAACTTGTATCTACCGTATATACTCATTATATAGCCATGTATAAACTTGTATCTACCGTATATACTCATTATATAGCCATGTATAAACTTGTATCTACCGTATATACTCATTATATAGCCATGTATAAACTTGTATCTACCGTATATACTCATTATATAGCCATGTATAAACTTGTATCTACCGTATATACTCATTATATAGCCATGTATAAACTTGTATCTACCGTATATACTCATTATATAGCCATGTATAAACTTGTATCTACCGTATATACTCATTATATAGCCATGTATAAACTTGTATCTACCGTATATACTCATTATATAGCCATGTATAAACTTGTATCTACCGTATATACTCATTATATAGCCATGTATAAACTTGTATCTACCGTATATACTCATTATATAGCCATGTATAAACTTGTATCTACCGTATATACTCATTATATAGCAATGTATAAACTTGTATCTACCGTATATACTCATTATATAGCCATGTATAAACTTGTATCTACCGTATATACTCATTATATAGCCATGTATAAACTTGTATCTACCGTATATACTCATTATATAGCAATGTATAAACTTGTATCTACCGTATATACTCATTATATAGCCATGTATAAACTTGTATCTACCGTATATACTCATTATATAGCCATGTATAAACTTGTATCTACCGTATATACTCATTATATAGCCATGTATAAACTTGTATCTACCGTATATACTCATTATATAGCCATGTATAAACTTGTATCTACCGTATATACTCATTATATAGCCATGTATAAACTTGTATCTACCGTATATACTCATTATATAGCCATGTATAAACTTGTATCTACCGTATATACTCATTATATAGCCATGTATAAACTTGTATCTACCGTATATACTCATTATATAGCCATGTATAAACTTGTATCTACCGTATATACTCATTATATAGCCATGTATAAACTTGTATCTACCGTATATACTCATTATATAGCCATGTATAAACTTGTATCTACCGTATATACTCATTATATAGCCATGTATAAACTTGTATCTACCGTATATACTCATTATATAGCAATGTATAAACTTGTATCTACCGTATATACTCATTATATAGCCATGTATAAACTTGTATCTACCGTATATACTCATTATATAGCCATGTATAAACTTGTATCTACCGTATATACTCATTATATAGCCATGTATAAACTTGTATCTACCGTATATACTCATTATATAGCCATGTATAAACTTGTATCTACCGTATATACTCATTATATAGCAATGTATAAACTTGTATCTACCGTATATACTCATTATATAGCCATGTATAAACTTGTATCTACCGTATATACTCATTATATAGCCATGTATAAACTTGTATCTACCGTATATACTCATTATATAGCAATGTATAAACTTGTATCTACCGTATATACTCATTATATAGCCATGTATAAACTTGTATCTACCGTATATACTCATTATATAGCCATGTATAAACTTGTATCTACCGTATATACTCATTATATAGCCATGTATAAACTTGTATCTACCGTATATACTCATTATATAGCCATGTATAAACTTGTATCTACCGTATATACTCATTATATAGCCATGTATAAACTTGTATCTACCGTATATACTCATTATATAGCCATGTATAAACTTGTATCTACCGTATATACTCATTATATAGCCATGTATAAACTTGTATCTACCGTATATACTCATTATATAGCCATGTATAAACTTGTATCTACCGTATATACTCATTATATAGCAATGTATAAACTTGTATCTACCGTATATACTCATTATATAGCCATGTATAAACTTGTATCTACCGTATATACTCATTATATAGCCATGTATAAACTTGTATCTACCGTATATACTCATTATATAGCCATGTATAAACTTGTATCTACCGTATATACTCATTATATAGCCATGTATAAACTTGTATCTACCGTATATACTCATTATATAGCCATGTATAAACTTGTATCTACCGTATATACTCATTATATAGCCATGTATAAACTTGTATCTACCGTATATACTCATTATATAGCCATGTATAAACTTGTATCTACCGTATATACTCATTATATAGCCATGTATAAACTTGTATCTACCGTATATACTCATTATATAGCCATGTATAAACTTGTATCTACCGTATATACTCATTATATAGCCATGTATAAACTTGTATCTACCGTATATACTCATTATATAGCCATGTATAAACTTGTATCTACCGTATATACTCATTATATAGCCATGTATAAACTTGTATCTACCGTATATACTCATTATATAGCCATGTATAAACTTGTATCTACCGTATATACTCATTATATAGCCATGTATAAACTTGTATCTACCGTATATACTCATTATATAGCAATGTATAAACTTGTATCTACCGTATATACTCATTATATAGCCATGTATAAACTTGTATCTACCGTATATACTCATTATATAGCCATGTATAAACTTGTATCTACCGTATATACTCATTATATAGCCATGTATAAACTTGTATCTACCGTATATACTCATTATATAGCCATGTATAAACTTGTATCTACCGTATATACTCATTATATAGCCATGTATAAACTTGTATCTACCGTATATACTCATTATATAGCCATGTATAAACTTGTATCTACCGTATATACTCATTATATAGCCATGTATAAACTTGTATCTACCGTATATACTCATTATATAGCCATGTATAAACTTGTATCTACCGTATATACTCATTATATAGCCATGTATAAACTTGTATCTACCGTATATACTCATTATATAGCCATGTATAAACTTGTATCTACCGTATATACTCATTATATAGCCATGTATAAACTTGTATCTACCGTATATACTCATTATATAGCCATGTATAAACTTGTATCTACCGTATATACTCATTATATAGCCATGTATAAACTTGTATCTACCGTATATACTCATTATATAGCCATGTATAAACTTGTATCTACCGTATATACTCATTATATAGCCATGTATAAACTTGTATCTACCGTATATACTCATTATATAGCCATGTATAAACTTGTATCTACCGTATATACTCATTATATAGCCATGTATAAACTTGTATCTACCGTATATACTCATTATATAGCCATGTATAAACTTGTATCTACCGTATATACTCATTATATAGCCATGTATAAACTTGTATCTACCGTATATACTCATTATATAGCCATGTATAAACTTGTATCTACCGTATATACTCATTATATAGCCATGTATAAACTTGTATCTACCGTATATACTCATTATATAGCCATGTATAAACTTGTATCTACCGTATATACTCATTATATAGCCATGTATAAACTTGTATCTACCGTATATACTCATTATATAGCCATGTATAAACTTGTATCTACCGTATATACTCATTATATAGCCATGTATAAAC